>CAUYUJ010004539.1:5000-27500 GCA_963575745.1 Prorocentrum cordatum | reverse complement strand
ACAACTGTGTCGTGATTTTTGCACGACGCGATAGCGTCTGGGTGCCAAGGGTCACTCTCGCGTGTATCACCGAGAGCGTTCCACTTCTTGCAGAGTGCCTGCTCCATACGCCCGGAAAGCACATCTTCGCCCCGACGTGTGACGGATCGTGACCTCCCCCGCGGCGGATCCAGGCCGTCTTGCGAGTAGGTACTTTGCGAGTCGTGGAACGCGCTTGTCTGGTGTAGCCTTAAGTCGGGCCTGTCCCTTTACAGGAGGCGTATTCCAAAACAATCAGTCAAAAATAATCAGAAAATAGTCAGGGGACGATCTTGTTGACTGCTTTTGATTATTTCCTAACCATCCTGTGGTGTTGGGTCCTCGTTTTGAAGAGAGTGCCCTGCGTTCCTTCCTTCCTTCCTTTCTCCTCGCCCTCCTCCCTCCTCCCTAGCGCTCACTACAGCGTTTCGTTGCACCATAGGGAGCTCCGCCGAAGGCCCCATTGGCAAAATTCGCATGCGGTTCCACACCCATTTCGGCACACCCCTCACACGTTTCGTGGCCCCAAGGGAGCTCCGCCGGAGGCCCCAATGACAAAGTTCGCATGCGGTTCCGTCTCCAATTCGGCACCTCTCGCACGGTTCGTGGCCCCATCGGAACCTCCACCGAAGGCCTCAGTCGCAAAGTTCGCACGCGGTACCTCCCATTTTGGCACACCCCTCACACGGTTCGTGGCCCGATAGGGAGCTCCACCGAATGCCCCAGTGACAAAGTACGCATGCGGTTCCCCCCATTTTGGCACACCCCTCACACGGTTCGTGGCTCCATAGGGAACTCCGCCGAAGGCCCCATTGGCAAAGTTCTCATGCGGTTCCACCCTCATGTCGGCACACCCCTCACACGGTTCGTGGCCCCATAGGGAGCTCCATCAAAGGCCCCAGTGGCAAGTGTGCATGTGATTCCACTCCCATGTTGGCACACCCCTCACACGTTTCGTGGCCCCATAGGGAGCTCCACCGAAGGCCTCAGTGGCAAAGTTCGCATGCGGTTCCACCTCCACTTTGGCACACCCCTCACACGGTTCGTGGTCCCACAGGGAGCTCTACCCAAGGCCCTGGTATCAAGCTTCGCATGCGGTTCCACCTCCATTTTGGCACACCCCTCACAGGCACGTTTCGTGGCCCCATAGGCAGCTCCACCGAAGGCCCCAGTGGCAACCTTCGCATGCGGTTCCACTCCCATTTCGGCGATTCCCCTTCATAGGGAGCTCCACCGAAGGCCTCAGTGGCAGAGATCTCATGCGGTTCCACCCTCGTTTTGGCACACCCCTCACACGGTTCGTGGCCCCATGGGGAGCTTCACCGACCCCATTGACAAAGTTCACATGCGGTTCCAGCCCCAATTCGGCACACCCCTCACACGTTTCGTGGCCCCATGGGGAGCTCCACCGAATGCTCCAGTGGCAAAATTCGCATGCGGTTCCACCCCCGTTTTGGCACACCCCTCACACGTCTCGTGGCCCCATAGCAGCTGGCCCCAGTGGCAACGTTCGCATGCGGTTCCACTCCCATTTCGGCACACCCCTCACACGTCTCGTGGCCCCATAGGCAGCTCCACCGAAGGCCCCAGTGGCAACGTTCGCATTCGGTTCCACCCCCGTTTCGGCACACCCCTCACACGGTTCGTGGCCCCATGGGGAGCTCCACCGAAGACGATGCTCACGATTGCGGCACCCACAATTGCATATGGCTGGGTCTTTTGCCAGGCTACTTTTGAGCATTTTTAGAAAAATGTTCGTCCAACATCCGCCTGTAGGATGACATGCCCGACCTGAGTGTAGCCGAGACGGGTGGCACAGGCGCCCGTGCAGGTAGCCCGAGCTGTTGCATCGCCGGTGCATCGGCGATGCGGCTCGATGTGGAGGCCGTCTTTCCCCTCGCCGGCGTCGCCGATGCACCGCCAACGTCGGCGATGCGGTGCGATCCTCCGACCCCGTCTGCTCGGACCCCATCTAGGAGGCCTGTCACCATCCCAGCACCCCAGTTGCGGATAGGTCCCTCGAAACTCGAAGGGGACGGCTTCCATCTAGGTAAAAATCGGCCAGTTGGGCCCAGGCCACGCCCATGGGATAAGGATCGGTTAGATTCATGCTCAGGGGAGGAGCATTTTTTCCTGATGGGTCTGTCCTTGCGGCAAGACCCCAATATCGAAGAAAGAAAGGACCCGGCTGGACAGCATTTGTTTCTTCTTCGATGTTTGGGTTTTTGTCATCTTTTGGCTGACAGTCCGTCTCATCCCTTTGAATGCATAGTTACTGTTATTTAATCGCTTCGCTCATTCCGCCGGCCCGTATTGTGCCATCGCAGGCGTTTGCTTGCGCGTTCGTGGCCTATTGGAGCCTCGGTGGGGCCGTTTGGGGCCTCTTGGCGCCTCTTTTTAGGCCTCTTGGAGAACTCGGGAGGCCTCCAGGGGGCCTCCTGAGCTCTCGTGACGGTCTCTTGGGGGGCTTTCGGCGGGCTCTTGGCGGTATTTGTTGGTCCTCTTGGGGCCTGGGGCCTGACGTTGTTGGTCCTCTTGGGGCCTCACGGGAGCTTATTGGGGCGTCTTGGGGGTGTCTTGGAGAGTCTCTTGGGGCCTCTTTCGGGGTCCTGGGCGCCTTCTGGGGCGGAGGGCTCGATTTTTCAGTTCTCGGTTCCCTTCTTGAGCCCCTCTTGGGCCCGTCTTGGGGCCTCTTGGTCCGCCTTGGGCAGCACTTGGGCCGTCTGGGGGGCGCTCTTGGGCCGCTCCGGGGCCGTCTTGGGAGCCTCGTGGGCCGTCTTGGAGCAGTCTTGAAGGCCTCTTGGGCCCTCTTGGAGCGTCCGGAAGCGAAAAGGCCAGAACGCAAAAAAACATTTAAAAAACAATGAAAATCAACGATTTTGGCAACTTGGGGCCCTCTTCGGAGGCCTCTTGGAAGGCCCTTGGAGCGTCTTGGAGGCCTCTTGGGCTGTCTTGGGGCCATCTGGGGCGTCTTCGGGCGATCTTTGGCCGTCTCGGGCCTCTCTTGGACCGTCTAGAAAGCTTCTCGGGGCCCTCTTGGACCGATCTGGAGCCCTCTTGGACTCCGAAACAGAACTCCGGCATCTCTGACCCGACCTTGCCGGGGACTTGCCGGGACCTTGCCGGGGTACTTTTCGCCCGGGGACCCCCAGGGGCCGCCCCGCGCGCGCGAACTAGAAATACTGTTAACCAGGTACCGGAGATCTTAGCACGCCCTGGCCCGTTGGGCCGGCGAATTAGTCTGCATGCTGATTCTTCTGTCCATACGCGTACGGAACAAGACGCATACCCCGTCGAATGCTCCATATTGTATAGTACGTCCTGGCACATGTAGGCTAACCAGAGCCAAGATCGGCTTGGGATCGCTTGGGGGAGGTCATTGGGCTTCAGTCCGAAGCATACAGCATTCACCATCGGAGTAATTCGACTGGAGGCTGTCTTTTGCACTCATGGTCGAGATGTGCCGTGCCCACCTGTATTTCTGCCATGTATTCGTTACTGTGGTCGCCCTGTGGTGACCTACCAGTCTTCGTTTTGATGATAGTGGGAGCACATGATGGGGAGATGAACCATCTCCCCATTGTATGCTTTCGTCTGTTGCGGTGTACGCACCTTCGGAGTACCCTGTCCCAGTCAGGGACGGCACCAGTAGATCGCAGGTCTGCGCATGGGATTGCACACGGAGTCCTCCAGACAACGAGCTCAGGACGCCCACGTTGGAGAGCGTTGTGCTCCGTAGGTCGTGGGAGCCTGCGGCTCTGGCAGTAAACAGACAGGAGCGAAAAAGAAACGACTGTGTAAGCATAAGCTGTCGGAACTCCGCGCGAGTTTCCTGGTTGGGCGTTGCGTAATGGGGGGGTCATAAACGGGGGGGGTGGCAAGGGTTGTCCGAAAAGGTACCCAAACGGTACCTAAACGAGCCCCCTGGGGCTCCGGAGGGGCCCGAAAGGGGCACGAGAGGGGACCTTTTCTGACCCTCCCATTCATGACCCCCCCACTCAGCCACACCCAATCTTTGATCGGCTCTGAGGCCCTCCTGGCGGCGCATCTGGCGCCAGCCCTGGCGCGCTCTGCGCGCCAGGGCTGCATGGGGGGACCCAGCGCAGAGCCAAGACATCAGCGCGGACCTCCGACAATTTATGCCATGCTGCTTTGCTTCTTCCAGACGAGGGCCCCGGCAGGCATGCCCTTGCGGCGCGCGTTCGTCTGTTTCGCAGTGGCCAAATGTCAGGTGAGGAGAAGACGCCCGGACCGGACCAATGGCGTTTCGTTAAACGGCCATGCCCTGTTCGATTCCTTCTTTGGGCGCGCTCACTGAACGACTTCGCGTGTCGGGGTGGTTACTCTGGGGGCGGATAATTCGACCTTTAGATGAACGCTCTGCGCGCTCGTGCGGAGCGATTTTGGGTCGCTCGCAGGGCCGCGCCTGCAGTCCAGGCGCGCTGGGTGCCGCGCTGCGCACGCCGCGGTCCAGGCCACCGCGGCCGCCCCTCTCCGGCGAGGGCTCGGCGCGAGGGCGGCAGGGCGCGAAGAGAAGCGCGCATCGCGGGGCGCGATGCGCGAAATTGGATGGATGTCCTCTCGTGATGGGCCTGTTTTCCACCACCACCACCACCATACGTTGGGGGGGGAGGAGGAGGACGAAGAGGAGGAGGAGGCGGTGGAGGAGGAGGACGAGGACGAGGAGGCGGAGGAGGACCCCCTCCCCCTCCAGCTTGTGGCGGTGGTGGAGAACGGGCCCATCATCTCGCTCTCTCTCTCTCTCTCTCGTTCTCTGTCTTTGCCTTTTTGGTGACGAGGTCATGCGGGGCACTGCCAGGGATGCTGCCTTCCGCCGCCCCGGCCCCCGGCGTCGGCCACGAGGCCGAGCTGCAGGAGGTCATGAAGACCACCGACGGCAAGGCGGGCGACGGCAGCGGCCTGACCAACAAGGAGAAGGCCGATGCCATAATACTCCGAGCATTTCGCCCCCGGCCCTTCGCTCTCCCTCCCTGCCTCCTCCCTCTCTCCGCTTTTTATTTGGGCTTCTCTTTATTTTTATTTACACACACACACACCACACACCTCTTTCTCCCTCACTCTCTCTATATATATACATATAGAGGCATCATCTCTCACTGTCTGTCGCCCTCTCTCTCTCTGTCACCCTCTTTTCCCTCCCTCGCCTACTTGTTTTGTCCCTTCCCCCCCATATCTTCCCTTTGCGAATCAGTTGTTTGCCATCTCTTCTTGCCCCTCCCTTCTTGTGCCTATTGTGAAGAGGATGCCGAACAAGGAAAGTGCGCCACTGGGTGCCTCTGTAATTGTAAAGTGGTCGTTTGCTAACGGGACCCCGCCCTCCCCCCCTTCAAGGAGGGTGTGTTTTCGGACCCCCCCCTCCCCCCCTTTCAAAGGGGGGATGGGGGTTTCGGATCCCCCCCCTCCCCCCTTTGCGCCAAGGGATTTCGGACCCCCCCTCTCCGTTTTCGAAAGAAGGGCGGGTCGGACCCCCCCCCTGCGCCAGACGCGGGGGAGGGGGGAGTGCCTCCCGCTTCCTTGTGATGCGCCGGAGGTAGTGGGGGCCAGGGTTCGGGTGAGAGTGTCAGGGTTCGGGTGTTAGGTTTAGGGCGTTAGGGTTAAGGGTGTTAGGGGGTTGGGGTTACAGGGTAAAGGTTATGGTGGTAGGGTCAGGCATAGGGTGTTCAGGTTAGGGTTAGGGTTCGGGTTCGGTGGTGAGGATTAGGGTGGTTAGGATTAGGGATAGGGTAAGGTGTTAGGATTAGGGTTAGGGGGTTAGGGCTAGGGTGGTTGGATTCGGGGGGTAGGGTTAAGGTTGGGGTCAGGGGGCTTTGGCTAGGGTATTCGTGTTAGTGGGTTAGGGTTAGGATCGTGAGGGCTCGGATTCGGATGGTCGGGTTAGGGTTTGGGTGGTGGGGTTAGAATTTGGGTGCTCAGGTTAGGGTTCGGGTGAGGGGGTTAGGGTTAGGGTGGTAGGGTCAGGATTAGGGTTAGGGGTAAGGTGTTAGGGTTATGGCTAGGGGGTTGGGGATAGGGTGGTAGCATCCGGGTTAGGGCGTTCAGGCTACGGTTCGGGTTCGGGGGTTAGGGTTAGCGTGGTACGGTTAGGATTCGGGTTGAGGGTAGGGTATTAGGGTTTGGTGGTTAGGATTAGGGTGGTAGGGAGTCAGGGGATAGGGTCAGGGTGGTATGGTTATGGTTAGTGTGTTAGGGTTCGGGTTAGGGAGGTAGGGGTAGGGTGGTAGGGTTAGGGTGTTAGGGTTAGGGTGTTAGGGTTAGTGTCATGGGGGTTCGGGGTTGGGTGGTAGGATTAGGGTTGGGGTGCTAGGGTTAGGGGTTAGGGGTTAGGGTAGGGTAGGGTTAGAGTTAGGTACAGTGTTAGAAGGGGTTAGGGTTAGTTGGTTAGATCTATGGTGTTGCTTTTAGGGTTAGGGTTAGGGAGTCAGGGGCTTCATGTTGGGGTAGTAGGGTTCGGTTTAGGGTTGGGGTTATAGAGGGGTGGGGGTTAGGGGTTCGCTGTTAGGGGTCTGGGGTTAGAGGTTAGGGATCATAGCGCAGGATTAAGATTAGGGTTAGGGTTAGGGCGGGGGTTAGTGTTAGGGTTAGGGTGAGGTTGAGGGTAAGGGTTAGGTCAAGCTACCCCGCCCGCCCACAAGCCGTCTTGCTCACTCCTACCCGCCCTCCCTACACTGACGTAACACCCGAGCCTGAGCATGGTCAGCGGTCGTCTTTGGATAGACTGCTTATTGGGAACCAGAGCCGACCCCAGGTACGCGACGCTTGGGCGAGGTGCGCCACGCGTGCCGAGGGGCGCCACGCGCGCCTGCACGTGGCGCATCTGGCGCACCAGGCGTACCTGGCACGCTCGGGCCCCAGGGGTGCCCTGCGCGCGTGGCGCCCTCGGCACGCGTGCCGCACCTCGCGCAAGCGTCGCGCACCTGGGGTCGGCTTTGGTTCCCAGTGCGCGGCCATCCCGCGATCACTGTCAAATTGTTTTTGACAGGGACGGCGGGGGTGGTGGCGCGCGGCCTGCTGTGCGCAGGCCCACCAGAAGCAATGGTGGGCATCGGTTTGCGACAAGGATTTGGCGGGGGCCGACACGATTCCCGATGTGTGCTGTCACGTGCGCAGGCGCACCTGACACACTCCGCGCGTGCCCCGAACGCTGCGCACCTGGCGTGTCTGGAGTGTGCGGCACACCTGGCGTACTCGGAGCACGTGGCGCATCTGGCGCACCAGGCGTGCCTGGCACGCTCGGGCCTGCCGCACACTCCAGCCGACGCCAGGTGCGCCGTGTTCGGGGCACGTGCAGAGTGCGTCAGGTGCGCCTGCGCACGTGACAGCACACATAGGGAAACATGTCGGCCCCCGCCATCCTTGTCGAAGTCCGATGCCGCTGCCCATCATTGCGTCCGGTGGGCCTGCGCACGGCAGTCCACGCGTCACCACCACCGCCGTCCTTTGTCCCAAAACCACTTGACAGTGATCGCGGGATGGCCGCGCATGATCCAGATTTAGCCGCGAGGTGTATTGTTGTACGTTTTTTTCAGGAATAATAGCCCTGCGCAAAGCATGGAATATGCTGACACCCCCTCCGTCCTTGTCAAAAGCAATACAAAATGCCCGCGGGCCTCACGAACATGACTCAAGACTTTGCCCCAAAGTGTATTTTGCATGTTGCTTTTGGACAGGAATGGTGCGGGGGGGTCGCGTCGGGTTGGCCGCGCATGCTCCACATTTGGAGGCAGAATGCGGTTTGTATTGTTTTTGACAGGGATGGTGGGGGGCGGGTTGGCATGATGTCGGCATGATGTTGGGATGGTATCGGGTTGGCCCCCAGTCGCCTGGGGGAGGGGGTGTATATTAAGAAGGAACAGTGATTGAGGGATAGAGTGAGGATTGGGAATAGGGTTAGGGTCTGGGCTTTGGGGTTTGGGGTTAGGGTTTAAGGTTCGGGTTGGGGGGTTCGGGGGTCAGGGTTAGGGGTGGCGGTCCAGAGCTAGGGTTCTGGAGTAAAGGGGGGAGGGTCCGAACATTCCCCCTTGAAAGGAGGGGAGGCGGGGGGAGGGTCCGACTTTCGAATCCAATGGTGGGGAGGGGGGGGGGGGGGTCCGCCGACGACGGATCGGGAAAGGGGTGGGTGGGGGGTCCGCCCACGACGGATTGGGGAGAGGGGGGAGGGGGGAGGGGGTCCCGGACCCCTCCCCCCCCTGGGGGCATCCAGCGGCGTGCCCTCCTGAACAAGTGTGACATGACATTCTTCACGCGCCGTACCCTTGATCCCCATCCCCAACGTCTCGCACTCACTTGTCGCATCAGTAGCTGCTTTGTGTCATCCCGAGGTCCTTGCGATCTTCAAGAATACGCCGGCGCAGATGCCCTCATCAGACCCCAGAATGATGGTCTGAGGCTTTGGCGCAGCATTCCTGGTTGGTAGCGGCTGCGGCGATCGCCAGTAATGGCGGGGCAAGGGAATGCGTTGTTTCCGACCCCCAGACGTTCAGGCTCTAGTTTGCAAGACGTAGTGTTCCTGGCTCTAGTTTCGTGTGTAGCCGTGTTGAAGTGGATATCGTCTTCTTTGAGGCGGCAACCGCACAGGCGATAGAAGTATCGAAAGACGCATTTGGCAATGCCAGTTTTGCACCTTGCTGCCGATTTAGGGACTCTGAAGGTCACTTGGGGAGTCTTGGAGGCCTTTTGGGAGTCTTGCAGGATGCGTGAGGCTCACGGAAGCGCCTTTGCAGAGGGGATTGGCAGATGAAGCGGTCGCGCGGCACCGTCTTGTATTCCGTCCGTGCTCTGTGCGGGGGTTATGAAGACCGATTTGCGTAGCCACTGAAAGCCATCGGCTGCTCTGTATCCCTTGGCTTGGCTTGGTGAGGTCTTGGAGTCGAATTGTGCTCTGTGCGGGGGGACCGAAGACCTACTTGAATGACCACCGAAAGCCATCGATTGCTCTGTACCTCTTGGCTTGGCCCGGTGAGGTCTTGGAGTCGAATTACCCAAACAAGCAGCACACAGGTTCGGAGACCCGCCGCTCTGGCTCGCTCGACGCGGAATGTTTCCACGCCCGAGCGCCTTTTCCCCTCCCCGCGCGGCCGCCCTCGTCCTTGTCCCTCGCTCGCGTGTTGGCCAATTGGCCATTCGGTTGCCCCGACTTGCCGCACGCTGGAGCGGACTGCCTCTGCCTCGCCGCCGACGGAAAGGAGGTCGGGGTCGGCGTTGCCCCCCCCCCCCCCCCTCTTGGGTGGCGCCTCCCGTGGCAACCCCGGCGCGCCTCGCGCGGCATCGTAGAGGTCGGGAGCCTCGAGACGGGGGTCAGTGCAGACGGGGGTCAGCCACGGCACCGGATCCTGCAGGATCCTGCGAAGGCCCCCTCTGGCTGACCCGGGTTAGCGAGCCGCTCGTGGCCGCGAGGCGGCCGCGCATATTGGCTGACCCGGGTTTGCGAAGACCTGCGTTGCAGCTTTCTTTTTCCCCCTGCATTGCAGTTTTTGGTTTCCTGCTGATCTGGGTCTGGACTGACCCGGGTCAGAAGATCCCCGATCGTAGAGGGAGGCTCTGGCGCCGGGGCCTCGAGAAGTCTGCGCGGACCTCCGAGAGCGCATGCTCAGGCTCGGTGGACGCAAAGCCATCCTCGGAGGAGGAAAGGGTGCCCATACTTCTACCCTTCCCTCGTTTTCCTCTTTTTGGGCCTCCTGGGTAGCCTCCGTCGCCACCGCTGGCTTTGCTTCGACGCCCTGGTCAGAACGCACCAGCGGAGAGGTCTGGGGAGTAGCGGTATCGGTCCCTTTTGGTTTCCCGAGATGCAGCATTAATTTTTGGGACGCAGTGGGTAACCCTTCGGAATTTCGCGCGGGTTTCTGGGGCCAGGGGTCGAGAGTGGCTTTCTCTCCTCTCTGGCCTCCAGGGGGCGGGCGGAGGTCCCGTCTGCTCCCACCTGGGCCCCTTAAGGATGGGGTCGGAGCAGCTGGGGACGGGGTCGGAGGATCGCGCCGCATCGCTGGTGCATCGACGATCTGGTTCGATGTGGAGCCCGTGTTTCCCCACGCCGACGTCGCCGATGCATCGCCGACGTCGCCGATGTATCGCCGATGCATCGCCGGTGCATCGCCGACGCGTCGCCGATGCATCGCCGATGTACTCATCGGCGATGCGGCGCGATCCCTCGGCCCCAGCTGCTCCGGCCCCATCTGGGAGGCCATCAGTCCCGCGCCCTCCTGCCTCCCGCTTCTGCCCACCTCTTCCGGACAGTGTGGGCAATCTTTCGGCGTCCCTCGCGCGGGCTGTTCGGGCCGGCGCTCGAATCGCCCCGTGGGCGCCATGCGATTCGGGAGGATTCCAGGATGTTCCGTGGACACTTGGGGCGCCGTAGGAGGAGGAGGAGGAGGAGGAGGAGGAGGAGGAGGAGGAGGAGGAGGAGGAGGAGGAGGAGGAGGAGAATGAGGAAGAGGAGGAGGAGGAGGACGAGGAGGAGGGAAAGAAGGAGGAGGGGGAGGAGGAGGACGAGGACGAGGAGAATGAGGCGGAGGAGGAGGAGGTGGCGATGGAGGCGGAGGCGGGGGCGCAGCTTGTCCGCAGTTGAGGGCGCCTGGCCCAGGGCGGCTGGAAAGTCTTCCGTGACGTGCCACCGCAGGGATATACAGTCAACCCGCACAAATAGTAGGCATGGGCAACCTTCCCGAGGGTACCCTTGCATCCTTGCCTCCTCAATGCATCCTTCGCCTATTTCGTTGGCCGCGCCCCGCCCGAAGAGCTTCGAAATGCGTGTCCAAGGCCCTTGCGTCCTCATCGCGCATCCTTATGATACGGGCCGATCGTGTGAGCTTTTCAGGCGGTCCCCGGCGCCAAAGACGTTTCATCTCTAATTACCGTTTTCCGTCCGCCAACGTGTAGCTGTAGGAACAACCGCGTAAACATGAGCTGTTGGATCTCCGCGCGGATCTCTTGGATCGGCGCTGAGGCCCCCCGGCGGCTCCGCGCGCCAGCGAGGGGATATCCAGCGCAGATCCAAGGAGTTCGCCCGGACCTCTGGACCGGAAGTCTATAGTCATGCAGTTTTTTTCTCCTCCACTCGACACTGGCCCCAACAGGAATGCTCTTGCGACACGCGTTTGCCGTTTCTCAGGAGGGAAGAAGCACACAGATACAATGAATCGTCCAGTCCTCAGAAAATATTGGGAAATATGGGAAGTGGGGGGAAGACAAAAACTTTGAAAATGTGGGAAAATATTGGGAATCCTGTTATTTGCGTGTGTCTTTATTTGTGTGTGTTTCAGGGCCCCTTCGGTTTCGGCAGCACCCCCCTCGCGAAAGAGCTGCGCGCTGGTGCGACGCGACTGCGCGCTCACAGCGCCGCGCGTGGAGTCCAGCTCTCCCGCGGGGGCGGTGCGGGAGGGCGGCGCTGGAGGCGCCTGGAGGCGCCCCCTCCCCGGAGGCGCCTCCGGCGCCGCCCCCAGGCGCGCTCCGCGCGCCCGGGGTTAATCGGGGGCGGCAAAGAGGGGGGTGATGACCAGGGGGGGGGTGGATATCATGGCGGGGGCCATGATATTTCCCCAGATGTCAGGGCGCCTCTTCTTATTTCATTACGTCGCTGGCCCCCCCCCTGGGCCGCGCACATGCCGCCGGCCATGATTTGCACCCCCCCCCCTTCTTGGACACCCCCCTCTTGGCCGCTCCCGAGCTCCGCGCGCCCGGGGTTAAGGCGGCCTGTCCCTCTACAGGGGGAATGTTCAAGAAAAGTAAAGAAAATTAGTCTGGGGACGATCTTTTGGGCATGTTTGGGCATCTTTGGGGCATCTCTTGCGCATTTTTTGTTTTTCGTCCAGAATCCCCCCTGTAGGGGGGCAGGCCCGACTTAACGCTAGGGAGGGATGTTCCAGTGCCGACCAGAGCGATCCGCGCGGACCTCCGAGAGCGAATGTTCTCCTGTGGAGGCCTCGAGATCTCCATGTGCCTCTTCTGGGTCCGAGGTATGACCCCCTCTCCCAGGCCTCTCCCAGGCATGCATGTTTTTACGGAGTGGCTCTGATGATCGTGCAGGTACTGTTTCGGTTCCTTGTGGCTATGAAGAGCGAAGTGCGCGCATTCCCCAACCCCCACGCGTCGCATACCAGCATTCATCGCGTAAAGCGAGAACCAGGATGCTATTCTCCTTTGTTTGTTCCTGCTTGGGCGCTTCAGGTGGGAATTCTGACGGGGTGTCTGAGCTATTCTTTTAGTGTGTGCGTTCGCCGTGTACGCTCACGAGCAAAGAGGCAAATCCTCTGAACAAGGTGCGTATTTCACTGGCTTGCTGGCATGACGTGGCACGAATGGGAACCTTCCTCAGCTGTATCCTAGCATCCTGGAGGGTCTTTCGCCGCTGTGGCATCGGTCTTGGGAGGCATTCGGAGCGTTCGAGAAGGCCTTCATATTGCCTTTCGAGCTTCTTCGACAATTTTGCGGTCCTTCCTCCCAGCAAGTCCTTGCCCCCAGCTTGCTTTCTTCTCCTCCCGCTTTCTCCTCCTCCCCGTCCTTCTGCTATAGAGTTAGAAAGCCCAGGGTTCGCTAGGTATTGGTTCCCTTTCAAAATAGCCGAAATTCTCCCGAAACCCTCCGAACGCCCTCCGGGAAGGGCTCCGGCAGGGTTTTCGAAGGGTTTCGGGAGGGTTTTGGAAGGGTTTTGGAAGGGTTTTCGTTGTTTTGGGAGGAAACCAGTCCCTAGCGAATCCTAGGCTTTCTAATGCTAGAGGAGGGAAGAGGGAATG
This sequence comes from Prorocentrum cordatum, assembly GCA_963575745.1. Classification (NCBI taxonomy): domain Eukaryota; class Dinophyceae; order Prorocentrales; family Prorocentraceae; genus Prorocentrum; species Prorocentrum cordatum. Next base: position 14,736 of record CAUYUJ010004539.1, on the reverse strand, counting down.
AGGAGGAGGAGGAGGAGGAGGTGGAGGAGGAGGAGGGATCAGCTTATCCAGCTTGCTGTCCACCGCGGCGGCAGTCCGCAAGCTCCCGAGCGTGCAAGCGTGGACCCACCAGTGATCGTCGCTCGCGCTTGCCGCAGCTACTCTTAAGTCGGGCACGTCCCTCTACAGGAGGAACGTTCAAACATAGTCGAAAAATAGTGCGGGGTCGATTTCTCGACTATTTAAACCGTTTTTGAATATTTGTGTTGGTATGTTTTATTTTTCCTCCCAAATCTGCCTGCAGGGGGACACGCCCGACCTAAAGCTACTCCTTGACTGTGTGGAGGGCCATGAGGCAGGCCTAGAATGAGGACAGTCGCCCCAGAGCGCTCTCGGAACGTCCGCTATTCCCTCAAGACCCGCCAGTTCTCACGGATCCTTAGGCTGACGCCTCACCGCCGACCCCTCATGGCGACTGGCGGTTGTTGCGTGTTGTTTCTGAGGGCCTCTTGGGCGCCTTTTGGGAGGCTTCTTGGAGCTCGTTCGATTGTCGAATGGCCTTCGGCACATCCCGCCACCGTGCCTGGGCTGCGGGTCTGAGGCCACGCGGATGGCACACGGGGTCTCGTGGGAGTGGTCTCGGGGTGTCTCTCCTTGTCCACTCCCTCTAAGTCGTGTGCGCTTGTTGCCAGCTATGTGCCAGACATTGTATAGTCAGTTTCCGTACGTAGCCGTTCCGGCTTTAGCAAGCATGTTCTACACAGGTGCTCTCGAGTGAGGGAGTCTGAAACATATCATCGTATCGGTCGCACGATGTCTCGCGATGCTGACAGTGGTAAGCGGAGCGTGGTTAGTGAAGATCCTCGTGAAGGTATGGCGTTAGATCCCTCCCGCTCCAGGGCACCCAGCAGGACAGCTGGCACGTTCAGGGACGCCGGCTCCAGAACCACCTGGGGAAGATCAGATTCAGGGACGTCAGATCCGTGGTTTCACGGGTCAAACCCTTGGCAATCAGGTCATGGAGCGTTCGTGGAGACCGGTCCAGAAGGCGAGAAGCCTCCTGATCCAGCAGTGGAAGCTCCAGCGGGCTCCGGGGCTGCGGGGTCGGGCGGCAACAACCTAGACGCGGGCCAGCACGACGGCAAACCCGACGACAAGCCCGACGGCCGGGACTGGTGGAGTTCCGGGGCGTGGGGCTGGACAGCCAAGTTGGTGTGGGAGTGGTCGCCTGGTTGGTGGCAGAGCTCCAAGACCGACGAGGACGTGGCCTCCTGGAAATCCGAGGACTGGAAGAAGGTCTACTGGAAGGACAACGCTTCGGACAGCAGTAGGCCCAAGGACGAGCAAGGACGTGACGAAGACGGCAGGTATCGAGACGGTCGAGGCGGTGGCAGCTTATGGTGGTCCAGGTCGTGGAATACCATTTCTTGGGATGAGGAGAAGTCCAGGGACTATTCTGCGCCGCCGACCTGGCCGGGCATGCAGCACTTGGACCTATATGTTCACAACTTGCGTGCATGGACGCGCAGAACTGCCTTGAAGATCAACTTGCAAGCAGATCGTGTACTTGAGACGTTTCCTCCCGAGCTCCAGGCCAAATTTAAGACCATCAGGCTATCTCTCGCCACAGATTCTGGAGTGGATAAGATAGAAGATCATTTGACCTTGTTCTCGGGGGAGAGACCCGGCGACAAGGATCGGCAGATGCAAAACGAAGCATTATTTGACTACGTTATCAAGAAAGGCGAAAGCCTGACAGATCACGTGATAAGACGTGATGGACAAATGCTGCAGGCAGAAAGCGCGGGCCTTACTCTCACGGACTCTATCAAAGCTCGCTATTACGAAGCAGCTGCAATGCTTTCTCATCAAAATCGCATCAACCTCGCAACACTCGCTTCGGGAAAGAAACAAATCTTATCTATACGAGCTGCTCTTCTTAATCTGGACGTCTCGAACGGACAGGCTGCGCTTCCGACGGCGGCGACCTCAACCAGACCTCCGGGAAGGACGTTTATTCAAGAACAAGAGGATGAGACGACGTCCGCGGCGGAAGCCGACACGTTCGTGGACATCTTCGAGACCGAGTTTAGCGAGTCAGAGGCGGACGGCTTTCTTATAGCGCTAGATCAGCAAGACCTCGCGGAAGACGAAGCCCATCACGTATTCGCCCAGCTCGTGGAGACCAAGCGTAAGCGCACCTGGAAGGAACCAAAGGAGATGAAAAACGCTCGTCGCATAGATCGAAACTTCTTCGATAGACGTCGTGGCAAGAAGATTTGCAAAAGCGAGTTAAAGAAAAGACCCAGGTGCACAGACTGCGGACAGAAGGGCCATTGGAAAGAGGACTGCCGCAACGCTTACAGGTCAAAGAAGGACCGGCTCAAGGAGGAGCGCAAGCCGCAGCCGAAGCCGGACAAGACCAACAGTTTCTACTTCAACGTGCGCGGCTTCGACGGCCCCGCCTTCCTCGCGGTGGCCGAGGGCGAGTGCCAGATCTGCGACGACGATCTTGTTGGCGGCGCGTGGCTGCCCGATGACGCCGAGCAGCTCGAGCTCGTTCTCGCCGAGGTCTCGCGGGAGCTGACTTTGGACGACTTGATGGACTGCGCTCTCGTGGACGCAGCTGCGGGATCGGCTCTGGTGGGAGAGCCGAATCTTGAGAAGCTCAGGAAGGCGCTGAACCACATCGGCTACGAAGTCCACGCGTCCTACGACGTGGGCGATCTTCCTCCGGCCTGCGGGGTTGGAGGCAAAGTCAAGCCGGTTGGGCGAGCTTCGGTGCCCGTCACGATGTGCGGACGCGGGGTGGTGGAATTCCTAGTATTACCACACGCATGCCCACCGCTATTGCCCGCTAAGTTCTTAGAGTTTCTCAAGGCCAAGGCCGACATGAGCATGGGCATGATGTCGGTCGAGGTCGGCGAAGGTCGTCGAGATCTTGAGCTACGCCGTCTGCCATCAGGGCATCGCGCAGTATCGCTGGTGGGCTGTCCGCCCGAGGATTTCAAGCTCAGCGACGAGCTCGCAAGGCGCTTCCCGCTCTTCGTCATTCAGGGCCGTAGGGAGGGACAGGGCGCCGCTATCGCTAGTCAGATCTCTTTTTCCCCCTCCTTCTCTCTCTCTCTCTCTTTCCTTCTCTCTCTCTCTCTCTCTCTCTCTCTCTCTCTCTCTCTCTCTCTCTCCGTCTCGACAGCGGGTCCATGAATCGGGGGCCCCAGATGGGACATCACCGTCAGTACCCGTAGCGACTCTAGGCTCGAGCCGAGCAGGCGATTCGGAAAGTCAGCTTTCAAGTCAACTCAACCAGTCAGATAACTCTCAGAGTCAGGCAATCGATGCCGGCTCGCGCGATCAGGAAGACGAACTCGGCGGTGCATCCGCTACGTCGAGGCTTTCGCTCGCTGTCGGCTCTGCGGCGCCAGGCGAGCAAGGTGGTGAACGGTCTCTCCACGGTCGAGGAGGAGGGCAGCTCGGATCTCGAGATGGCCGAGAACTGGGAGGAGATCCCAGACCCGTGGCGCGACACGGAGCTCCAGCATCTGGTGTACGACGAGATGCTCGATCCTGCGGACAAGGAGATGTTCTTCGAGGGCTGCAACCTCATCGAGAAGGCTGCCATGGCCTGGCGCCGCGTCTTCCTCAAGACGATCATGTTCCTCCACGTGTGCGCCAACTCTCGGATCACGACCGCGCTGTCGCCGGTGGTGGACCCGAACCAGTTCGAAGACGAGGGCCCCAACGTGATTCCGGACGCGCGCGAGCATCCAGTACGCCGCCGTCGCACCGGGCAGAACGGAGTCGCTCACTACTGCCACTGCGATGTGTGCAGCCTCCGTCTCTGGATCCGCCGCGAGACCCCTCAGGAGATCTTCGAGGCAGCTCAGGCTCGTGGCCGTCAGGACAAGGAGCGCAAGGACCGCAAGGCCATCAAGATGCAGGCCGAGATACTTGCCCAGAGGGCCAAGCTCGAGGTCAAGATGGAGCCGGAGCCGCAGCCGCGCGAGCCAGCCTACCGCACCCGCCCGGCGCCGATCTCGAGGGGGACGTCGTGAACCGCAAGTCCTCGCTTGCCAGCAACATCGGCGTAATCATTTCCTTTCTTGCCATGATTGTGATGAATGTCCTCCTGCGTCTGATGGGACTTGACATAGCTGAAGATCAGGTCTTCACTAAGGCCGCCGTGATCCTCGATGGGCCTCCATGCTTCTCCCCATCGGTCCACATTCTGTCGCCGTCGATGTAGACACCATCACAGACCGTTATTGAGACCATCGATCGTCATCATACAATATGTGTGCATTTGCATGGGGAGCATGCCGTTCTTCAATGCCATGATCACAGCATGCATTTCAGCTCTTGGCACCGAGTGCTGAGCACCAGGGGGTGGGCCGAACGCGAGACCTCGAATCCTTTGGCCTTGCGTCAGCGTTATGCCCCAGCCAGCTCGAGCTCCGTCAGGCCACCCAATGTGCGTGCGACCTGCGCCGTCGGTGTAGATCTCTCCAGCGATCCGAGCGGCCCCCAAGGTCAAGGGCCCCAAGGCTCAGGCAGCGGACCAGGAGGTGATCGCCGTGGCTCCTCCGTGCGCCCCCTACTTAGCGGGCCGCAAGACGGCGGTGAAGTCAGCTCCAGTGGATCCTCTCTTGGTCGGGTGCAAGTCGCCACCGAAGACTCCGTCGAGCGGGGCGTGGGTCAGGATGCTCGAGCCGCCTCCCTCGGCCAGGATCACGCACGCGGACGTCAGCAACATGATGGACAGCATCAGGAACGTACTTGCTCAGGGGCGCCAGGGAGTGCAGGAGGTCCGCGAGGCGATCATCGAGGAGGTGCGCTCCGAGAATGCGAAGGCCATGGAGGAGGCCACGCGCAAGGTGCTCAGCGAGGTGAGGCGCTGAGTCCTACGATGTTCGCGCTGGCCTCCCTGCAGCCGGAGGCCAGAGATCGGATCTTATCGGGTATTCAAGATCGCTTCAGCACGGCCAGAGATCATATATCAACGCGATCCGTCTCTACGATCGTTAATAGATTCAGGGGGGCTCCGATTCCATGCAATCGGGAACGACCTTTTGGAGTCTGGGGCACTTCAGATGGCAGCTCGATCGATCTAGATCATCTTTCAAAGACGGCGGGCTGGACGAAGCGCCAGCTCGAGTCGGGCGAGCTGGCATCGTTTCTGGTGCACCTCGCGATCGCAAGCGCCAGCTCTCCTAGCACACGGCTGGGACTACCGGCCGACGTCGCCAGGGTGCAGATCGGGATCAGCATCGACGATAACAAACCGTCTCATCATCAAGTCATCCTCTATCGTCTATGGAGTGGTCTGTCTGCCCGGGCCTTAAGCTCGGCCTTCTCGGGAGCTCAGCGTCGACAACTACGAGTCGAAGTTTGGGAGGCGGCCTCCGATGGCCTAAGCGAACTACCACTAGCTTTCGGGACAGCGGACGAGTAAGAGAAGTTCACAGGGGCCTTAGCGGATCCTAGTCGGTCTCCCTCTCGGATCCCGTCGTCTTGGGCCTTAGTCTCCTCCCCAGTCTCCTCCGATCGCTCTGTCGGCACCCCCATGGCTCAGGTTCCTCGAAAAGTTGGGGATGTTTTGCTTAAGACGTTCGAGGGCACCAGCATTCGAGCCACTCGCACGAAGGCTCGCAAGCAACTGATTGAGAGATGCGCGAATAAGGGATGCACTCAGGTCCTTGAGGTTTTCTCTCCCCCTCGGGTCTCCCAGGAGCTCAGCCGGAGGGGGTTCCCGGTGTCTCAGGCCATGGGCCTGAAGACGGGCTTCGATTTTCGCAAGGCCCAAGATCGTCGCAAGCTGTGGGGAACGCTGGAGTCAGATCGCCCTGAGATTATTCTGATGACCCCCCCCCTGCACTGCGTTCAGCGTCGCTCGAGTGAGCAACTGGCACAGAATGGGTCCAGATAAGCTCACGCAGGTCGAGAGGGAGGGTCTTCTGTTCTTAGGCCTGTGTGCTCAGATAGCCGAATATCAAATATCGAAGGGCAGGCTCTTCTGGGTAGAACAGCCACTCACGGCGTCGTCTTGGGAACTCTACTCCATGCGAGTCTTGTCAGAGAAGCCGGGAGTCAGCTCGGCGAGGTGTGATCAGTGCGAGTATGGCTTGTCAGTCTCTCCTCAGGGTCTCTCTCGCAAGCCCACCTTTGTTCTCTCCAACTCTCAGCATGTTCTCGACAAGTGTTCCAGGAAGTGCAAGAGGGATCACATGCACGTGCATTTGGAGGGATCGGGCAGGACGAAGGCAGCTCAGCACTACCCGCCTGAGCTCGTGAGTGCCCTCGCCGAGGGCATCGAGGCGGCTGCCTGGTCTCGCGCCTCTTTAGGCGCCCGTTCGTCTCAACTGGCTGAGGCAGCTGACGTCGTCGCCGGCATGGCGAACCTGTCTCACTCCTACCCGCAGGTTGTCCCTCCTCCAGAGATTCCAGAAGGAGAGCACCAGGGTCCGGACTCCGGAGGGGTCCCAGAAGACGATCTGGTCGACGAAATCGGGGAGTTGGGGGGCCCACCTTGTGACCCCGCGGACCCCTAGCTCTCGCCGGAGCTGAAGCGAGAAGTTGAGAAGCTCCACGTCAATTTAGAACATCTGTCCCTCCCCGAGTTTCTTCGAGTTCTGAAAATCGGAAAGGCGCGAGAAGACGTGTTGCTTTGGACCCGCTCGAAGTTTCGCTGCAACGCTTGCGAGCCCCACAGGCGCCCGGGATGGTGCAGGAGGGCGCATTTGCCCAGAACGTATCGTTTTAACAAGATAATTGCAGTAGACTTGTTCTACGTGCAAGTGGGCCGGCAAGCCGCGCCGGTGCTGAACATAATCTACCATGGGTCAAACCTCCAGTTTTGCACCTTTCTCCCAGGGGCCACCTCTCAGGACGTCTGGTTTGCTTTCTGTCGCATCTGGGTTCGTCCCTACGGAATCCCGGAGGTCCCGATAAGCGACGGGGGCCCCGAATTTGCCGGATCATGTGCCAGAGGCCTCGAGCATTTAGGAGTTCTGCATCATCTCTGCAATTCCGAGGCCCCTCATGAAAACGGCAGGTTCGAGAGGCACGGAGGACTGATCAAAGACGCCTTGTCGAAGGCAGCGCTGTTGTCCCATCCAGCCAATCTCGAAGAGATGGAAGACCTGTTATGCGAGACCGTCGCCGCGAAAAACCGCTTCTCACACAGAGGCGGCTTCTTGCAGTTTAAGCATGTTTTCGGCGAGAATCCCCGATTGCCGAGGTCAATATTATCAAATGATGCTCACGACGAGATTGGCACCGACGACGTTGCGAGGGGCACGTCTGATGGAGACGCCGCTGCTGCCACTTACGCCCGGAAGCATGTGCTTCGCGAGGCCGCTCGCAAGGCCATGATGTCTTTAGACGTGGCCGATCGTCTCAGATACGCGTCCCGGGCCAGGAAGCATTCCGACAAACAGTGCAATCCGGGCACCTGGGTTTACGTCTGGCGTCGTGCCAGCGCGCAGACTCATCGCAATGAGAGCCAAGCTTTTGAAGGTCTCCGAGGACCAAATCCGACCTGCCACGAAGGAGGAAGCTCTCGGAGGCGAGTTACTCGACTCGGTCGCTTTCGACCGGCTCAGGCAAGAGCTGACTTCCCCAGGGCGTCGGGTCGGCGCGGTGGACGTCCAGTCAGAAGGACCTCCACCTCCCGAAGCCCGTGATCAGCCATCAGAGGCCGATGAGGAGCCTCCTCCGAGACAGGAGCAACCAGTCCCACGGATCGATCCGCCCGAGCTCCCGGGTTCCTCGGCTCCTCCTCCTCCTGGGCCTCCTGAGGCCCCGGCGCCCGAGGTTGTCGTGATTGATCCGGAGCCCTCGGCCCCAGGTCACGAGCTGTCCACCGAGCCGCCGGCCCCGGGCAGGCAGACGCGTCAGGCCAGCCAGGAATCCCCTGATCCCATCTCTCCTTCGGACTCCCGCGACCCGTCTCCCTCTCCTCCTCGTTTGTCTCCCTGCGTCCCTCCGTTCCTCCTCCGCTGCAGGCCGCTCCAGAGGCCGCCGCTGAGGTCAGGCGGGCCTCTTCCCAGTCCCGCAGGCCGCTAGTCAATCCTCCCGAGCCCGAGCCGACTCGTCCCAGGATCACCCCAGTCGAACAGATGGGTGTTCCTGCTCCCGGGCGGGTGCAAGAGCAGGTTGCCGAGTTTGATGCCAGGTCCGGGACCATCGCTCCTCCCAGGCCGGTCGTTCGAGGCGCGGGAGGTGGCGACGTCCCGATGTGCATTTTAAGACAAAGGGCAGCTCAGGCTCCACCACCTCCGGCTTCTCAGCCCGCTGCCAGAGTGGGCTCGCGTTCGCCCAAGAGAGGCGGGCCGTCAGACGGAGCATCGGCGTCGGGCCATTTTGGATGCGCCGAGGGGGGGTTCACGCCTCGTCCGGGCGCGTCTGTTCCTATAGCCTTGCATTTTGATCGGCCCAGACCGAGGGCGAGGAGCAAGAAGAGCAACTATGGGGGGAGCTGTGCTCCTGGTTTTCCTTTTCGCCCGACTTTTACCGGGATCCCTGGTCGACTCAGGTCTTTGCAGCCGGCCAGTCCGGCCGGGGATCCAGTGCCGCTGCGCCTCCGTCTCGTGGGGGAGCGGAGGTCTCCTTGAAAAACTTGTCCTCTCGCGAGAGGGCTCTGTTTGATTTTTCGGATGCCAAGGAGTGGGGGGCCATTTTGAGCTCCGGAGCGGCGCGTGTGGTTCCAGCCTCAGAGGTTTCCATCATCAGAAGACGGCGTCCAGACCGCATTCTGGGATCCAGGATGGTGAGGCGCTTCAAACCCCAAGAGGGAGTTGGTTCGGACCCCTTGGCAAAGTCAAGATGGTGCGTGCAGGGCCATCAAGACCCAGATTCGGACGAGCTCCACGTGTACGCTCCAACTCCTCAGAGCGAGACCGTTCTCTTGACCTTGCAATGTGTCGCCTCGTTAGGCTGGGAACTTCAGGTTGCGGACGCAAAGAACGCTTTCTGTCAAAGCGACCCGTTGCGTCGCCCGAAGGGGGCATCTACTGCGAGCCATGTCACGGTTTAAATTTGGCCCCCGGGGAACTCGTGGAGCTTATAGCTCCAGTCTATGGGCTCAACGATGCCCCGGTCCTCTGGCACCGGACTTTAACAGACTGGCTCGGTTCGATCGGATTTCGAACGTCTCTTTTGGGCCCCTGTCTGTGGTCGCTTCGTTCGGGCCAAGGCGAGCTTAGAGCAGTCATTTTCATAGAGGTCGACGACCTCCTGGTGGCAGCTCATCCCTCGATGCGCTCTTCGCTCAAGGAGCAGATCCAGGCCAGGTTTCATTTTGGAAAATGGCAAGAGGGCGAGGCCGACTACGCAGGTCGCCACATTAAGCAGCATGATAATAATATATGCGTCGACCAGGAGAAATGTATCCAGGAGCAATTCACGCCGATGCGGCTCGAGAAATCTCGTCTCTCGGACCCTTCCTCCCCGTTGACCCCGAGTGAGGTCAAGCTTCGCAGAGCCTTGATCGCTCAGGTCCAGTGGGTCGTTCGAGAATCGAGGCCTGACGTGTCACGCTGTGCTTCTTTGCACAGCGCTGCACTGCGCTGCGCTGCCGAGTCCGACGATCGCGGACGCCCAGCTTGTGATCAAGGCATGTAAGCATCTCAAGTCGACTGCCAGTCAACGTTTGACAATCTGGCAGTTAGATCCGGTATCAGTCGCATTCGTGACCGTATCGGACGCAGGGGGCCCGGGGTCAGCTCGGCGAGGCGGCGCGCAAGGCGCTTTCTTTGTG
>CAUYUJ010004538.1:10000-69036 GCA_963575745.1 Prorocentrum cordatum | reverse complement strand
CCACCTCCTCCTCCTCCTCCTCCTCCTCCTCCTCCTCCTCCTCCTCTTCCTCCTCATCCTCCTCCTCCTCCCTGTCCTCCTGCTTCCTCCTCCTCCTCCTCTTCCTCCTCCTCCTCCTCGCGGGGTCGCAGGCTTGTCTTTCACCTGGTGCTCTTGGGAGTTTGGTTGAAAGAAGCGCCCAGTTCTTGGCCGTCGAGCGGCTAAGGTCTTCATCGCGGGCCCGTTGGCGGGCTTGCAATATGGCTCCGAGATCCACGGAATGACGGACGGGGAGTTGGCTAAAGCTCGACAGATGTGCGCCTCGACTACGAAACCATCTAGCTGAAGTCGGAGTCTGACTAGTTCAACCAGTCTTGAAAACGATCCAGCTTGGTTTGGGAGCGTTGCCCCAAATAACAAGGTATTGCAAGGAACCTTGACTTCGCCAGACCCGTGCGACTCCGTGGGCCGTGTCTTGGGAGCAGTTTCGGCAGGCTTGGAGTACCACGTGGCGCTCTCCCCCCAAATCGTGGTGGACGGTCAGTGGCCCCCTGGGAGCTATGTACCTGTCCTTGAAACGCATCAATTGGAGCATGCCCGACCCTTTCACGATGGAGGACGAGGACGGGGAAACCACTCCTCTCTTGCTTACCTCCCCCTCCCTCGTGAAACGGTTCCTCACATCCTCCGTCCTAAAATGGCTGGAGATTGAGGCTGGGCCGAAATACGGCGACGGCCACCGTTTGTGTCTTGATGTTGTTGCGCGAGCGCTTGCCCCCAAAAAAACTGTCGCCACAGCAGAACAAAAAGGCGGTGCGTGCCGCGACGTGCCGTGCGATTTGGCCCCGTAGCAGGGCGGTGGCGAAAGGCTGTATCATCGATGGCGTCTGCCCTTTATGTGGGCAGCCTGGAGACACGGTGCTCCATCGTCTTTGGCACTGCCCCGAGTGCGAGGAAGAGAGAGTCAGCATTGTCGTAGAGGACTTGCTGGCCAGAGTTCGCTCGGAGTTGTCGACCCCTTCCCCTGGTTTCGAGCGGTTGTACGAGACAGGCCTCTTTCAGCACCCTGCCAAGGACGTTCCTCCTCTGCTCCCCCAGGATGAAGCACTGCGAGCCGTGCAGTTTCAATACTTTCCTGAGGCTTTCGCCAAGGAGCACCTCCCTCCGCCTGACCCAGGGGTGTGGAGGCTTTCGGGACGACTGTACGGCGACGGCTCCTGTTTTAGATCGGTGGTGAAAGACCTCTCTCGTTCGGGCTGGGAAGCAGTCTGGCTCAGCGAAGAGGGGAGTAGTTTAGTCAGACTCTTCGGTCGTCTCGGAGGTTTCTGCCCTCAGACGGGCGTGGCTGCTGAGTTCGCAGCCCCCGCTAGTGCTGCTTCCCTCCTTGGTGCTGAAGTTGATGTCTATTACGATTGCCAAGTGGTGGTCAATGAGTTGTCCAAAAAACGCTCGGGACCGTGCGCATCCAAACTGGCCTTACAGCGGGCATGTGATGCAGGCGGACGCGTTTGCCCAGGGCTTTCTCCGAGGGGTCTCGAAGGTTCGGGCCCACCAGGAAGACGGCCTGGCCCTCTCGCTGGCCCATAGGTTGCACAGTATAGGTAACACTGGTGCTGATTCGGCGGCCAAAAAAGGTGCCATGATGCACCCCAGAAGGTCCGCCGAAGAGACTGCTGGGATCGATGTGCTGTGCTCTGCAGCTCGTGCTGTCGCGCGGCTGGCGGCTCGGATTGTGGAGGGATGGCCTCGGGCCAATCCGGAGGGGGCCACCCGCGTCGGGCCCCCACCCCCGAAGGTGAGTGATCCGAGGCCACCGCATGAATGGAGTTCAATCGGTCGGTTCTGGCAACGCCCTCACTGCCTGCGAGGATCCCGATCCGTGGCAGAGCCAGCTCCTAGAATGTGCGATCGCCTGCTGCGCGTGGATCCCGCTGAGCTGCAGGAGCTCGAGCACCGTTGCCTCGTGGAAGGCTGCAGTGACATCAGTGTCGCCTGTGTCTGCCAGGCCTGTGCTGCGTTCACGACTGGAGGTCAAATGAGGCAGCTTGCGAAGGAGTGCCTTGGCGGGCCGCCTGCTCGCAGCGAAGTCTGGTCGAGATTGGGCAAAGGTCTCCACCCTGATCACAAGAGGGTCGGGGTCACTGCCGATCTCGAGACGATGTGGCCCCTGTAAGGGGGTTTATGGCTGTGGATATCAAAAAAAATCCTCCTCCTCCTCCTCCTCCTCCTCCTCCTCCTCCTCCTCCTCCTCCTCCTGCTCCTCCTCCTCCTCCTCCTCCTGCTGCCCCTTCATTTTGGCACTGACCGCTCGACACGCGGACTCCAAGGCGGTCGGCCGCAAAGCCGCGCGCCTCCTCCCAGCCTCGTGCCTGTGGCGAGCGTAGCCGGTGCTGCGGGGACCCCCGGTTTCCCTTCTGAGCCCTTTCGGCGACTGAGCCCAGTCCGCCGCCGAACGGGCTCAATTACCTCGACGCTGTCCGAGCTGAGCCCGTTCGGCTGCTCACTCGGCGGCCGAACGGGCTCAACCGAGTGGGCTCAGAAGAGGACCGTGGGGAGGGATCTCCCCTCCTCCTCCTCCTCTCGTCGTGCAGAAACTCGACGGGAGGTGGTAAGGCTTCGGGTTGCGCACAGACCGCCTCCCCAGGTAGTCCCAGCTGGCCTCAACAGGCCCCCCGAGGTGTAGTCTCAGCTGGCCTGAACACGCCCCACGGGCAGTCCAGGGCGGCCTCAACACCATGGCGCCGCCTCCGGCGGAGCTCCTGGGGCGCTCCGCGCCCAATGGGCTGGGGCGTTGAAACCCCCTGAACTACTCGGGGGGGCCTGTTGAGGCCAGCTGGGACTACCTGGGGAGGCGGTCTGTGCGCAACCCGAAGATTTACCACCGGGAGGGTTTGGGCCGTGTCGGCCTCCAGGGGCCCTCCCGAGGCAAGAACGGCTCAGGATGAAGAGCTGGTCCTGGCGGGGGGAGGGTTCCAGACCTCTGGGGGCCCGCGTTGCAACAAACAAAACCAAAAAAAACGACGTTGGAGATCTGGGTAGGTGGGATGATCACTGTTGCCACTCAGCTATGACTCAAGGCTGTGCTTGCCTGGAGCTCAGTTCACCCACGGAGCGTGCCAAACAGTATCGCCTAACACACTACTTGTGTGAAAAGAGCGTGCTCTCCAGCACATTTGGCTCCAGCCCAGGGGGCAAGCAACGGCCGACTTTCCTTCCCAAGGGGGGCGGAGCCTTTGGCAGGTGCATTCGCGCAAAGCGCAGAACAGAGGAGGGGGGATCGAGGTCTGGAGGCGTCGAGGTTCGAGAGGCTTCGAGGTTTCGAGGTTCGAGGGTTCGAGGGCCAAGGTCTTTGAGCTTCGAGGATGCTTCGAGGATGCTTCGAGGTTCGAGGTTCGAGGGCCATGGCTTTTGAGAGTCTCGGCTCCTCCAGAGGAGGCTCCTCGTAGCCGCGGCCAGCTCCGCCCCGAGATGCTGGCCAGGACCCCGGGGCGGGGGAGTGCCCGCGGCCGCGGCCGGATCCGCCCCGAAATCCTGGCCCGAACACGCGCCAGGAGGGGCCCTGGGAGCCAAGCCTGCGTTCGACCCCCGCGCGCTGCAGGAGACGCACGCTCGCGGCATCCTGGGGAGGAGCCCCGAGGGGGGGGGGGCCCTGCCGGGCCCTCGGGCCGTGGACTCCGAGCCGCGCGGTGAGCGGCCGCGCGGGGGCCCTCGAAGCTCCCAGAGACGTCCCCGGCGCGGACCGCCACCGCGCGGCCTCGAGACCTCGTCGGCCCCAGTCGCCCACCACACCGCTTGGGGGCCCCCGAGACAGCAGCTCGGGTTGACAAGCCAGTCCCAGGGATGGGGTCGAGACCTTCCCGTGCAGGTCGCAGACGGAATCACAAAGTAGGGGGGTCTTGGGATGGGCCAGGGGGTGGGGCGGGCGGGGGGGGAGAGGAGGGCGGCCACGAGTGGGAAGAATCGCCAGTCGGGGCGCCGATCACGCACAGTTCTGCATCCAGGCGGGAAGAGGAGGAGAAGGAGGAGGAGGAGGAGGAGGCTAAGGAGGGAGGGAGGAGGAGGAGGAGGAGGAGGAGGAGGGATGGAGGAGGAGGAGGAGGAGGAGGAGGAGGAGCGAGGAGGAGGAGGTGGAGGAGGAGGAGGAGGAGGGAGGGAGGGATCTGTGGGAGGGAGGGAGGGACGTGGAGGGTGGGAAGGGAGGGAGGGAGGGTAAGGAGGAGGAGGGAGGGAGGAGGGAGGAGATGGGCCGCAAGGCCGATGACAGACGACGTCTGGCAGGAGGGAGGACCCAGCCGCTGCCCAACGTCGTGACTTGCTCAAACTGTGGACCCCAATAGTCTCGACCCCATCCCGCGGGGCTGGCGCATCATCCCGAGCAGCCGTTTGACGGACCCAAGGCGCGGCAAGGGCCCCAAGATGGCGACAGAACCTTCCAGCGTGATTTTTGGTACGGCGCGGCGGGGTCGGGAGAGGAGGTGGAGGAGCATGGGGAGGAGGAAGAGGAGGAAGAGGAGAAGGAGGCAGGAGGAGGAGGAGGAGGAGGAGGAGGAGGAGGAGGACGAGGAGGAGCTTGGAGTTCAAGGTCTCTTCGACGGCGGCTCACGTCCAGCCTGGCGCGCCGACGTCAAAGTACAAATGAGCGCAGCGCATATGTGTGTCACGGGCCAGTGCTGTGCAACGACTGTGCCACGGCGGCCGAAGTCTCAACGCCGCAGCACGGCCGCAGGTTGAGAGCTTGGGGCGTATAGGGCCCTGGGCTCTCTCTCTCTCTCTCTCTCTCTCTGTCTGTCTGCGCCCCGCCAACTGTGAGGCTATCCATGCTGGTGCCCTGCTCCAGTTGTGCATGGAGGGATAAGAACAATCTATTACCATGACCAAGGCTGAAGGCGGAAGCGATGGTGTCGATCTTGGTCAGCGTCCACCTTGGTCAGCATCAACTCGTGGAGCACCCCCTCGAAGCGGCGGCACCCGGCAGGGACCGTGACCATGACCAAGAGCGACGCCGCCGACATCCGCGGCACCCTGGCCATGGGCACCGTGCTTCTAGGATGACCAAGAGGTGCCGATACCGCCACTCCACAGACCTCTTCTGGGGTGCGTTCTGACCAGAATTTCGAAGCGAATCCAGCGGTGGCGGCAAGGGCCCCGGGAGGCCCAAAAAGGGGAAAACGAGGGAAGGGTAGCGGTATGGGTACCTCTTCCTCCTCTGATTCTCTCCTCGAAGGAGGGACCCCCGCCTCCTCTCATGAGGGCGCCACGCACCGGGGCCCGCGCGCCTTGTCCGGGTGAACCCGGAGGGCCAGCCGCTTGTACGCGGAGCGCACCTCGGACGGGCCTGGGCGTGCGCGGCCGGCGCCCCACCCCGCGCCGCCCCGCTGCTCATCCTCGACCTCCTCGCCGTCTCGATGACGACGACGACAATCAAGTTGGTGGTGGTGGTGGTGATGATGGTGATGGTGGTGATGGTGGTGATGATGATGCTGCTGATGATGATGGTGATACCGATGATGATGATGATGATGATGATGATGATGATGATGATGACGATGACGATGATGACGGTGATGTTGACGATGATGCTGCTGATGGTGATGATGGTGATAGTGATGACGATGATGACGCTGATGCTGATGCTGCCAATGATGATGATGATGATGATGAAGCTGATGATGATGATGACGATGGTGATGGTGATGATAATGGTGATGATGATGATGGTGGTGATGGTGATGATGATGTTAACGCTGCAGGTGGTGACGATGTTGATAATGGTGATGTTGATGCTGGTGATGATGATGATGATGATGATGAAGATGATGATGACGACGATGATGCTGATGGTGATGATACTGATGGTGATGATGATGCTCATGCTGATGGTGATGACAATGATGATGATGCTGATGATGATGACGATGGTGATGGTGATGCTGATGCTGATGCTGATGCTGATGCTGATGGTGATGGTGACGATGATGCTAATGCTGATGATGATGACGACGATAGTGACGATGATTATACGAGCACGTGGGGGGGGCACTGTAGCGAGGTCAGATGAAGCCGCATTCGGCCATTTTAGAAATAGCCTGGCGAACGATCTAACCATATGCAGTTGTGAGTATCGCAGTTGGGAGTAGCATCTTCGGAGGAGCTCCTTATGGGGCCACGAAAAGAATGAAGGGTGACCTGAAACGGGATGTCGCCCACATGCCGGCCCAATGGCCTTAGGTGGAGCTCCCTATGGGGCCACGAAACATGTGAAGGGTGTGCCAGAACGGGGTGTCGCCCACATGCGGGCGGTGCCACTGGGGCCTTAGGTGGAGCTCCCCATGGAGCCACGAAACGTGTGAGGGGTGTGCCGGAACGGGCTGTCGCCCACATGCCGGCGGTGCCACTGGGGCCTTAGGTGGAGCTCCCTATGGGGCCACGGACCGTGTGAAGGGGCGCCGAAATGGGTCTCGCGAACGCATGGGAATGTCGCCACTGGGGCCTTAGGTGGAGCTCCGTACGGGGCCACGAACCGTGTGAGGGGTGTGCCGACATGGGTCGCGCGGACGCATGGAAACGTCGCCACTGCGGCTCTAGGTGGAGCTCCGTACGGGGCCACGAACCGTGTGAGGGGTGAGCCGACATGGGTGTCGCGGACGCATGGGAACGTCGCCATTGGGGCCGCAAGTGGAGCTTTGCCAAAATGGGTGGCGAGGACGCATGGGAACGTCGCCACTGGGGCCTTAGGTGGAGCTCCGTATGGGGCCACGAACCGTGTGAGGGGTGTGCCGACATGGGTGTCGCGGACGCATTGGAACGTCGCCACTGGGGCCTTAGGTGGAGCTCCCTATGGGGCCACGAACCGTGTGAGGGGTGAGACGAAAGGGGTGGCGAGGACGCATGGGAACGTCGCCACTGGGGCCTTAGGTGGAGCTCCCTCTGGGACCACGAACCGTGTGAGGGGTGAGCCGAAAGGGGTGGCGCGGACGCATGGGAACGTCGCCCCTGGGGCCTTAGGTGGAGCTCCCCATGGAGCCACGAAACGTGTGAGGGGTAAGCCGACATGGGTGGCGCGGACACATTGGAACGTCGCCACTGGGGCCTTAGGTGGAGCTCCCTATGGGGCCACGAAACGCGTGAGGGGTGTGCCGAAATGGCGTGTCGCCTACATGCGGGCGGTGCCACTGGGGCCTTAGGTGGAGCTCCCTTTGGGGCCACAAACCGTGTGAGGGGTGTGCCGAAATGGGTCTCGCGGACGCATGGGAATGTCGCCACTGGGGCCTTAGGTGGAGTTCCCTTGGGGCCACGAACCGTGTGAGGGGTGTGCCGACATGGGTCGCGCGGACGCATGGAAACGTCGCCACTGTGGCCTTAGGTGGAGCTCCGTATGGGGCCACGAACCGTGTGAGGGGTAAGCCGACATGGGTGTCGCGGACGCATGGGAACGTCGCCATTGGGGCCGCAAGTGGAGCTTTGCCAAAATGGGTGGCGAGGACGCATGGGAACGTCGCCACTGGGGCCTTAGGTGGAGCTCCGTATGGGGCCACGAACCGTGTAAGGGGCGAGCCGACGTGGGTGGCGAAGACGCATGGGAACGTCGACACTGGGGCCTTAGGTGGAGCTCCATATGGGGCCACGAACCGTGTGAGGGGTGAGACGACATGGGTGGCGAGGACGCATGGGAACCTCGCCACTGGGGCCTTAGGTGGAGCTCCCTTGGGGCCACGAACCTGTGTGAGGGGCGAGCCGAAAGGGGTGGCGCGGACACATGGGAATGTCACCACTGGGGCCTTAGGTGGAGCTCCGTATGGGGCCACGAACCATGTGAGGGGTGTGCCGACATGGGTGGCGCGGACGCATGGGAACGTCGCCACTGGGGCCTCAGGTGGAGCTCTGGGGCCACGAACCGTGTGAGTGGAAAGCCGAAATGAGTGTCGATGATGGTGAAGATGGCGGCGGTGATGATGACGATGATGGGTAAGATGGTGATGATGGTGATGATGACGATGACGATGACGATGACGATGATGATGATGATGATGATGATGATGATGATGATGATGATGATGATTATGATGATGATGATGATGATGGTAATGATGGTGGTGATGATGATGTCGATGATCATGGTGATGATGATGGTGATGACGATGACGATGACGAGAATGATGATGTGATGATGATGATGATGATGATGATGATGATGATGATGATGATGATGATGATGATGATGATGATGATGATGGTGATGACGATGGCGATGACGATGACGATGACGATGACGATGACGATGGTGATGGGAGGACGGAGGAGGAGGAGGAGGAGGAGGAGGAGGAGGAGGAACGCGGGGCGCTGTCTCTTCAAAAAGAGGACCCAACACCACAGGACGGTTGGGAAATATGATTGTAAACAGGCCATGTGCTGGGTACCCGTGGCTAGCGAAAGAAACCTAGAACCAGAATATGCGCACAAGCTGTGTGCTTGCAGCGAGGGCAGAGATTGCGCGAGAGGCGACAGATTGTAACGACCCATGATTGAGATACAGCTACGTCTGCGCACTGCATGAAAGTACCAGGCCTCGATGTCAGGCGGCCAACCCCCGCCCCTAATTTTCATGCGTGAATGTGTTGCCCCGAATGCCTTAGGCACCATCTCGTTCCTGGCAGTCCTCTCCAGCCCCCTCATTGGTTCTCCGTCTGAGTGTCGACGCGCTGCCACCATACGCCGCATCCGTCGGTGACTCGTCGATCGGGTGCAGCCTATTCGAGACCCTCTGCGGCACGCTCTGCCAAGGCACGCGGAGCTTCGACACTCCAGACAGGTACATGAATATGAACGGACTGAAGTAATCGGATTCTTCGCCTGAGTCACGTGGGTCAATGAAGTAGCCATCCACGGCAAGCGCTGCGCGCTCCGCCAGCAGGAACGTGGACCCGCCACTGGAGAACCGCACCGTACCAGCACCGACGCCCGCCACCAACTCCTCGCCACTGGGCCCGTAATCCCTCTTAGAGGAAAAAGAACTATGCACATACACCGATTCTCGCCAGGCCCATCCTGAGCCCAGGCTCGGTGCATACGCCCTGCTACCTTGGCCAGGAGGGCATATGCACCGATTCTGGGTCAAGGATGGGCCTTGCCAGGATCGGTGCATGTGCATAGTTCTCTTCGCCCGACCTCTGATTCACGAGATCCTGGCTGCTCCTGCGGACCTCGTCCACGGTCTCCTTCGGAAGCCAATCCTTCAGGCAGGGCGACCGGCGACCGCCCTCGAAGCGCAGCAGCATGTCCTCGACGCGCAGGCCCCTGCTCTTGGAGTCCAGCCGCAGGCACACGGACGAGACACGGCCCGCGTCCGGCGCGCAGCTCCCGGCGGACGAGGAGGAGGCCCTCGAGGACGACGAGATGGAGCTGCGGGGCTTCCGGCCGACCTTGTGGACGGGCCGCTGCGCCGGCGCCCCCGGCGGTCGCTGGCCAGCGCCAGCGGCCAGCGTCTGAGGCGGCGGCTGCTGCTGGGCCAGCGCCTGTGCCGCACCGGACGACTGGCGCTGCTCTCCCGCCGTCGGTGCCCCCGTGGCCTCTGCCCTCGGGCACTGCACGGCGCCACCTCGGCCCGCTTCGGGGTCCAGCCCGCGCAGCGAAGGGGCCGCCGCTGGCCGCTGCAGCGCCTCGGCACGAGGGGCATCCGTGCAGGCCTCCCGCGGCAGCGCCTCGCAGGTCTCCCGGATCCCCATCAGAAATTCGGGGGCATCCTGGACGTCGGCGATGTTGATCAGGAACAGCTCCACCGGGATCGGGTGCGCGCACCCCTCCTTCCGCAGGGACACCTGGGTGGAGGTGGCGTGGCCCATGGAGAAATCGCTCGAGCTCGGACCTTCGGCTATGGAGGCGGCGTTGCGCTCGGACGAGAAGTTCTGAGAGCGCTGCTGCAACAGCGTCGCCCCGGAGATGAAGTCCTGGAAGCGCTGCTGGTCGGTTTCTAGCAAATACTGAAGGAAGCTGCATCCATGAAGCGTGTGCCTCGTGCCTCCTGAGCCCAGCAAGTGCAGCAGGTGTGGGGAATGGGCGATGATGTTACATTGTGGGCAGATGCGCAGCTGGGCGTCGCAGAATACACCGAGCAGTGTTTGAGCTGCCTGATACGCCCTGCCAGACTGGCTGGACTGTATGGATGCCTTGACACGGTCCTTCTCACAAGCCTCCAAGAATGCTGAGGCAAAGCAGATAAGTCCACAAGTAACCAATTCAACCATACATTGGTGGACGAACGCGCCCATGGGAGAGTGTCCGTGGATGCGTAGCTGCTCGCGCCGCTCCCAGGAAGAAAGGCACGTCACTGCAGAAAGAAACATGTTCCACCTCCCCGACATCCTGCAATCAAGTAATCCGACCGCGAGAAGCACTCGTGCCGCGCTCCAAAAACCACCGTACATGAAGAACAGTACGTGTGACTCTTCAAAATACGTTCGTACCGCAATGAACGACATGAAGAATATGAACATGTTCTTTATGTCCGCGACGGAAAAGCCTGATGAACATCTCAAGTACTTCCAGTACAGCGTTGCGAAATGACGCACACACATGATCACCGCCTTGAAAGCAACACTCCTGTCGGAGGCATCCGCGGCATTGATGAACATCGCTAACGGCACAAATATACCCGCCGAAATGGGTATCAGCAACGAGTCGGCCACGTGCTGCAATCGCGCCACCCTTGCCTTGTCCAAAGCATTCGAAACTCTGTTATCGAAGGACGTGCAAGGTAGAGGCGGTGAGGCAGGCGACTGGAAGACCTTTCTCAGTGCGTACAGCGACGCTACAGAATTGTCCCAGCCAAGCCATACGAGTGCCACCAGAGAACCGAAGCTCAAGAAGACGCAGCTCCGAACGACAATAGTGACGAGGCAGTCTTGCTGCCCCACCGCGAGGAAGCACGACAAAGACATCCCGCCACAACCAGCGAAGCCGTGGAATCCCGTCAATATCAGCCAGGCCCGATCGCGCGCGATGGGGAGACGCCGCCGAGGAGGTCCCCCGCGCCGCCGCCCGGGACCCCGCCGCGCCGCCCCCGAGCTTGAGCCAGAATGGCTACGAATACCCGTGGCTAGTGAAGGGCTAAAGCTCGCGAAGCGCGGTGTGCACACACGGGACGGGCCCTTCCTCCGCTCTGCTTTCCAATCCTCACCCTCCTCCTCCTCCTCCTCCTCCTCCTCCTCCTCCTCCTCCTCCTCCTCCTCCTCCTGTTCCTCCTGTTCCTTCTCCTCCTCCTCCTCCTCCTCCTCCTCCCCCTCCTCCTCCTCCTCCTCCCTCAAGCCACTTGGGCCCGAACCATTTTGGCGGGGCCCATTCTCCTGTACCTGCGCGCGGTGCTTGAGGCACTCCGAGGCCCCGCTCCATTGATCGGGCCGCGCTCGGCTGACCAAAGCAGGAGTTCAAGCCATGGCACGTTCTAATTCTATGACACGGTCGTCTTCTCCCCGTCTGTGGTCTCGCTGTGGCCAGTGCAAACGGTGTGAGTGGAATGACGTCCTTAGCAAGCTGGAGAACAAGTGTGTTCACTGCGCCTGTGAGGTGACCATCTTCAAACCCAAGGGCAGCAAGGTGAGGCCTTCCTCGCGGGAGCGCAGGGTTACGTTCAGCGACTACGTCGAAATGAGCAGCAGGGGTCCACCATGCAGGCAGGGGACACTGCCAGACCGTGGGCGAACCCTACCTCTGTTCGGGACCACCTTATGGAGGCGCTGAAGATGTCCCAGGATGAGGAGCTGAGGAAGTTTCTCAAGCAGCGGCTGGAGTCCCTGTCAGTGCAAGAGCAAGCGTCGGCGCCTCAGCCGTCCGCTGCAGCTGCGCTGACAAAGGCCGACTCGGCCTGGCGGGACGCCAATCACAAGCATGACCAGGCGGTGGCCAATGTGAGGAGGTTGCGCACGGCGCTGGCCACCGCAGAGGGCAAAGAGGCGGCAGCCGCTGTTATCCTTGCCAAGGCCGAGATCGTTCGGAAGGGCGCGGTGGAGTCGCTCGCCAGGGCCGAGGGGGTTGCAGCGGCGCCCATGGCCACTGCGGGCGAGCAGAAGCCGACCGAGCTCTTCGCCACCACCTGGGATGAGTCGATCTTCCAGGACGTCGAGGGGCTCGAGGTTGAGGAGTCCGAGAGGGAGGAGCTGAAGACCATTCACGAGCAGCTCACGACCACGCAGAAGGCCTTCACGTCCAAGTCGGGGGAGGTCAAGGAGTGGCTGGCGAAGGCGGCGAAGGTCCGCGAGAACATCTCCTCGCGCATGGCCAAGAAGCGCAAAGGGGCCGACGGCGGAGCTCATGCTGCCGCCGCGGGGTCGCCCCGACGGCCCCGACCTCCGAGGGCGCCAGCCAGGGCGGAGGCGAGGCTGCTGCTGCTGAGGAGGAGGCGGCGACGAGCTCACGTGAGGAGCAGGAGGCCTTCGACGCCAAGGTGCAAGCCGAGGCGGAGAGGCTGTCGGCGGCCAAGTTCGCGGCTGCCGAGGCTGCGGCGGTGGCTGCAGGTGGCGCCGCTGGCGCCAGTGCTGGCTCGGCCGCGGCTTGACGGGCTGCGCCTGGTCGCGAACCCTGCTCGCCGAGGGTCGGCGGCCAGGCGCCAGTTTTGTCCGACGAGAAGCCTGTCGACGTCCAGGACACGTCCGAGGGCCTCTCCATCTTCTATGCCAACGTCACTACTTTGGGGGATCAAGTATGGACGTACCTCACCCAACAATGCGATCACCGTGCTCTGTGGGGATGCGCCGAGACTCATGTTCCTGAGTCTGGTTTGCGCAAGCGAGAGCAGGTATCACGCAAGCACAATCGTCGAATGATTGCCAATGCTGCACGGTCCACTGGGCAGCATCGGTCAGCAGCTACGGCCGAGAAGGCTACTGAGGGTGGCGAGATCATCTTTGCCAAGGAGCACCTCCAAGTCTCCAGCCTGAGCGACATACCGGCTAAGGCCCTCAAGGCAGCAGGGTCCATGGCGGTGGACGGCTTCGTGGGGTCCGTCGTCCATTGCGAGGGCTTCTCTTTCATTTTGTTCGTGTTCTCTGGGTACTGTTCAATTGGTATGTATGGGCGCAACCTTGCTAGGTTTCAGCGGTTGGGAGCTGTACTGCAAATGTTGCAACTGCCATGGATAGTGCTTGGGGACTGGAACGTCAATCCTTCTGAACTCGACAAGTCGGGCTTTCTCCTACGTGTTCACGGGCAAGTCATGGTGCCCCCAGTTGCTGTCACCTGCGACACGGGCACCGAGGGCTCGCTCATCGATTATGCAGTCATGTCGGAGGCCATGGCACCGTACATCCTGGACTGCCAGGCTGTGCTTGATGTTCCGTGGCGGCCGCACATTGGCATCACAGTTAAGGTCAGGAGCAGCGGCAAGCAGCTGATCACACGCCGCCTTGAGGCGCCAGCTCGCCTGCCCCAAGTGACGCGGCCCCGCGCGTTGCCGCAGGGGGGGTCCAAGTCGTCCCTCGCCAAAGCCGAGAGGGCCATCCAGTCTGCTGCTGCCGCTGAGCGCCGCTCTAAGTTCTTCTCAGAGTTGTTTAGCGATTGTGTTGTTCAGGATAGGCAAGAGGAAGACACAGCAGCCCCGCCTGAGGAAGAGTCTCTAATTGATGAGTGGCCCGAGGAGGAAGATCCCTGGAGTCACGAGCCGAATTTCTGTGCTAGTTTCTGCCCGTCTGCGCAGCCAGGCCAGCCTCTCGCTGTCGATCCCAGTGGGCCCCTGGTCGGTACGAGTGGAAATGGTCCGTCATCGTCTGAGCACCCTGAGACGCAGAGTAGCACGTTGCCATGTCAGGATCCAATTCGGTTGTCCGGTGGAATCGGTTCCCCCCTCAGCGATTGCGCGCCCCGTCAGCTCGAGGGAGCGACCCTGGATGATCCTCCTCTCAGCGCGGAGCCTGACTTTTTCGTGTCTCAGGATTGTTGGCGTGCGAATCGGTCATCCATTTACTTCCAGATGTGCACGGAAGAAGATATGCACCCACTGTTTCGTTCTTCGGTAGCTTTTTGGCTCAACCCCAAGCCAGTTCCATTCGTCAGTGCATGGTACTCTACGTGGGTCCGTGGCGTTGAGCAGTCGATTCTGGAACATCACGGCATCGAGAAACGGTCGGGGCCCAGCAGGAGCACGGGTTGCCGCTTTGTTGTTGAGGAGGTTCGGCAGTCCACCAAGTCACGGCAGGCCCCGCTCCGTGATCAGGTGGCGCGCTGGTGGAAGCGCGCGGCCACAGTCTTGAGCCAGGCCTTGAAGCATAGGCGGCGTAAGAACGGTGCCCGCGAGTTAGTCAACATTCAGCATATCTGTCGTCAGCTTGCGCACGCTCGGCCGTCAGGAGTCCACCGTCTACTCCGACCTGGCCGTGACGCTGGGGATAAGAAGTGGGTCAAAGCGTTGCTCAATTTAGCCTCGCTCGTCGATCCCGTCTTGGACTCGCACTGTGATCAAGCCAGTCGGATCGCCCGTCGAGGCCAGCGGCGCGCCGTGCACGAGTCCCTGGCGGGGTTTCAGGAGTGGGTCGTGCAGCAGGCCGCCGTCGGCCCATTGCACCGCAGCATGAAGGAGGACCCACTGCCGTCGCTGGAGCTGTTCGAAAGTTCGGGAGTCACGATCCACCCCAAGGATATCATCGACACCAAGGCTCGGCGTTGGCAGGAGCTCTGGGCTCCACATCCTGTCGATCGAGACCGCATGCAGCGGGCTTTCGAGGCAGCACGTGCAGCAGCGGAGCCCGAGCAGATGGAGCCCATCACTGAGTGGGACATCCGTCGCGCGGCTCACGCCATGAGGGCCACCACAGGCCTAGGCGCAGATCGGATGACGCCGATCGACGTCGAGAGGCTGCCGTCGGAGGCGCTGGCGGAGCTGGCCGAGCTGCTCAACGCCATCGAGCGGACGCTGGCGTGGCCGCACCAGACGCAACTCATCATCGGCAAGCTTCTGCCGAAGAAGCTGAGCGGCGACCGCGTGATCGGCCTGGTGTCGTTTCTCGGTCGACTGTGGTCGCTCATTCGAGAAGGCCGCGTTCGGCAATTGTGCAATCTTGTGGAGGCGGATTGGGACGCCGCCATCGCGGGCAATGCTTCGCTCCGCGAAGCGTTCCACCGCACTCTGCAGGAGGAAGTGGCGGGGGCCTTGGGGACTCCCCACGGCCACGGCCTCCTAGATGTGAAAGGATTCTACGAAAGTATTGAGTGGGATATCTTGACGGATGTGGCATTAAAGTTATTTTTTCCCCCAGTTACTCTACTCTTAAAGTTGTCCCAGCGCATGGTTCCCAGAGTGGCTGAACAAATGGGAGCGGTTAGTGAACCCTTCTTGGCTACATGCAGTACTATACAAAGGTTAAGATATGGAACCCGATTTGCGAAGTGCATGACCCACTATGTAATGGCCAAAATCAGTTGCTCCCATCAAGGTGTGTCGCATCGTCTCTGGATTGATGACTTGTCGCAAAGTTTAGCTGGTTCCCGTCAGAAGGTTGTTTCTTCACTCTCAGCGTGTTTAGCTGACACCGCGGATGAGTTGAAAAAAGATGAAGTTGCAGATTGCGCCCAAGTCTTGTGTGGTCTGTTCTCATCATGGCGATGCGAAGGAGATCGTCCGACGTCTGCGGCGCCGGGGCTCCACTGTCCAAGCTCAATTACAGGCAGGGTTTCTTGGCGTTGACTTGGGCGGAGGCAGGAGGACGGCCAGAGAAGTACGGACCAAGCGGGGGCTCAAGCAGAAGAAGCCCCATGCGAAGGTCGCGCGTTTCGCCAGGGCGCCCAAGCGCTACAGGGTGACGTCTTAGCTCGAGCGCATGGGTGCTCAGGCAGCAGGTACGCACGGGCAGGCCATCCACGGCACGTATGGGCAGAAGCTCCAGCAGTGCCGACGTGGGCTTGCAGCAGTCAGTAGTGCGGGAGGTAAGGGAGTTTGTATCACTTCTCTTATGTCAATTCGGGCCCCTGGCCAGGACCCAGGGGCTAAACTCCCCCATGATGTTATCGCGTTGTGGCTGCAGCAGTGGCTTGCTCACCCTCACATCCGCCCATCGGTGTACCGTGCATGGCCGATGGTGCTTCAGCGGATGGAGGCTATGCCACCGTCTCGTCGCTCCAGATGGGCAAGAGGGCCGATGTCCGCAGTCATCCTCACGTTGTTGGAGCGTGGCTGGCATCCTGGGACCCCCACCAAGTGGCATCTGTCTGACGCGATCGTGTGGGATTTCCCCGAAGCCGTTTATCACTAGCAGCCTGCACTCAACAATGTGAAAGCCTTTTTTCGATGATTTTGGTCAATCAGCAGCAGCACAGTATTGGCAGCATGCGTCACGGCATTTCTGTGGTAGTGGCCTGCAAGGAAGAGTTGACAATGTTTCTTTGGGGTGGCTGCTCAAATATCTTGAAGCTCTTCCTCGAGGAAGGAGGTTGGCGGAGGTCATGGCCTCCATCTGTGCTGGAGGATCGTGGCCGCGCGAGCGTCGAGCAGCCGCCACCACCAAGCAGCAGATATGCCTCATGTGTCCACGGCGCCGTCAAGAGGTTGAGTCGCCCTACCATCGAAGCTGGAGTTGCGAGAAGAATGTTGAAGCCGAAGCATATCGTCGGTCTGACGACCTGCTTCCAGCCGCTGCAGCTCAACATGAATGTGATCAGGCGTTCTGGCTGCGTGGGTTGATCCCCCAAAGTTGGACGACGGTCACTCCCCCGTGTGCGGAGGAACATGGATCGGCAGTGGAATGTTTCGTAATGAAGTTGTTGGCGGTGCAGCAGGACCAGGTGCGCCCTCCCAGTCAGTTGTGTTCTTTGGTGATGCCTCTGGAGGGCCTGACTCCAGGGACCCACGCTTTCGGCGAGTGGGCTGCGGCCTGGTCTTAGTCAACAGCGAGCAGGATCTCACCATCCAGGGTGTCATCATGGGGCCGTTGCCAGGCAATCAGACAGTCCCCAGAGGAGAGCTGTATATGCTGTGGATGGCCATACGTATTTCAATGGACCACCTTGTTTATATCACGGACAATCAGGCTGTGTACAATGGGTGGTACGACAAAATATGTGTGAATCCAAGTGGTGAGTCTGCTGAATTGTGGGCTCGTATCGGAGAAGAGCTGCGACGTCGGCCTCCAGAGCATATCATTGTACTCTTTGTCAATTCACATATGTCGGCTGCTGAGGCAGTAGCTGCAGGAGTTCCGAGTTGGTTAGTATGTGGGAATGCCATGGCTGATGTTGCAGCTGGAGAGGCG
Organism: Prorocentrum cordatum; assembly: GCA_963575745.1. Lineage (NCBI taxonomy): Eukaryota > Dinophyceae > Prorocentrales > Prorocentraceae > Prorocentrum > Prorocentrum cordatum. Next base: position 51,829 of record CAUYUJ010004538.1, on the reverse strand, counting down.
GCGAAACTGGCCAGGCTGCCCCAGGGAGATCGAGCCCGTGTGGCACAGGTGGAGCAGCGGGTCTTCCTGGTTCGCATGCGGTTGCTACGAGCGGCCATCGACGCGATGGCGGCCGAGGAGGCTCTCGCGAGGGCCCAGAAGGACTGCCACAGAGGGGCGATGAGTGAGGGAGGGCTCCTTTCTCCTCCTCCTCCTCCCCCTCCACCTCCTGTGCAGCTTTGCTTGCCGCCGCCGTGCCCCGAGGCTGTGTCCATCCTGTCCAGTTCGCACGCCCTGGATGAATCGGGGCGTCGGTGCCGCAGATGTCGTGGCTCTGCGTCGATCTCCGAACGGAGAGTGTGGAGAGCGTCGCCGTGTTTCAAGCTTGTGGCTCTGGACTGTGCGTTGAGAACCCTTCCCCAGGGGGCGGAGTTGCACATCGCTGGGGGGTGGGTGCACGGGTCTCACAAGCTAAGATATCATCAGGATGTCGATGTGTGGTTCTGTGCTGTGTGTGGCATGTTTGCTGATCAGCAGCTGCTTGGGTTGGGGAAGCAATGCGTGTATAAGACCACCCCGACTCGAGCTGGCCATTTAGCTAGAATCCGTGATTCGTTGTGGCCCAAGGCCTTTACGGCTGCTCAGAGGGCCAAGAGAGCCCTGAAGGGGCTCCCCGTTTAAGGCGTCAGGGAAGTGGACATCGTCCAGGGACTCTTACTCTTACTCTTACTCTTACTCTTACTCCTCCTCCTCCTCCTCCTCCTCCTCCTCCCTCCTCCTCCCTCCTCCTCCCTCTTCCTCCTCCCTCCCCCTCCCCCTCCTCCTCCTCCTCCTCCTCCTCCTCCTCCTCCTCCTCCTCCTCCTCCCCCTCCTCCTCCATTCATTTTCATTCAAAATAACTTCTTCCTGCCGCGCCCCGAACAAAGTGTTTCGGGCGGGCCGGGCGTTTCGCCTGGGACTTCCTCATCATGTATGACCCTGAAGTGTTAAAAGTAGCAACAGCTTCACGGATGGAGGGCGGGTCGTTTTCAAAATGTGGCTCTCGCCTTTTTGAGAAGTTACCAGACTTTCACGGATTGAGGGCGACCCATTTTCAAAATGTGGATCTCGCCTTAGCGCCGCGGACATTCGTTTTAAAAATTTACCTGAATCAGCCAGCCCCCTGGCGGGGGGCCACCAGGATGCGAGGGTGAGGATTGCAGCTCCCTGTACGAATTGCAGTTTCCAGTTTCCACTCCTGCTTTCTGCTTCTTTATTGTTGCTGAACGCGCGAGGGGGGGAAGCCCCAAACCAGCGTTTTCTACCACGCCCAGATCGCGCTGTCTGAATTCATGGGGGGGCGTGGGACACGTAAAAATACATGATACTCGCGTTCCCGAGGCCAGAACCCCTAGTAAATTACGCCATGCTCGCGTCCCCGAGGCCATAAACCTTCATAAGTTCAACAAGTGTTGCCATAAATCTTCGTAAATTACACTGTAGTCGCGCCACCGAAACCATAAACCCTTGAAAAAATACTGAAAGTTCGCGCCCCCGAAGCCATACACTTTCGAAAATTCATAAATGCTCGCGTCCCCAAGGCCATAAACCCTCCTAAATTACACCGTACTTGCGTCCCCGAGGCTACAAACCTTCGCAAATTACAAGGTTCGCGTCTCCGAGGTCCTCAACCCTCGTAAATTACAAAATACTTGCGCCCCCGAGGCCATGAACCTTGAGAATTACACAATAATTACGCGAAGTCCCGACATTGCTTCACGTCAGCGTCTAGGCATCCCAACACAGCTCTCACAAGTCTCATCCTAAGAGCGGGGGGCCGGCAGCATGGGGGCGAAGCCCTTACGGATTTCACGGGTTGAGGGCGACCCGTTTTCAAAATGTGGCACTCGCCTTGGCGCCGCGCACATGCGTTTTTTGTTTATATATATAATACTGTTAATGTGTATGTATATATATATATATATTTGTTCTTAAAATTAAAAGGAAAGAAAAACTTGCAATAACTTTACGGATTGACGGCGGTTCCTTTTCAACATGTGGCTCTCGCCTTAGCGCCGCGCAGATTCGTGTTCTTTCAATTTGCAAGAGCTTCACTGATTGTGGGTGGTTCCTTTTCAAAATGTGGCTCTCGCCTTAGCGCCGCGCACATGTTGCCCTCAACAATTGCAAGGGCTTCACTGGCTCCCATGATCAACGTACCAGAAATTATGTGTTGGAAGGATTCAAGCTAATGAGGGTGCAACAGTTACGATGATTCGGGGCGTTGAAGTCCCAGAAATGGAGTTCTGGCACGATTCCGGATCTTGAAGACGCAACAATCAGGTTGATCCGTGCCGTTGGAATCCCGAGAACAATGTTTTGGCATGTTTCAGGGTATTCAAACGTTTGTCTTCCAACGAGGCAATTTCCTCTGTGGGAATGAATCGATGTAGGGGCCTATGATGAGGGAGTGTGAATGAGGGTTGATCCCAACATCTTTGATGACCTTTGGGTTTACACTGGTCCTCCTCCTCATCCTTCTCATCCTCCTCCTCCTCCTCCTCCTCCTCCTCCCCTCCTCCCTCCCTCCCTCCTCCTCCCTCCTCCTCCCTCCTCCCTCCTCCCTCCTCCCTCCTCCCTCCTCCCTCTCCTCTTCCTCCTCCTTCCTCCTCCCTCCTCCCTCTTCCCTCCTCCCTCCTCCCTTCTCCCTCCTCCCTTTCTCCCTCCTCCCTCCTCCCTCCTCCTCCTCCTCCTCCTCTCTCCTCCTCCTCTTCCTCCTCTTCTCCTGCTCCTCCTCGTCCTACTCCTCCTCCTCATCATCATCCTCCTCCCACTCCCCCTCCCCCTCCTCCTCCCTCTCCTCGCCCTCGTGCTCGTCGCTCTTCCAGCTCGTGCCGGAAATCTCGGTGCTCCTCGTCCTCCTCTGGCGTGGCGCCACGGCTGGGTCGCCCCCTCCTCCCCCGCTCTCCAGGGAGGAGGGGATCCGCTAGGAATCGCTGACGACCCCAGGTCCCTCCCGCGTCGTGGAACAACTAAACTTAGGTCGGGAATGTCCCCCTGCAGGCGGACTTTGGAGGAAAAACGAAACTCATCGAAACATATTCAAAGGTAGTCAAACATAGTCACACACACAAACAAAAAAAACGTGTCCTGACTACGCTTTGACTACTCTTGACTATGCCTCCTGCAGAGGGGCATGCCCGATCTAAAGCTAGACCCCCAGGAGGCCCTTAACAGCATAGTTAGATTCGGGGGCGGCCAAGAGGGGGGCGTCCAAGAGGGGGGGCGCGATTCATGGCCAGCGGCATGTGCGCGGCCCAGGGGGGGAGCCAGGGACGTAATGAGATAAGAAGCAGCGCCATGAAATCTGGGGAAATATCGTGGCCCATGCCATGATGTCCACCCCCCCTGGTCATCACCCCCCTCTGTGCCGCCCCCGATAGATCTGCAGCAGAGCATCACACTGCACTGCTCACACGGGAGACCACACGGGAGATCGTGCGGGAGAGCACACGGGGGACCACACGGGAGACCCCCCTTCGCCCTGCCCCCACGCCGGAGGACCTCCCCCCCCGCCCGGCCACTCGAAGGGGAGCCCTCCTGAGGCCACAGTGGGGCCCCTTTGGGACTCCTCTTGGGACCTCGCGGGGGCCTCGCAAGCCCCCGGGGAGCAGCGAGGTCTCGTCTGAGCGCGCGGTCCCCCCGACTCCGCTGGACCTCCCGGGAGCCCACGAAAGCGACGACGGCTTCCCAGCTCGCGGCCTCCCAGAGGAGCAGCGCGGTCTCCCCATACTCCGCTGGGCCTCCCGGGAGCCCACGAAGGTGGCGACGGTGAAGCGCAGTCCGCAGCTACCCGGGGAGCAGCGAAGCCCCGCCTGGGTCCGCGGGTGCCTCCACTCCGCCTGGATCTCCCAGGAGCCCACGCGACGGCTGCGCAGTCCGCAGCCCCCCGGGAAGCAGCCAGGCCCCACCTGGGTCCGCGTGCTCCCGTACTCTGCTGGACCTCCCAGGAGCCCACGAAACTGACGACGGTTGCGCAGTTCGCAGCCCCCCAAAGAGCAGCGAGGTCCCGCCTAGGTTCGGGCCTTCCAAGAGCCTACGAAAGTGGCAACGGTAGCGCAGCTCGCAACCACCCTCGGATCAGCGCAGGAGGAGGCAGGAGGAGAGAGAGGAGGAGAAGAAGGAGGTGGAGACCGAACCCAACACAGGAGGGTTTGGAAGTATCGTCGGAGACGTCTGGGTTCTTCGTCTAAGACGAAGCCAGGATCGGGACAAAATCGAATCGGGGAAAATCGGGGATCTCTGAGATCCAGCGGTTCTGGAGGATCTTTCGGGCGCTGCGGCCCTCTCAGAGCGTTCTGGAACGCTCTGAGAGAATCCTGGAACGCTCTGGAACGATGTATCCCTGTCCTGCTTGGACTGGCGCCGGGGGAGGGGGGGCTAAGAGGATATGAAGTTATCGGTGGATGCCAAGGTGGGCTCTATCTGGCCTAAACTAGACTATGAGCGAGTTACAAGTACCTAAAGTGGCTTAGAGGGGGTAACGATCCGGGCCCAGTGGGCTCCGCCCACTTAGCGGCTAGGTTAGGCCAAACATGACCCACCTGAACATCCGCTGATGGGCGCCACATTCCCTCAGCAACTCCCGCGCCGATCCAAATATCCTCGCCCGATCTTCCTCTTCAACACACTGCTGGAAGCTCGACGCCAGGGCAGGATTAGTCAATATCCAATCGGTCATTTGGATCGGACCAGACTGTAAGTCGGATCGGGCCGCACTGGCACAGGGTCAAAAAATCGAATCGGCTCGGCCGCGCCAGGGCACACCAACAGCGCCACGCAAACGGCAAGCCGAATCGGAGCGGAAGAAATCTGGAATCGAACCGGATCGGCCAGCCGGAACCGGTAATCGAATGGAAATGGACCGGATCAAAATGGACCGGATGGAAAACAATGATCAAAAATCGGATCAATGGATGGAAAGTCAATGATCAAGGAAATGGACCGGATCAAAAATGGACTCGAATCGGATCGGTCGGATCAAAATGGACCAGAGGGAAGTCAGTGATTCTTGGCTCCTCGCCCGTTCGACGCCGACGGGCACACGAGGCCTTGAGAGATGGCCCCAAGATGGCCCCAAGGGGAGCCCCAAGGGGAGCCCCGAGGGGAGCCCCCCGGAGGGCCCCAGAGTTGACCCGAGAGGCCACCGAAGAGGCCCCCGAGGAGCGCCCTGCAGGAGGGCCCCCGAAGCTGGAGGAACAAGAAGACAGCATCAACCTAAATGAAGGGGCCCAAGGACACACAAATACATACACACAAATAAAATTATTCCCCATATTTTCCCATATTTTCTGGGTTTTTGTCTTCCCGCCCAATTCCCATATTTCCCATGTTTTCCTGGGAGTGGACGATGAATTGTGTCTGTGTGTTTCTTTCCCTCCTGACTAAACTCTCGACGGTCTGCGTAGGCCGCCAAAACTGTGTGGCCATGCCGTCGTTCCTGGCGTCCCTCGGACGCCCCTTCCCCGTGTGCCCCTCGACGTCGTGGGTGCACGGGTTCGCCAAGTGTCCCAGGATGCTCCACGAGGACTCGCCGAGCGAAACGCACGCGTCCCAGCGATGCCAAGCTGCTCCTTGTAAAGAACCGAACTTTCTACACCGATGCTTCTTTCCGGTCCCGCACTGAGATTCGCACAAGAAAACGGGTGATGGTGTATACGGCATCCTGGCGTATACATGTTGTGCTGCTTCCACGGGGAAACGGGGGACAGAGTATACACCACACCACCCCGACGTCGTCCCCGACCCTCACAAAAGTCCTGGGACTGAAAGCCGCCCGCCACTGGCAGTTCGTTAAAGGCTTAACGACTTCTGCCGTCCTTCGACTCGCGCTGGAGCGGCCGCGAGTTGCCCCAATTTTCCCTGGAGATCTCTGGACTCACCCGGAACGACCTGGATTTCTCTCGATTCACCCGGATGAACCGGGAGCTACTTCGATGCATCTGCCATTTTACCTAGATTCATCAGGCTCGGTGCCCACAAGCCGATGGGCGAAAAGTCGACAAGCCCTTAGGGAGCAGTGCACATGCTCCAGCCTCACACCTTTGAAGGGGCGCCAGGACACACAAATAAATACACACAAATAAAAGGATTGCCCATATTTTCCTATATTTTCTGGGTGTCTGTCTTCCCCCCCACTTCCCATATTTTCCCATATTTTCCTGGGGGTCGACGATTAATTGTGTCTGTGTGTTTTTTTCCCTCCTGAACCTTGCTGCTCGAGAGGCCGCTCCTCCCGCCGGGGGCTGCCCGAGCTCCGCCCCGCGACCGCGCCCCGCCGGCGGCGCAGAGGGCGAACGCGGCCTGCGGGCCCGCCGGCGGGGAGGCCCAGCACCGCGAAGGCGTCCGGCGCGCGCAGCAGCCGCGAGACCTCCGCGGGCCGGGCCCGCCAGATCGGATCGGACGCCGACGACGACGACGCCGACGACAACGACGACGACCGACGAAGACGACGACGACGACGACGACGACCGACGAAGACGACGACGACAACGACGGCGGCGGCGGCGACGACCGACGACGACGACGACAACAACGAAAACGACAACTACAATTTCCTCCTCCTCCTCCTCCTCCTCCTCCTCCTCCTCCTCCTCCTCCTCCTCCTCCTCCTCCTCAGTCGCTGTCGGCTTCGGAGTCGATCTCCCTCCTCCTCCTCCTCTCCTCCTCCTCCTCCTCATCCTCCTCCTCTTCCTCCCGTCGTTGTCGGCTACGGAGTCGGTCTCCTACTTCTGCTCCTCCTCCTCCTCCTCCTCCTCCCCCTCCTCCCCTCCTCCTCCTCCTCCTCCTCCTCCTCCTCCTCCTCCTCCTCCTCGTCCTCCTCCTCATCCTCCTCATCCTCCTCCTCCTCCTCCTCCTCCTCCCCCCTCATCTTCCTCCTGTTCCTCCTGCGCATCATCTTCATCATCCTCCTCTACAATTGCACATAATGAATACTACTTTCCTCAATCCCCGACTGCGTCTGGAAGATAGCCGGCCCTCTCCGCGTATGTGGTTCGTTGAACAAGAAGTTCAACCGATAAAACGAATGTCGGTGTTTCGAAATGGTGCCCCCGCTGCAGCGTGGGCCTCATTTTCGGATAGGCGCTTTGCTCCCGTCGTTCAGAATGGCGCTATAGCCCCAGCGCGGGACACTTCTCTGGATCCGAATCCTTTTTTTCATCGTTGTCGCCCCCCTTGTTTCCCCTCCTCCGCCTGCCTTCCCCTGGTCCTCCTATTCCTCCCGCTCCTTCCACTTGAGCTCCTTCTGCTGCCTTTCGTCCTCGTCCTCCACCTTACTCACCCTCCTCCTTTTCCTCCTGCTCACCCGCCTCGAGGGGGAGGGGATGCGTGGGAGGGTGTGAATGCGAGAGTGCATGATTGCCCTTTGTATCATTCATGCTCATCAGTGTTACATGATGGCTCGCAGGGCCCTTGGGGTAAGGCATAGCAGGAAAACAAACAGCAGCATACGTCGCACCGTATAGAAGTGGCATCTTCGCAGATTGGCAGCGGAGCAGTTCGACCCGCGGACTGTGCAGAGATCTCGACGACCGAGCCTCGCAAGATCGCCCGCTACATCAGTAGAGATGCCGCCCAAGATGGCAGCGAGACCAAGGCGGTGGAGGATTCGTGAAGCCTTCTGGCTACGATCCCCAAAAGATGACGATGAAGGACTACCGGCGACACGTCAAGGTGTAGAGAATACGTACTAGAGCGCCAGCCAACAAACAAGCAGCTGAAATATATACAGAATTACAAGGGGGCGCCCGGGTACATGCAGAGGAACTGGACCCAACCACCCTGGTGGTAGACGCTGAAGACGGAGACGGAGTCCAGATATTCCTAGATTTCTTGGCTGATGGAGTTGGGCTCAGAGTTGAGGAGCTTCTTCACCACAGTGCGCCGAGACGCTGGAGAGGGGATGCGGAGCTATACCAACAGGTTCGACACGCAGGTCTCCAGGCTCCAGACCGTGAGCATTACGTTTCCAGATGAGGCTCTTGCGTGGCTATTCAGGTGGTGGATTGGTCTGCCGCCAGACCGAGAAGCCAGAGTCCTCAACGCCAACCAGAACAAGTACGAGCTCAGGCAGCTGCAGAAGCAAGCGATCCTGAACGTCACAGATACCGAGAGTCTAGACACATACAACACACGGAGACCGACACAGACAGCGCCACCATCTCCACCTCCAGGCCGACCTCGACGGTGGGGAGCTCACATGGCGGACAATGGCAGCATTCAAGAGGACACCCACGACGCGCTCGAGATACATGGAGATGACGAGGATCCGAAGAGCTGATGGAGGAAGACATGGGGGCCGACGCGGAAGTGTTCAAGATGGAGAAGATGCTCGCCAGGACCAGAGACAGACATAAGGACGCCGAGCAGGCTCGAGGATTCTATCACCGACACCGTCTACAATAGGGGCTCGACCACAAGAAACCTCCCACAAGAAACCCGACCCTGAGACCCCAGGACATTCATGGGTGTTTGGTGTGGGAAGGCCACACTCTCCATCGCAAAACCATCGAAACCCAAGAAACCCAGGGCACCCTGGAGGCAAGCAGGATGTTTCTTGGCATGGGCCCCCACTACACCTGGAAGCAGCAAAATTCGTGATGGAGAAGGGCGAGACGGAAAAGGTGGTGGCCGTGGCGACGGGAAGGGCTCTGAGCACCTCGCAGGGATCAACGCCCGAAATCACAGTGCTGGATTCCATCGTGTTGGACACTGGAAGGGAGATACAGTCAAAATCTGTAGTAAGGACGCGCTGCAAGGACGCAAGACCCTTGGACGATCCTTGGATGCCCCAGTTGAAGCGTTTCTAGCGGCGCACTGCCGAACTTATCTAAGGACGCATGGGTGCCCTTGGGAAGGTGACCCATCCTTACTATGCATTTTCACGGTAAGGAATACCCTGGACCTTCTAAGGCAGCTCATATCGCCGGCAACGACGATGGGGATGATGACGCAGAGGCAGCCGGTTGGCCCTTCACGAGTGTGAGCTTAACCGATGTCACAGCAGAGTTTCGTCGCGAAGCCACCCCACGCAAGCTGGATGACCGCAAACGTGATCATGGCCACCAAAGACGAGCTACTGCAACAGTGTGGTGGCAAGGTACTTCCAGACTCATGTTGCGCCAGATGCGTGGGTCGTTTCGCCAAGATTGGTTTGAGGCCCATCGAGTTTCAAGAATACGAATCGCATCGTTTCAGAGACGGCAAGCCCGTCCGCAACACTATCGCCGCTCTTATACCGCTCGCGGTCAAAGGGAGGCACTTCACGCTGAAGATCGCGATCGTGCCATGCCTGGTGCCAGGACTCATGTCGCAGAAGGCGCTGAGACAGCTGGGCTTAGGTCGGGAATGTCCTCCTACAGGCGGATTTTGGACGAACCATTCCAAAAAAACAGTTCAAACAAATGTAAAGAAAAACTCAGACATGGTTTTTAAAAAAGATCCGGAACAATCGTCCACGTACTATTGTTTTGCTTTGCTGGAAGACTCCTCCTGTAGAGGGACACGCCCGACGGAGAGCTGGGCGCTGTGCACCATCACAGCGACGTGCAGGGCGAGAGCAGCACGACGTTTTCCTCCGGAGCCGGCCTGCAACAGGAGGCGCCGCCGGGCCACACCAAGGAGCCGACACCCGAGCTTCAAGTCGGGCCTGTCCCCCTACCGGGGGATCTTGGGCGAGAAATCAACAATAACCAAACAATGCACCAAAAATGCCATAAAAATTACCAAAAAATAATCCCCCTGACTATTTTTGGACTCTTTTTGGATATTCCGCCTGTAGAGGGACAGGCCCGACTTTTGGGCGCCCGAAATGGTTACGGAAAGAATGGGCACAGTACCCAACGACAAATGTTGTCCCAAACCAACAGCGGCCGCTGTTGGGCAGGCGGCCTTCCGTCTCGAATCCAGGCCGCGGCGGCGCGGACAGCGAGTCCTGTTCAAAATGAACAAGATCGGGCGTTGGCAGAACTGGGTTTAGTGGGACCTGGTTTAGTGATGTGTACCGGGGGGCGCCCCCCCGTCCAATTCCACTCACCGGAACTGCCGTAACCCGAAAAGCATCAGCCACGGCAGACCTGGTTTAGCGACTCCAATCCATATTTTGGGCCTCGGGGACCAATCACTGACCGGCTCCCCTTAACCGGGGTCCTGGCTACACCCTACAAGATCCGCTGTTGGGGCATCCGTGCACCCATTCTTTCCGCCTGCCCATCCTCCTCCTCCTCCACCCTCCTCCTCCTCCACCACCCTCCTCCTCCTCCATCCTCCTCCTCCTCCTCCTCCTCCTCCTCCTCCTCCTCCTCCTCCGCCTCCGCCTCCTCCTCCGCCTCCTCCTCCTCCTCCTCCTCCTCCTCCTCCTCCTCCCCCCCTCCTCCTCCTCCTCCACTTCGCTCGTGCAGACGACTTCACCCGAGCTCCGACGCCTGCCGGGAGGCCCGCTGTGCCCGCCTCTTTCTCCGCCGGCGGCTCCCGGCGCGCGAGCCCCGGCCCGACGGAGAGAGGGCGATGCCGCCGCAGGGAGAGAGCCGCTGGCCACCAGCATGCCATCTTCTGTCCTGCACTCCATCCTCTCTCCTCGATCCTCCTCCTTCTCCTCCTCCTCCTCCTCCTCCTCCTCCTCCTCCTCCAACTCCTCCTCCTCCGCCTCCTCCTCCGCCTCCTCATCCGCCTCCTTCTCCTCCTCCTCCTCCTCCTCCTCCTCATCATCATCCTCCTCCTCCTCCTCACAGAGGTGGCGGTCAGCTTTGCCGAGGAAACAACCGAGCCAATCATCGGCCGTCGTTCCAAGCAGACAGTGTCAGGCCAGCTGGCGATCACGAGCGACTGCCGAAGAGCGACCCGAGCAACTGCCCGACCACAATCGGTCACTAGTCGAGCGACCTGGTTCAGCAGCCAAGCCGAAGCAAGCATCATTTCAAGAATGCGATCGCCGACAAACCTCGAAGCAAACAACAAGCAGACCATCCCTAGTCGATTTGAAAAAGAAGAAACAGCAAGCAGGCATGAGCCAGACGTTAGATCAGAACGGGAATCGTTCGCATCAAGCGTCCGTTCAAGCCAGTCCGACATACTCTTGATGTTCGAGGCGGAATGCCTCTCGTGCTACAACTAGAGCAGATCGATCCATCAATGGGCCATTCTAGACGTGAAGACCGATCGCCAGCTCAACACAGCAGCCCTCGTCAAGTGGAAGAGTTTGCTCGAGTTCAGATTCTCAGCAATCACCTTGGTGAGGAATCCCGTGGTGCGCCTCATCTTCGCCAATGGCCGTCGCCTGGGAGAGCCCCTGACGGAGGAGCGTCTGGGACGGGAACCACGGGCAACACGACGTCTACTGCCGCTGGGAAGCATGATCAAGCCAGAGGTCCAGGGGGAGATGGAAAGCAACGGCTTGAAGTACGGGAGATGCGGCTGCCGCTCGTCGCCGCAACCTCGAGGAGGAGGGGAAAGAGGAGGAGGAGGAGGAGGAGGAGGAGGAGGGGATGCGATGCCGAGATATGCGAGTCATGCTCCAGGAGGAGCACACCGAGAACGGTGAGAGGCGCAGAGTCAAACAGGCAGACGGAAAACTGCGGAGCTCCGCGGCATCACTAAGGGACGAAGCGCGAGGAGTTTCTCAGGCTGGCGCAGAAGCGCGACATCCCGGTCACTCCAGATATGCTGAAAGGCAACATCATCTCACTACCTACCAGACCACCCCAACCCAACCCGAAGACCCGAATTTAACTCGAATTTCGGGATGGGGGGTGGGGCGGGGTCCATGTGTTTTTTCAATGTTCCCCGACCCCCCCCCCCCCACTGGAAATGGAGGGCAAATTGAGGCCTTCGTGTTGGGTTGGGGTGATTTGGTGGGTGGTGATCATCTGCGTGCTTCAGGGCCAGACACCGACGGCGATCAAGAAGCAGGAGCCAAAGGCCGAGGACGGACTATCAACTACGTTCGACCTCGAGGGTTGCTTCGAGGGACTACATTCGCTCGCATGACTACGAGCGCCAGGAATGTCGCGCAGCCGGTGGAGACTTCGACTGAGGAAACGGAGGACATCAGCCCGGAGGAGTTTGCAGTGGAATACGCCGGAATCGAAGAAAATCAGTCTTGGGAAATGAGCATACCACACGGGAAGAGCCGCCTCCGAGGCGGGTGAGGAAGAACAAGATGAAGCCAGGACAGGTCAAGCGCCTCAAGGATATGATCGGAAAGGCAGTCGTTGTCCTGACCTGGCAAACGACGATCCTGGGTACCTTCCTCGTCAATCCCCTGTCCAGCAAAAGCAAAATCATGGCTCAAGACCTCTACGACGTGTTCAAGATCAAGCACGACGACCGCTACGATCTCATTACGATCTTCGCTGGGGAAGCCGTGCTGTCGGAAGAGTTTGCCCGAGCCGAACTGAAGGTATGCGAGCCCATATATTAGCGCTATAACTACGACCTGCGCAACCCTAAGGATGGGCATGAACTCCAACAAACACGTTCATTGTGTGTGTCGACCACGACTCATCACGCTGGACTTAACGCGCCTGCACCACAAGGGAGAGTACCGTCAGCAGGAGCTTACGTGGAAGCGACTGGAGGAGAAGCTCCTGCTAGATTTCATGGAAGGATCCCACTATACGCGACTGGCTGGGCGCTACACCCCGGAATTCTGCCAGGCAGTGCTCTCCGCGCTCCAGCAATCCCACGAGAGCTACGTCACAGACACGGAGTACTCGCCGCCAAAGATCTCATGGACCTCGTGGGCGGAGAGTCGGACGATTGGTTATACTTCGAGATGGTCGGCGACTGCACGAAGCTGCTCACACAATTTCCAGATAGACCGACCTGCGATCGAACAAGGCGACGACGTATCGTTGACCTCGGTGCCAACATGGTGCTCCAGGACTTCGAGAAGTTGGGCATCCCGCTAAATCACCTGAGGAAGAAGCTCGATCATCCGGCCAAACTTCGAGTACAAATGTGGTACAAACCCGAGCAAACACCACAGGACCTCGGTGCTAAGGTTCGGTCGGGCATGTCCTCCTACATGCAGATTTTGAAAAAATCAAAACTAGGCAAAACAATGAAAAAACAGATCCCCCGAAAAAACAAACAATCGTCCCCAGACTATTGTTGGACTATTTTTGAATATTCCCCCTGATGGACATGCCCGACTTAGTGCTAAGGCCACTCAGTTTGGGCCAGGAAGCGCCGGAGGCTCGGGTCGAGATCTGCAGCACTGCGGCAGCTATGTAAGAATCGGGACACACCCGAGCAGCGAAGACCTGGCCAGATCCCTGCGCTCCTCGGGGTGCCGGCCCGCGGTGGTGAAAGCCGTCGAGCCACTTCGCTGCGCCTCGCGTCTCAAGGAAGTCCGCAAGAAGCTTCCCTGACCCGCTCGCTTTTCACACGCAGCCGGGTTCGATGAGATCGGGCTGGACTGTGTCACTATCAAGAACGTCGATGGTAAGAACTGGGATGTCTTACCAGTGGTGGAGCTGGCCCCTGGCGGTCTTTCGGGACGATTCGGGCACCCCCAGACAGCCCTCGGCGAGGCCCAGCCGCTGAAACGCATGCCGAGCCTGCTGAAACGCATCCCGAGGCCGAAACCACCCCAAAACCTTCCGTCGTGCTTTTTTCGCGCGACGCGAGCAAGCCTCGGATCGCATCGCCGGATCGCGAGCGCGGCTAGCAGGCTTCGCCGGAAGCGGGCCGCCTTTTCGCGCACGGCCGCGCGCAGGGCTCCCACGCGCGCGCCCCGGGCGGGTGGGCCGAGGCCGCAACAGGCGACGGCGGCGGCGGCGGCGGCGGCGGCGGCGGCGGCGGCGGCGGCGGCGGCGGCGGCGGCGGCGGCGACGACGACGACGACGACGACGACGACGACGACGACGACGACGACGACGACGACGACGACGACGATAAGGAGCGGGGGTTCGCCGTTGGCGTCCTCGACGCCGTCGCGCCGCAGCCCACGCCGCGACCCCCCCCGCGGACCACCCCGGCGGCCCACCACCCGCGACCCGCCCCGCGACCCAGGCACGCCTGCCGCCCGCGGCGCCCACCAGCCGCGCGCCCCGCGACCTGCCCACGCTCCGACCCGCGACCCGAGGACGATGCCGCGCCCCGCTCGAGCTGCTGAGCTGTGGACAGCTCGGCGCCCGCGGCGAGCCCTTGGCCTCGCCCTGGCGAGTCGCAACGAAGCGCAGCCGCGCAACCACGAGGGCTCGCGTCCCGCGCGCAGCACGCCGCGCCCGCCGCCTCGCGCCACGCCGCGAGCACCTGGGCGTGCGTGCCGCGCCCGGCGGGCGCACGGCACCCGAGGAGCGGGAAGCGCCACTCGCGGCTGGCGCAAGGCCGCGGCTCGACCCCGCAGCCGCGCGTCCCGCCCACGGCCCACGCGCGCCGTCGCCCGCGTCAGTCTTGGACACGTCGGCGCCTGCGTCGGCCCTGTGGCTTGGCTCGGGGGGGCACCGTTGCCAGTCGTGATCCGCCGAGGGTTCATGCGCGACACGCCCACACCGGCTTGCAGCATCGGCGCCTGCAGCGGGCTGGTCTGCAGTGGCTCTCGAGGACACCACTGCTCTGCTGCGTTGGCTGGTCGCTCTGCCGCAGCACGGCTGCACGGACGCCCCCAGCACGAGCACCACACCTGAGGGATCTCGTAGTGCGCCCTACGAGTGGCCGAAGTGCACACAGAGCCTCAAAGCCTGCTCCCCGACCGTCAGGGATGCGATCCAGACAAGGCCAGTCGAGGCGACTGCAGCCGTGGGGCGACGGTGAGACCACTCGACGACCAACAGAGCAGTGTTCGAAATGCGCCACCAAGATATGGCCAGATCCTCTGCGGGGGAGTCTCGTGCCGTGGGCTCGGGGAGCGGTGGACATGGATATCAGCCCGCCCACGCGGGCGGGCCAATATCTAGATCCATCATTCCTCGCGATCCCAAGGCACGACTCCGAAGCGGTGGACCTGGACATATTCTGGCGGGAACCGTGCAGACGGGATGTGCGAGCACGAGGCCGAGGGGGCATGGCGCGCGCACTGCCTGGTCAGCCGTCGACGCGGCGCTGGCGTCGTCGGTGACCGCCGCCGTGGCGTTCCACACCGAGACAGCTCTCCTGGGGACTGGGGAGGAAAAACGAGGACCATGACTCCGCCAAGGTTGAACGCGGAACGTCGGTCCGGATCTTGGTCACAGCCCATCTTTGTCAGCGTCGGTTCGTGGATCATCCTCGCGGATCGGTGACGGCCAGCACGGACCAGGACCAAGATCAGCGTCGGCAAGATCCCGCGACACCTAGATTGGATGATCATTCTTGTGACCCTTTTGGATCCAATCGCCCCGCTCGTGCGTCGAAGCTGCGTCGAACGTCCGTCGACTCGAGTCGAACCTAAGTCGAATCTGAGTCGAACCTGAGCCGAACCTGAGTCGAACTTGAGTCGAACTTGAGTCGAACTAGGGTCGAACTAGAGTCGAACTGACCCATTAGGTGGGCCCCAGGAAGATTCGCAAAACGAGCATCTAAAGGGGGAGGGCCACACAGCCGGCGGACACGGAAACGAACGCGCGGCCGTGCGCGCCGTGACCCGTCCACCGCGAGGGGGCTGCTGGCCTGGCGAGGACCTCGGCCTCGGATCGGCTCGGGCGTCAACCTTTGGGGCAGTCCTGGGGCTCCTCGGCGTGACAGGTATCCTAACAGGCCTCCTGGATGGGGTCGGAGAAGATGGGGTCGGAGTGTCGCGCCGCATCGCCAAGACATCGGCGATGCATCGCCGATGCTTCGGCGATGCATCGGCGACATCGGCGATGCATCGGCAACTCCAGCGTGAAGAATATCGGGCTCCGCATCGAGCCGCATCGCCGATGCATCGGCGACACGGCGCGATCCTTCGACGCCCTTTGCTCGGACCCCCTCCGGGAGTCCCAGATATCCGCGGGGCACCAGCGGCCCAGACTGGACCTCTGGGGGGGGGGTCCTCGCCAGGCCTGCAGTGAAGTAGAGTCCCCCATGCCACTCGCCGACCAGCCATAACTGGGGGAGCAGTGGTCCCTAACCCCCCTGGGGGAACCCATCGCATCGACGATCTAGCGAGAGGGGTGTCGAAATCGATGGGTCCCCCAGGGGGGTAAGGATCACAGCTCCCCCAGTTGTGGCCGGCCTGACTCGCCGGGTGACCCTCGCCCCCCGCGCATTCCGCTCCAGAGTCCTGGCCGAAGCTGCAGGTGGTGGGCCGGTTTTCCACCACCACCACCACCACCACCATAAGTTGCCCTCCTCCTCCTCCTCCTCCTCCTCCTCCTCCTCCTCCCCTCCTCCTCCTCCCTCCTCCTCCTCCTCCTCCTCCTCCTCCTCCTCCTCCTCCTCCTCCTTCTCCTCCTCCTCCTTCGAACCCCGAGGCAAGTTTTTAGGGCGGGCCGGGCGTTTTGCCTGAGACTTCCTCACCCCTTATGACTCTGAAGCTTAAAAATTGCAACAGCTTCACAGATGGAGGACGAGTCCTTTTCAAAATGTGGCTCTCGCCTTAGCGCCGCGCACATTCGTTTTCGAAATCCCACCAGCCCTTTGGGCGTGAGTGGTTTAGGGAGCTCTCTCTGTTCTCAACCCCCCTTCTTCCCCTTCGGGGAGGGGTTTACCCCTCCCCCTAACCCCCTCCCCCTGGGCCTGGAGAGGTCCTTCCACGGGTGGTCAGAGGGGTCTTTTTCGACTCCTGGGAGGGCTAAAAAACGACACCCCTCACGAGGATTCTGGCCCCGACGGGGGGGGGGAGAAAAAATGCTCCCCTCTTCTTTCAAGCCAAAATCATTGATTTTACTACGGTTTGGGCCCCATTTTGGCCTTCTGAGGGGGCAGCGCTAATTAAAGCTCCCCTCTTCTGTGAAGCCAAAATCATTGATTTTACTACGGTTTGGGCCCCATTTTGGCCTTCTGAGGGGGCAGCGCTAATTAAAGCTCCCTCTTCTTTGATCGATTTCCTCCAAGATGGCCCCAAGAAGCGCCCAGGAGGCACCAAGAGGCCCCAAGATGGCCCCAAGAGGCCCCCAGGAGGCCCCCAAGAGGATCCCAAACGGCCCAAAGAGGCCCCCCCGAGGCACCCAAGACGCCGAAAAGCCCATCAGGACGACCCTCTACTCGCCTGGGCGTCGTTTCTGGACGGGCAGGAGGAGGGGCCCGAACGACTCACACCAGGACGAGGGGCCCGAACAACTCACACCACGAGAAGCCCGAACGACTCACACCAGGACGAAGAGCCCGAACGACTCACACCACGAAGAGCCCGAACGACTCACACCAGGAAGAAGGGCCCGAACGACTCACACCAGGACGAGAAACGCCCGAACGACTCAAACCACGAGGAGCGCTTTCTCTCCCTCCTCCTCCGCCTCGTCCTTCTCCCGCTCCCACCACAAGGAGGATGTACAAGGAGGCGGGAGGAAGGAGGAAAAGGGGAGATATGCGGGGGCAGGCGGAAACACGCCTGAAAAACACGACTGTCGGCATGCTTCGCTAGAGTTGCTGTTTTGAGCTGGGCTGGTGGGGATACGCGAAGCGTGAAGAATTTGCAAAAGTGTCCCGGATTGAAGGCGGGTTGCTTTCAAAATGTGGCTCTCGCCTTAGCGCCGCGCACATTCGATATTGAAAGATTTGCAAGAGCTTCACGGATTGAGGGCGGATGGTTCTCAAAATGTGGCTCTCGCCTTAGCGCCGCGCACAGTCGTTTTAAACAACGCAAGAGTTTAGAGTATCGAGGGCGGTTCCTTTTCAAACTGTGGCTCTCGCCTTAGCTCCGCGCACTTTCGTTTTAAAAAATTGCAAGGGTTTCACGGATTGAAAGCCGCTCCGTTTCAAAATGTGGCTCTCTAGCGCCGCGCACATTCCTTTTATAAACTGCAAGAGTTTTGCTGATTGAGGGCGATTCCTTTTCAACATGTGGTTCCGGCCTTAGCGCCGCGTACATTCGTTTGAAAAATTCATGAGAGCTTCACGGATTGAGGGCGGGTGGTTGTCAAAATTAAGCTCTCGCCTTAGCGCCGCGCACATTCGATATTGAAAGATTTGCAAGAGCTTCACGGATTGAGGGCGGATGGTTCTCAAAATGTGGCTCTCGCCTTAGCGCCGCGCACAGTCGTTTTAAACAACGCAAGAGTTTAGAGTATCGAGGGCGGTTCCTTTTCAAAATGTGGCTCTCGCCTCAGCGCCGCGCACATTCGTGTTAAAATTGCACAAGTTTCACGGATTCCCATGATCAGCGTACCTGAAATTGCGTTTTGGAAGGATTCAGGATTATGCGGGCGCAACGGTTATGTTGATTCGCAGTTGAAGTCCCAACAATGGCGTTCTGACACGATTCTGCATCGTCAAGACGCAGCAGTCAGGTTGATACGTGGCGTTGAAGTCTCGAGAACAATGTTTTGGTACGCTTCAGGATCTTCATATTGTTGTCTTCCAACGAGGCAGCTCCCTCAATGGAAATGAACCTTTGCAGGGGCCTATGAAGAGGGAGCTTGGAGGGAGGATTCATTCCAACATCGTTGATGACTCCTGGGTTTCCACCGGTCCTCCTCCTCCCTCCTCCTCCTCCTCCTACTCCTCCTCCTCCTCCTCCTCCTCCTCCTCATCCTCATCCTCATCCTCATCCTCATCCCCCCCCTCCTTCCCCCAATCCAACTTATGGTGGTGGTGGTGGAGAACAGCCCCATCAGCAGGTGCTTGCCTGGGTGAGAGGCTCTGCCAGCAGCTCCGGCGCCCGAGCCGAGCACTTACCTTCCCAGCGCGCCCCCCCCCCCCCCCCAACCCGCCCCCCCGCCCCCCGCGCCCGCCCCGCAAGCGCACGCGCTCGGCACACTGAAGTCCGCCGCTCCCCGTGGGGGGGCGCCCTGCGGCGAAGCTCCGTGCTGGACCGCCGTCCTGCTGCCGTCTCTTGCGGGCGTCTTCTTCTTCGGCGTCTCGACACTGGGCAGAAGGGGAGGGGAGAGGGGGGGGAATCTGGCTCCTGACCTCTGCTTCATGCGACGGTTTGCGGCAGTGCGCCCTGTGGCGGCGGAAGCTCCACCTGCCTGAAACAGGCGCCAAGAACAGCCAAGATCTACTCCACGAGGGGGGGGGGAGGGGGGAGTCCGAGGGCCCGCGGCGATCGGCAAAACAGTGAAGAAGAAAACGAACACCTATCTTTTCTCAAGTCGGGCGTGTCCCCCATACAGGGGGATTTTGGGCGAAAACATAAAAATACTCGAAAAATGCCCCCCAAAATGCTCAAAAATAGTTTTTTTTCTTTTAACGTCCCCAGAATATGTTTTGACTATTTTTGAACACTCCCCCTGTAGAGGGACACGCCCGACTTAAACCTTGTCCTCGTCCTTGCTCGCGTCCCGCCTCCTGCTCCCCGCCTCGCGCCTCTCTCCGACCCCGTCTCCTCCTCCTCCGCTACCTGCGGCCACGAGGGGCCCGCGGCGTGAAGCCGCTCCAGGCCCAGGATTCGCACCAGGATGAAGGGGCCCAGAGACACACAAAAATGAATACACACAAATCCCAAGATTCCCAACATCTTCTCGTGCTTTCTGGGTTTCCGTCCTCCCCCCCAGTTCCCATATTTTCCTATATATTTCCAATTTTTTTCCTGGGAGTCGACGATTCATTGTGTCTGTGTGTTTTTTCCTATCCTGACAGGACGCCACCGGACGGTTAAGAGGGCCCACGAAGCGTCCAGCAGAACCCCAACAGAGTCCCACGAGAGCCGGAAGAGCCCAAGACAGCCCCCCCAAGATTGCCTCAAGGCGGCACCAAGACGATGCCGGATAGCCCCAAGAACCCACCACGAGTGCACGAAAACTCAGAGAAAGCAACGGACATGTGAATAAAAAACGCTGGTGATGTTTAGGCTGTGGTGATCGCCTGCTTCCCTCCCAATGTGGCCCACGATGGCTTCAAGACACACCCAGAAGCCACAAAACCATTCCAAAATCGCCCAAGATGGCCCCAAGGTCGAATCCGGAGGCCCCAAGACGCCACCTACTTCGCTTAATACTAGCCCACACGATCGCCAAGATGGCAAAAAGCTACCCCAAGATAGCCGGACACTGCTTAGTGACCGTTCCTTTTTCTTTCTCGCGTGACAATTGTTACCCGGGGGGGCAGGAAATGGTCGGGCAGGAGGGTAACGGTAACGGCGGCCGCGGCGTGCACCCGCCAGGGTGCGTCCGCGCCAGGGGCGCATCAATCGCCCGTGCGCACCACAGCATGTAGGGGGGGATCCAGACCACCACCCCCCAATACGATCGTTAGCGTTACGTTGGAGGGGGGGGGGCTGGCCCGGGTAACGAGCGTCACCCTGGGGAGGAACAAGAAAAGCGCTCAACCAGATAGCCCAAGTGGCCCCAGGAGGCCCCAACACGCTCCAGGAGGGCCCAAGAGGCCCCCGGAGGCCCGAACACGCCCCAGGAGGGGGGGGAGAGGAGGAGGAGGAGGAGGAGGAGGAGGAGGAGGAGGATAAGAAAGAGGAGAAGGAGGAGCAGGAGGAGGAGGATGGGGCGGAGGAGGAGAATGAGGAGGAGGAGGAGGAGGAGGAGGAGAAGGAGGGGGAGGAGGACAAGCTTGGTGCGCTCGCGTCATATCTGACGTCCTACCTCTCCCTCCCATCCCTTACCGTGGCGTAGATCTCCTTTCTATTCGCACAGTCCGATGTCGAGCAGGGCAATGATCGCGAGATGGATGCATCGTAGAGCACGGCATGGCATGGCGCAGAAGAGCACGGCAGAGCGTATAATGTCATAGCATGGCGTGGCATTGCGTAGTGAAGCGTTGCATCACAACGCATTGCAACGCAAAGCATGGCATCGCACAGCGGCGCAGAACAGAACACAGCACAGCATGTCATGGCAGGGCGCCCGGTTCCTTGGAGGGTAAGTGGATCGTCTTCGAAGGGTCTGGGCCGGTCTGGTGTCGCGGTTCCATGCTTACCTCCCTGGGCTCCCGGAAAAGTTCCCCACAAGGCGGGGCTGATGGGGAGCACCCGCTGGTTCTGTTTGCAAAATCGCCTTCCGAAAGCAGAAACGGGGCTCCCGCTTGATACTTCCTCCAAACGAGGCCGACCCGAAATGGGGGGCTTCTGCGGCCCAGAAACTCAACGAATCGGCACCAGATGTACAATCACTTGCGATGGTTTTCTGTTGCAAGTCATTTTCTAGATTTGGGGCCTACTTGGAAGGACCGAAAACGCCGGTGCTACAGCGGGAGCACGTTTTGGAGCAAGAGCAACCAAAGGCGCAGAAATGCGGCCAGCGCTGCAGGAGCAACATGTTGAAGGACCGAAGAGAATCGGATTGTCAGAACACATATATGAAAACCAGGAGATGAGGTCAACGCTGCAGCGGGAGCACGATTCGGAAGGAGTGGAAGCCCGAAAATGAGGCCCGCGCCTTAGCGGGAGCTACATTTGAAAACAACAAAAATGCGCGCTAAAAACCCGTACGCGGAAGGGGGCCGGATATTCCAGACGTCATCAGGATAGGAGAGAGAGAGAGAAGAGTAGTACTCATAGTGAGGAGGAGGGAAGAGGAGGAGGAGGAGGAGGAGGAGGAAGAGGAGGACGAGGAGCAGCAGCAGGAAAAAGAGGAGGAGAAGGTAGGGGAGGAGGAGGAGGAGGGAGAGGAGGAGGAGGAGGAGGAGGAGGAGGAGGACCAGTGTAAAACCAAGAGTCATAAACGATGTTGGAATTAACCATCCCTCCGAACTCCCTCTTCACAGGCCCCTGCAAAGGTTCATTTCCAGTGAGGGAGCTGCCTCGTTGGAAGACAACAATATGAAGATCCTGAAGCGTGCCAAAACATTGTTCTCGGGATTTCAACGCCACCTATCAACCTGACTGCTGCGTCTTGACGATCCGGAATCGTGCCAGAATGTCATTTTTGGGACTTCGCCACCACGAATCAACAGAATTGCTGCATCCACATAATCCTCGCTCCGTCCAAAATACCATTTCTGGTATGGTGATTCATCATGGAAGTCCGTGAAACTCTTGCAAAGGTTGAAAACGAATGTGCGCGGCGCTAAAGCGAGAGCCACATTTTGAAAACGACCCGCCCTCAGTCCGTGAAAATCTTGCAATTGTGAAAGTGAATGCGCGCGGCGCTAAGGCGAGAGCCACATTTTGAAAACGACCCGCCCTCAATCCGTGAAACTCTTGCAAATGTTGAAAGCGAATGTGCGCGGCGCTCAGGTGAGAGCCACACTTTGAAAACGACCCGCCCTCAATATGTGAAACGGTTGCCCCGTTTTAACTCTCAGACTCATAAATGGTGAAGAAGTCTCAGGCGAAACGCCCGCCCGCCCTAAAAACTGGCCTCGGGGTGCGACAGGGAGGAGTTATCTATAAGAAGAAGGAATGGAGGAGCAGGAGGAGGAGGAGGAGGAGGAGGAGGAGGAGGAGGAGCAGCAGGAGGAGGAGAGGAGAGGAGGAGGAGAGGAGGCGAAGGAGGAGGAGGTTGGGGAGGAGGAGGGGGAGGAGGGCAATACCCCATCCACATTTAACGCTGCTTTCCGAGGGCGCCCCGCGGTCCTCAGGAGGCCGTCGCGCCCCAGCAGCGCCCCGAGCTCGGATGCCTGGCCGCGGCGCAGCTGCGCGACGGACGGCGCGGGCTCGCCGTCGGGCCTCCGCGGACCGCGGGGATGGGGAGGGAAGGAGGGAGGGAAGGGGGGAGGGGAGGAGGGAATGGGAGGGGAGGGGAGGGGAGGGGGGAGGGAAGGGGAGGGGGGAGGGAAGGGGGGAGGGTTTTTTTGATTTGACACGTCGCATCGCAAAGGCTAAGACCAACAAGGCAGGGAGGAAGTCACTAGAGGGCCCAACCCCCAAATGGGGTAGGGCACACCAGCAACTCACTCCCACCCCACCAGTCGAAGCCAAAGAACCACCGCTGTCCACAGTACAGGTGAAATCCGCTACAGGCACCAGCTCATCATGCAACACATCCCTACGCATACGGTTGGGATGGATGCCTCTCCTAATGCGAGAGAGGTTACCACGCGTGTGGTTTGAGGATGGCCCGCCATTGCAGGCCTTCCCAAGCCCACCAAGACGCACCCACTCGGATACACTGCCACAGTCCATGCAACAGAAAAGGGTGACCCCGTCAGGGGTACCAGTCACGTGAATTTTGTGCCCCTGGGGCTCCTGCACGAGGGCACACAGCATGGAATTGAAACCAATACAACCCGCAGAAGGCTCCGGAGGATCAGTGCGCACACGGATGAGGCACCGCGTGCAGGCCCACAGGCCTCGAATCCACCTGAATTGATGGCCTCGCTCTCTGCGCTGGGACACCAGCGCCCCACCTAAAGTGGGCACGAGGCTCGGGCCTTCAGGGCCTCCAACCGAAGGAGGGGCAGGAGGCGGGGGGACACCCCGAGGGGGAGGAAAAGGGGTTTGGATCTCCCGAGCCAGCCGCGCCCAGCACCTCGTCGGCGGCACTGACGGTGGCGGCTCGGGCGGCACTGCCTCCAGCAGCGGCGGCGCTGGCAGCTCCAGCGCGGGACGAGCCTGCCCTGCCCAATCTCTTGCTGGGCCTGGCAGGCGCAAGGCTTGACCAGTGCAAGAGAGTCTTGGCCACACAAATCAAGAAACTCTGCAGGCTAGAGGTTTCAAGGCTACACTCAGAAAGCTCGTTCTCAGACGGACGGGAGTGGGTCATCGCAGCCGCCTTCGCAGCCCCATCGGCCCAGTGATTTCCTTTAACGCTCGAAACAATCGGCACTTTGATGACCTTTCACTTTCGTGATAGCAACAGCATCTTTCCTGGGCAGGTGGCTCAGAGCTAGGAGAACAGGTCCAGCGTAGTAAGCCCTTCTGTCTGAAACAACTTCCAACGGCTTCTCGATCGCGGCCACAAGCCCTTTGTAGTCAGTACAGAATTCAGACGCCAAACTCGCATGCTTGCAGCTGGCCAAAAAAAACTACATGCTCCGAAGCAGGATTCGTCTGTGGCAACTTAGCTCCAACCTTGCCCGAGAGAATAGCGTAGGGTTCCCCACCGTCCTGGAGGTATACACATGCCCAGCCTGCACAATGGTGGACTTTGTGACCTTCCTTAAAACAAAAGCCGTCGTGAAAGCACTTGTTGTTTCGGAAAGCCTCCAAGGGGGTCATGTTGGGGTCAACACAGAAGAAGGAATAGCTTTCATGCCCAAAACCATCAGGCGGCCTCAAGATGTTCTCAGGAACCAGCTGAAACCCAAGCATAAGAGGATTCTTCTTATCTTCACGAGAGACCAAATCAGCCACTTCTTCCTTCAGGAACTCATCCCTTACGCTTATGGTAGCGGAGCATCCAAACAAACGGTGGTGAAGATCATCCCGTGGGAATCGACACACAGGGCAAGATTCGTCTTCAACATCGTAGCCCAATCTAGCTAGTCTCCACGTAGACCACAAGCACTGTGTGACAAAAGCTTTCAACATGCACTTCTCAGCATACGACAAAACACTGCTGGGGGATAACAGCTGGCAGCAGACAGACGTATCCAAGAGCTCTCCAGGGTGTCCAAAACTTCCGAGCAGCCTTCAAAGCCAACATGTACATCCACGCAGCTCTAAGATCACAGAGAACTTAGGGAAGGGGGGAGGGGGAGGGGAGAGGGACGGGGAGGGGAGGGGAGGGGGGAGGGGACGGAGGAGGGACGGGGGAAGGGGGGAGGGGGAGGGTAGGGGGGGGAGGGGAGGTCGGCACACTGCTGGAAGCCTTTCCCCGGGAGACGGCCCTGGGGGAGGGGGCCCTGCCGTCGGGCCCCGCCGCCCATGTTGGGAGGCCCGAGGACAGACCGCAGACCCAGATTCCAAAGGCGACCCGCGGGATCACAATCCCGGAGTGGGCGAGCAGCCACCTGGAGGGGAGCCTGTAATCGGCGGCGAGCGAGGGGGGGGAAGTGAGAAGGAGAAGGCCTCCTCAGAAGGCGGCTGGACTTCTCGGAAGCCCTCGCGCGCCTCCTGGGCAGGCTTCTTTTTGCCTTCGGGAAAGGCTCCGAACACTCCTCAACGGGCCGGAAGACCTCCGAACCTTCTTAGAAGGCCCTCTCCTCGTCACTTCCCCCCCTCGCTCGCCGCCGATGTCGACGATCCTTGCCTGGGCAAGGTCGCCAAAGCGCACCGCCTGCGCGCACGTGGACCTGCTGCGCCGGGGGAGGAGGCCCAGGCCCCGCCCGCCTGCGGAAAAGCTCCCCCGCAGGCCCTCCCGTGGAGGCCCCCGGTCGCTCCCGAGGAGCCCCCCCGAGCGCCGCGCTCGGACCGCCGGGGCCTCCACGGAGCTCGGGAGCGGCCAGGAGGGGGGTGCCCAAGAGGCCCAGACATCGGGCGTCTCGAAAAAATCGAGACGGAGGTTTGTCGCAGTTTTTGGCCTCTCGGGACCGTCGCCGGGCCTCGGGGCCGTCAAAAAACGACTCGGGATGAAAAACTGGTCCCGGGGAAGTGGTCGGGAGGTCGGGGGCCCGTGTCTCGAACAAATCGTGACGTCGGATGTTTGGGGAGGGGGGGATGTGCAGATCATGGCTGGCGGCACGTGTGCGGCCCTGCGGGGGGAGCCAGGGACGCTAGGAGGCGCCATGAGCTCTGGGGAGAAACATCCGGGCCCCCGCCATGCTATCCCCCCCCCCCTAGTCGTCCCCCCCCTCTTTGCCGCCCCCGAGGAGCCCGGGTCCACGGAGCGGGCCCCGGGGAGCTCTCCGAGCGGCCGCGCCGCCGGCGGCCCGCCCGGCCCGGCAGGGCACCCGGCCCTCCCCGGCCCCGCCCAGGGAGCCGCCCAGGCCAGGCCTCCGCGCCGCGCCCGAGGAGGGGCGCCCGCGCGCTCCCGAGGAGAGCGGCGCGGGGGAGCGGAGCGAGGGGAGCAGGGGGAGGGGGAGGGAGGGAGAGGTGGCCGCCCCCGTCCCCTCCCACCCACACCCCTCTCCCCGGGGGAGGGGTCGGGGAGAGAGGGGGGGGGGCGGGGTCGGGGAGAGGGGAGCTGGGCCCCCCTGGGCCCTCCTCGGTCCGCGCGCTCGCCGCACGCCCACCCCGCACGCAGGGAGGCGTGGACCGGAGCGGCGTGCGGCAGGGCCCTGATCCTCAGGAGGGGCGGCGCGGGGGGGGGGGGGAGGAGGAGGAGGGAGCATGGTGAGAGGGCGGGAGGGAGGGCAGCGGTAAGGGGCGGGGGAGGGGACGGCGGCCGGCGCGGGGGGAGAAGGGGGAGGCAGGGAGAGGCAAGGCGGCAGCCGCCAGAACAGCGGCAGACCTGCTCGGAGCCCTTCGCTTCTCGAGGAGGCGGGGGCTGAGCTCGGCAGGGGAGGGGAGGGAGGGCTCCACCCGTCCCGTCCCCTCCTCGGGGAGGCCCACGAGATGGGGAGGGGCAGGGAGGGCGCAGGATAGCTCAAAGCTCGGGAGGGAGAGCAGAGACCTCCTAGATAGGGGTCGGAGAAGATGGGGCCAGAGGATCGCACCGCATCGCCAAGGCATCGTCAAGGCATCGCCGATGCATCACCGATGCATCACCGATGCATCGGCGACGTCGGCGACGTATCGGCGCCGGCGGCGTGGGGAAACATGGCCTCCACGTGGACCGAGCCGCATCGTCGATGCGATCGGCGATGCGGCGCGATCCTACGACCCCATCTACTCGGACCCCATCTGGGAGGCCTAGAGAGGGGGGGGGAGGGCTTCACCCTTCCCATCCCATCACGGGGAGGGCCAGTTGGGGGGGGGGGGGGGCCTTCCGAAGCAGGACTCGGCCCGAGGAAGAGGATGGGGAGAGCGCCTCCGTCGAGGCCAGGCGTCACGCTTCATCCTCGGCGGCGACGAGAAACCCCAGGAGGCCCGGGACACAGTCCCAGAAGAGCGGAGAGCGGCGAATACGGTAGGGGCTCGGCCACGAGAAACCTTCCACTAGAAACCCAGCCCTGAGGCCCCAGGACGTCCACTGAAGCTTGGTGTGGGAACGCCACGCGCCCCATGGCAAAGCCAGCGAAATCCCAGAAACCCAGGGCACCCTGGAGGCGAGCAGGGTGTTTTCTTGACATGGGCTTCCACTGTAGGGCCCCTCGCACCTCGAGATTCGACCCCAATGGTACGGAGGAGGGAAGGAACGAGGCGCGGGAGTGGGAGGTGAGGAGGACGGGAGGGGCTGAAGGATGCAGGGTATGAGCAATAGCATTCGGATGCTGTCAACGATTCCTTCGGCCGCCTGCGTCGAGCGGAAGGGAAACGCGTTGTCATCACAGCACATGGGCCGCCGATCCAACACCACGCAAGCTTCCTGAGAAGCGAATTGCGACCTGCAGCCTACATCGATTCCCTCCTGAAGCCATCTTGGATCCTGGGAACTTCCCAAGAAGCTCATAGCAACCTGCAGCCTACTTCGTGGCCCTGTTGGGGCCCTCTTGGAACCCTGTCAGGGCCTTCGGGGCCCGTCCAAAAGACCTCTTGTAGATGTCCTGGGCCCTCTCGGAGCCATTTTGGACCATCCCAGTCGTTGAAAATCGACGCGACGAGCAATTGGGACTGACCAAGGGCATGAACAATGCCTGGGGGTCTGGCAGCTGCCAACTAAATAATGAATTCCACATCGGGCCTCCCTGGGACCACAGACCTGGCCGAGAGAGGAGGAGGAGGAGGAGGAGGAGGGAGGAGGAGGGAGGAGGAGAAGGAGGAGGAGGAGGAGGAGGAGGAGAGAAGGAGGAGGAGGAGAAGGAGGAGGCGGAGGGAGGAAGGAGGCGGAAGGAGGAGGAGGAGGAGGAAGAAGAAGGAGGAGGAGGGAGGAGGGGGGGAGGGAGGGGAGGAGGAGGAGGAGGAGGAGACAGTCTGCCCGTTCCCCCCGGGCACGGCGGCCACGGCACTTCGGCGTGTGCTCCCAAGCCGGCCGGACTCCCGAGCAGCGCCCACAGCCGAGTCTTCCTCGACAGGCGCGCCCCGCGCCTGGCCAGCAGCGGTATGGCGTCGGCGTCGTCGAACAGCAGCGT
Organism: Prorocentrum cordatum; assembly: GCA_963575745.1. Taxonomy (NCBI): domain Eukaryota; class Dinophyceae; order Prorocentrales; family Prorocentraceae; genus Prorocentrum; species Prorocentrum cordatum. Next base: position 23,863 of record CAUYUJ010004538.1, on the reverse strand, counting down.
CGCCGTCGCCTCCGAGCGGCTGGGGGTGGGGGGGGCGGGGAGAGGGAGAGGTTTGGGCGACGCCGAACGAGCGCGGGGCAAGGACCGAGCCCGGGGCCCAGCCCGTCTGGCGACGCGGAGCAGCCGCGCCTGGCCGCCGTTCGCCGCTCGGGTGGGGCGTCGCTTCACGGGGGCCGCACCGAGGCGCAGTGGGCCAGAGCCGGCGGAGCGACACGCTGTCCAAGAATTCCCGCCCGTGGGAGGGGAGGCTGGGGAAACCCAAAGGTATCGATACGGCCACTCCCTGGACCTCTCCTGGGGTGCTTTCTGGCCGGAATTTCGAGGCGAATCCAGCGATGGCAACGAGGGAGGCCCAGGAGGCCCAGAAAGGGGAAAACGAGGCACGGGTAGCGGTGTGGGTACCCTTTCCTCCTCTGAGGGGAGGCGAGGGGAACGAGCGAACCAGCCCTCAGCTCGGGGCGAAACGCGCACGCCCCTCGCGGGCGCGTCTGCCCCGCGCCCCCTTTCTCCGCCGCGCAGCGTGGGCCCCCGCTCGCCGCTTCGCGCCGCCCTCGAAAAAGCACGCCGTGTGTCCTGCGCCGCTGCGGCCCACTGTGGGGGCGCGGACGGGCTGCACTCAACCCGTGTGGTAAGGATGCTCCCATACAGTATGGGCCAGGACCGGCGGAGCGACACGCCATCCAACAGTTCCCGACCGCAGGAGGGGAGGCGAGGGGAACGAGGAGGAGGAGGAGGAGGAGGAGGAGGAGGAGGAGGAGGGAGGAGGGAGGAGGGACCAGTGTAAACCCCAGACTCATCAAAGATGCTGGAATTAACATACTCCCTCCAAGCTTTGGAGTCCCGAAGCGGTGCGGTGACAGACCGTGCGGTGACCTCTAAAACCCCCAGGACCTCACCGCACGGACCGTGATAGCGGTGCGGTGACAGACCGTGCGGTGACCTCGAAATCCCCCAGGACCTCACCGCACGGTCCGTCAACGCACGGTCTTGGGACCTCGGATGCCCCAGTCGCCCCAGACGTCCGCGGAGAACCCGAGCCCCAAGATCGTGCGGTGGCCCCGAAGCCCCACCGACTCACCAAACGGCGCGGTCACCGCCCCGTCTGGGGCCCCCCGACAGGCTCCCCCGAGCGAACGAACCGCTCGGGCGCGCCTGCCCCACGCCCCCGCTCTCTCTCTCTCTCTCTCTCTCTCTCTCTCTCTCTCTCTCTCTCCGCCGCAGCGTGGGCCTCGGCTCGCCGCCGCAGCCCACGCCGCCGTCGAAAAGAAATGCACGCCGCGCTCCCAAGCTCCGCTGCGACCCGCTCCTGCTCCCTCCGCCCTCCTCCTCCTCCTCCTCCTCCTCCTCCTCCTCCTCCTCCTCCTCCTCCTACTACTACATACAAAACTACGACTACTACACCGGGGGGAAAAAAAACCCACCACCACCACCCCCACCACCACACCACCACCAATACCACCACCACCACCCACCACCCCACCACCACCACCACCACCACCACCACCACCACCCACCACACATCAACCACCACCACACCACCAACCACCACCACTACTACTACTACTACTACTACTACTAATACTAATACTACTATACTACTACACTACTTACTACTACTACTACTACTACTACTACTACTACTACTACTACTACTACTACTACTACTACTACTACTACTACTAACTACAACTACTACTACTACTACTACTACTACTACTACTACTACTACTACTACTACTACTACTACTACTACTACTACTACTACTACTACTACTCCTCCTCCTATCCTTATTCCTTATAAGAATATACTCCTACTCCCCCCTCAGGCCGGCCATTAGGGGCTGCATCCGGGGGGTCCCATCCTAACCTGTAAAAAACAATACAAAATCAACATTTTTCTTATTTTTTCCTCTCGACATGACGTCCTGTCGTCCACGGCGATAATCCATTGCAAAAAATACCACAAAGAGCACACGCGCGCGTTCATGTCAGAATCCTACCGAACACAATGTGTTTGCAAGCATTTCAACATACAAACATCAAAAACCCAATGTTTTTTTTTCTCACAAAAATTGTACAAATTTCCCGCCCGGGCTCTCTTGCTGAAATCATAGGAAAACCATAGGAATCTTAAGAATTCGGTCAAATCCAGCGATTTCACATCATCGCGCGGTGCACTCGCGATGCTCTGTCATGCACCCAGGCCGCGAATCCTGTGCAAAAAATACCACGCGGGCGACATGCGCGCGCGTCGCCGCGAGCGCATGCTCAAATTCTTCTAGAGTCGTCGCCGTCATTGGCACCGTCGCATGGACGTCCTGTCGTCCACGTCGCAAAATGCATGGCAGGAATGGGACGCGGCGCACACCCCGCGCCCGCCCATCCAATCCGTCCCATTCTAATCTGCAAAAGACAATACACAGTTTTGTTTTTCTTGTCAACATGGTCGTGCTGTCGTCACGTCGCAAAATGCGTGGCAGGAATGGGACGCGGCGCACACCCCGCGCGAAGGGGTGACATGGTACTACTACTACCACTACCACTACCACTACCAACACCACTACCACTGGTACTACTACTCCTGCCTCTTGGGGCCTCCTGGCCCCCTTGGGGTGTCCTGTCAGACCGTCGGGTTTCCTCCGGCCACCTCTGGCTTCCTGCGGTGTACCGGGCCATTCTCGACTCGTCTGGCAATGCGTGCGCGGCATTCAACACGCGCTCGCCAGTTCCCGTCGGCAACCGCCATCGCGGCCGCATCAGCTGTACCAAACCGGCTGGCCGGTGTGACTTCGGCCCCCAGTTGTGCCAGCTTTGCTTCTTATGTTGTGGGAGGGCGGGTGGGACTGGGCATGCCATGCTTGACTCGCTCGAGCTGGCTAGCTTGACTCCTACTCCTACTCCACTCCTCTCTACTCCTACTCCTACTCTCCGACTACCTACTACTACTACTAACTACTACTACTAACGACCTACTACTACTACTACTACACTACTACTACTACTAACTACTACTACTACTACGACTACTACTACTACTACTACTACTACTACTACTACTACTACTACTACTAGTACTACTACTACTACTACTACTACTACACTACTACTAACTACTACTACTACTACTACTACTACTACTACTACTACTACTACTACTACTACTACTACTACTACTACTACTACTACTACTACTACTACTAACAGCAATAATAATACTAATACGACTAATAATAAGAATAATAATAATAATGAAAATAATCATAATAGCAATAACAATGATAATAATAATAATAATAATAATAATAACAATAATAATAATAATGTCGGCCCGTATCAGAAGGATGTGCGATATGGATGCAAGGGCATTGCGCGCCCACTTCGAAGCTTTCCGAGCGGGGCGCGGCCAACGAGGGAGGCCAGGGATGGGCCGAGGAGGCAAGGATGCAAGGGGTACCCTGGGGAAGGCTGCCCATCCCGACTGTGCGGGCTGAGTGCAGGCCGACCCTGCAAGATCAACGGCACACTGGTGCTGTGTCCGTCGCGTGCCACGCCCTCCTCGTGTCGGGAACAGTGGTTGCCCTCGGAAGAATTGTGTCTCCTCTCGGGTGTCCTCTGCCACTGGTCCCGGCTGTAAGATCCGTCGCAGCGGGCGCGTTCTCCCAGGCCACTGGCAGAATGGCGGCAACCCAGTCGAGGACCCTGATGTCCTCCTGCACTGGCGGCTCGCCTATGCGCACACCAGCTGAGCCGTCAGCTCGCTCCAGCCTCTGGGATCGCGGCGCAGCGCTGGAGCCAGCCGACCTTCCCACAGGGCCGGCGGAGCAGCATACCGCCGAGCACGCCGCACAGAGCGTTGCTGCCGTGGCAGCGCCACCGCCGCCGAAGCCATGGGCTGGGCGCGCGGGGGACGCCCAGGAGCGCACCGACAACGCCCGGGGAGCGCCCGGGAAACGCCCCGGGAGCGCCCCGGGAAGCGCCCTGGGGGCGCCCAGAAGCGACGGGGACCGCGCAGGAGCGCCTGGGGGAACCTGGTGAGCGCTCGCTGGCTGGGGACGCCCGGCGAATGGCGGATGGCGCCGTGCAGGCGTCTGGGGGGGTCTCGGGAGCGTCTGGGAACGCCAAAGGAGTGTCCAGGGGCGCTCCGGGAGCGTCCGGGAAGGGAGCGCGTCGGGAAGGGCGTCTGGGAGCGCCTCCGAACTGGAGCGAAGCCGGGGCCGAGAACAACTCTGGCCTGAGTAGATCGGGGATCTCCGAGGCCTGGCGGACCTGGAGGATGTGTTGCGCGCCGCGGCCGTGCCAGAGCGGCTCAGAGCACGCTGTGAGGGCGTTCGGGAGCCATCTGGAACGATTTATCCGGGCGCAGAACGATGCACAGTGCGGGCGCAGAAGAAGCCCTCGCAAGACATCCAGCCCTGAAACCCGGCGCGCGAGGTGCACCTGAACGCAGCAGCTCCCTCCACGGCCCCGCCGAGAGCCACCAAGCAGCGCGCGGAGCGAAGAAGCCCAGGGTGTACCCAGACGAGGCGCATCTGGTTTCTTGAGGTGCGTCCCCACTGCATCTGAGGGGGCACCGAAAGGTACCGATACCGCTGCTCCCTGGACCTCTCCCAGGGTGCGCTCTGACCAGGATTTCGAGGCGAATCCAGCGGTGGCGACGAGGGCCTCCCAGGAGGCCGAACAAGGGGAAAACTGGCGAAGGGTAGATGTACGGATACCTTTTCCTCCTCGGAGTATCCAGATCAGGGGCGCGCCCGAGGAGCGCCCTCGGGGTGCCCTGGGGAGCGCCCAGAACGCCCTGGGGCAGCGCCCAGCAGCTCTCTTGGCAGCCCTTCTTGAGGGCCGCCACAATTTCGCAAGCGCGAGTGTGCACCCATCGGTCGGAAGAAATAGGTAGAAACATGAAGTAGGAAGGCGTTGAAAGTAGAGCGGGTTCCGTCCGCCCCCTAAGGAAGACGGGGAAGGTGAAGCCACGCGATCATTGAAGTAGGAAGGCGCTTAAAGTAGCTTGGAATCTGGGAATCCAAAAATACCTACTTTCAACGACCGATGGGTAAGAAATTCTCTGTATGGGGTGGGGGGCCTCCGCAAGCGCAACTGTCATCTCTCGGAGTTTGCTCCTTTACAAGATAGGGATAACGGAAAGCCCACCATGCGGCCCGCACCACGTGATGAGTCGAGGGTAACAGGTGCCTCCACATCCTCGTCTTCATCGAGGATCCGATGCGGGGAATGCACCGTCCTCAATCGGGCAAGCACGGAATGCAGAATGCACATGTTCAAAACAAGTGCTGCCTTTCCCCCGCTGGCCAAGCCTTCCTCAGGTAATCCAAGGTAACACCGCCAGCCTTCCTCAGACATGGCGTCGGGGGACAGGTGAACCGCGCCAAGAGACGGCCCTGGGCCCGAGCCCTTTCGGGGACAGTAATAGCCGTCTCGATATTTGGGGAACCAAAAGTTACTGATGCCGCTACTCCACGGACCTCTCCTGGGGTGCGTTCTGACCACAATTTCGAGGCAAATCCAGCGGTGGCGACGAGATCCTCCGAGGAGGCCCGAAAAGGGGAAAACGGCCGAAGGGTAGAGGTATGCTCCTCCTCCTCCCCCTCCTCCCCCTCCCCCTCCCCCTCCTCCTCCTCCTCGCCCTCCTCCTCCTCCTCATCCGAAGACTGCCCGAGCCGTCGGATGCAGGGGCCCTGGGGCCAGAGGCCGCCCCCCTGGGAGCTCTCCTGGGAGCTCTCTCTTGCCGGGCAAAACTCTCTCGAGGAGGCGGGCCGAGGCCGTGGCCACGAGGGCGCGCGGGGCCCAGATAGAGGAAAAAGAACTATGCACATACACCGATTCTGGCCAGGCCCATCCTGAGTCCAGGATCGGTGCATACGCCCTCCTACCTTGGCTAGGAAGGCATATGCACCGATCCTGGGTCAAGGATGGGCCTTGCCAGGATCGGTGCATGTGCATAGTTCCCTTTGCCCGACCAGAGGCGCCCAAGAAACCGGGAAGCCTCCCAGAGGGAGTCCGCGTGGATGGGACCCGATGGTCGCGCCGCATCGGCGATGCCTCGGCGACGCCGGCGTGGAGAACGTCGGGCGGCATCGAGCCGCATCGCCGAGGCATCGGCGGTGCGGCGCGATCCTCCGAGCCTGTCTTCTCGGAGCCCATTGCTGGAGGATTGGGATCGGATGCTGACACCAACGCAGCGGCGAGCGAGGGGGGGGAAGTGAGAAGGAGAAGGCCTTCTCAGAAAGCTCGGAAGTTCCCCGGCCTTCTGAGAAGTTCTCTAAGCCTTCCCCGAAGGCACAACAAACTCTCAGAAGGCGCGAGGCCTTCTGAGAAGACCCGCCGCCTTCTGAGAGGGCCTTCTTCTTTTCACTTCCCCCCCTCGCCCGCCGCCGACCAACTCAGGATGGTGCCTCCAAAAGAACAATAGTATTCTGGATGTTGGCATTGGTGGCAATATTTCGGCCACCCGGGACGCCCGAGAATCACCACCATCACCGAGATCAGGCTCATCTACCCTCGGTGGAGGCAACGATATTGGTGGTCGTGTCAACCTCGAGGTCTCCGACCCAACCCCCGTCTTTACTCGACGAAGGAGACCCCCAATGGCATCTCGAAGGCGTAGTACACAATGCAAGACGATCCGCCGCAGTAAGCTCGTGCCTAGACCCCTGCCCGCTACGCAGGCCTGGGTTGGAGGTCGTTGGGACGGCAGCGCTGTTTCCAGGGCCAAATCATCCCGTCAATAGCACAGTCCTCACGACCCCCCCTTCGCAAGAGGCTCGGATCTCAGGCTTGCTCTCACCAACGATCGGGCTGCTCAGGCTTGCTCTTACCCTACGATTAGGTCGGGCCTGTCCCCCTACAGGTGGATTTTGGGGGAAAATTGAAAGTACTCGACAAATACGCCCGAAATTCTCAAAAAATAGTCACAAAGTCGTTCCCACATGAATTGTTGCTACTGTTTGTGAACATCCTCCCGGTAGAAGGACATGCCCGACTTAATATCACCCCCTCCTCCGCCGCCCCAGAAACACGGACCGCGCTCGCTGCCCCTCAGCGAGCTTCCAGGCCTGGGGCGTATCGTTATGTCGGGCGTGTCCCCCTACAGGGGGATTTTCGACGAAAAATAGAAAATACCCCAAAAATGCAGCAAAAAGGTAAGAAATACTCAAAAAATAGTCCCCAGACTATTTTTGGACTATGCTTTGATTCTTTTGGGGGTATTTCCTATTTTCCGTCGAAAATCCCCCCTGTAGGGGGACAGGCCCGACTTACGCGTATCGCCTGCATGGCCCCGACCTCCCCCAACTGCCGGAGGCCCGCCCAGAACACGCAGAGAGCAACACCAATCAAACCAACAACACCCAAGAGCCCGGCCGCCGGCCTGACGCCGCCCCCCGCCTCCGGCGCCTGCAGGAGCCCCCTCGCGCCCCGGGCTCTCCGGAGACCGGCGGCGGCGAGGCGCGAGCGCGGCGGCGCGGCAGCACGACGGCGCGGGCGGGCGCCCGCGGGGGGGCCTGGCCGGCGGCCGCGACCACGAGGCTCTCGCCCACGAGCACGGCGACCACGGCCTCTCGCCGGGAGGGGCGGGGCGGTCCCGCGGGGGGGGGGGCGGGGGCGTGGTCTGACGAGGGGCGAGTTAGAATGAAAATGAATGGAGGGAGGAGGGGGGGAGGAGGAGGGAGGAGGGAGGAGGGGGAGGGGAGGAGGAGGAGGAGGAGGAGGAGGAGGAGGAGGAGGAGGAGGAGCCAGACGCTGGACGCTGGGCACGGCGCCAGGTGGTCCGCGGGGCGGCCCTGCGGGGGGCCCAGCGGGCGCGCCGCGCGGCGCCGACGGGTATGGCAAGTCACGTGCTGGGGGAGCGGGAGGAAGCAGAAGAGCCGGCCGGCCGATGCACACATCCTTTGGGTCGGGCGTGTCCTCCCACAGGCGGATTCGGGAGGAAAGATTAGGAATAGTCAGACAAATATTCAAAAATGCACAGGAATGGTCGGAAAAAATCGTCCCCACACTGTGTTTGAATGTTCCTCCTGTAGAGGGGCATGCCCGACCTAACTCATCCTGACGTTGCCGCTGCCGCTGCACGTCGTGTTCCTCGACCTGAGGCCACAGAGCGCGGCCCGTGCTCAAGGAGGGAGGGCAGCAAGCGGTGGAACGGGCGGACTGACGAGGGGCGAGTTATTTTGAATGACAATGAATGGAAAAGGAGGAGGGGGAGGAGGAGGAGGAGGAGGAGGAGGAGGAGGAGGAGGAGGAGGAGGAGGGCGGAACACGGTGCACCCTTCGCGCACCCTCGGGGCGCCTCTCCTGCAGCCTCGCAGCCCCCCGCCCCCCTTCGCCCCCGGAGGACGGGGCATCGCGCTGCCACGGGGAGCGCGCTGCAGGAGGCGCCAGGGACATGCTCCGGCCGCGCGGCGAGGCCCGGCCACGACCAGAGCCCCCCCAGGGCCCGCGAGGTCTCGGCTGGGTCTGCGTGGACCTCCACTCCGCTGGACCTTCCAGGAGCCCACGAAAATGGTGACAATTGCGTGGTTCGCAGCCCCGCACGGCGCCGCGAGGTCTCGGCTGATCTGCTTGCTCCGCTGGACCTACGGCCTGGACCGATGCAGAACGGGCCGAGGACCAGAGCTGCGGAGCCCGCAGGGGCCCTTCGGCCACCGCCTGGACTGCACGAAGGCGCCCAGAAGGCAGGCCCGGGGCGGGCCTCGGCAGGCGGCGCGGTGAAGAGGCGTGGGAAGCACGGGGTGCGTTGCGGCTGCGGCGGCGGCGGCCTTCGTCCATGCGGCAGCAGCGGCTGGAACGACTGCCGGGGCTCTTCCTCCTGGCCCCCCCTGCTTCCTCGGGAGGGGGGGGGGCCTCTTGGGGCCCACTGGGGGCATCTTGCCGGGCTCGGTGGCTGATTACGGTGGCCCCAAAGGCCCAGAGGGCTCCGAAGGCCAGTTCGAGCTCCCCCCCCTGGGGCCCCTCTGGGTGCCGTCTTGGGGGCCTCTTGAGCCGTCTAGGGGACCTCTTGGGGGGGGGGCGAGGCGGTGGTCCGACGCAACAAGGGGGTCAACAAAGGCCCCAGGAGGGGGCGGTCGGGAGCGACCCTGCGGGAGATCGCCAGCGAGTCGCCTCCCAGAAACGGATCGGATCGCGGCGCCAGCCGGCGATGCGAACCGCATCGAATCGGATTGTACGCTAGCAAGGCTTCGGGTTGCGCACAGCTGGCCCCACCAGGCCACCCGAGTGGCCCGTGTGGCGGTCTCAACACCCTGGCTTGGGGTATTGAGACCACCCCAGACTACTCGGGGGGCCTGTCGAGGCCAGCTGGGACTACCGACTACCTGGGGGGGGCTGTCTGTGCGCCACCCGAAGCCTTACCAGTAGGCGTCCCTGCGTTCGTGCGTCGGTCCCGCCCAGAAGATCAGCGGCCCCGGAGCAGAAGGAGGGCCTCGCAGCCCCCGAAGGCGTGCTGCCCGGCCAGCAGGTCGCGGTCCAGCCCCTCGAGCGTCTCGCGCAGGAGCGTGGCCAGCGACCGAGCAGAGGAAGCTGAAGCGAAGGACGTCGTCGACCGTCGTCCTCCTCCTCCTCCTCCTCCTCCTCCTCCTCCTCCTCCTCCTCCTCCTCCTCCTCCTCCTCCTCCTCCTCCTCCTCCTGCTCTCTCCTCCTCCTCCTCCTCCCTCCTCACCCTCCACTCCCCCATCCCTCCCACTCCTGATCCTCCTCCCCCACTCCTTGCTCCTCCTCCTCCTCCTCCTCCTCTCTCCTCCTCCTCCTCCTCCTCCCTATCATCATCATCATCATCATCATCAGCATCATCATCCGCATCATTCATCATCATCATCATCATCATTCATCATCATCATCATCATCATCATCATCATCATCAGCATCAGCATCAGCATCAGCATCAGCATCAGCAGCATCAACAGCAGCATCATCAGCAGCAGCAGCAGTAGCATCATCATCATCATCGTCATCATCATCATCATCAGCATCATCATCATCATCATCATCCATCATTCGCATCATCATCATCATCAGCATCAGCATCAGCAGCAGCATCATCATCGGCATCAGCATCGGCATCAGAAGCATCATCATCATCATCAGCAGCAGCAGCATCATCAGCATCATCATCGTCGTCAGCATCATCATAATCAGCAGCATCATCATCATCATCAGCATCAGGATCATCAGCATCATCAGCATCAGCATCATCAGCGTCAGCAGCATCATCATGATTATCATCTTCAGTAGAATCATCATTACCCTGCTCACCCATCATCTGCATCATCATCGTCGCTTCACAGCACCATCATCAGCAGGTTCATCATCAACATCGTCATCGTCATCGTTATCATCATCAGCATCAACATCATCAGCAGCATAATCATTATCATCAGCAGCATCATCAGCATCATCATCACCATCATCAGCATCATCAGCATCATCATATTCATCCTCATCCTCATCTTCATCCTACTCCTCATCCTCCTTCTACTCCTCCTGCTCCTCCTGCTCCTCATGCTCCTGCTCCTGCTCCTGCTCCTGCTCCTGCGCCTCCTCCTCCTCCTCCTCCTCCTCCTCCTCCTCCTCCTCCTCCTCATCCGCCGTTCGCGAACGCCTCCCCAGACACCCTCGCGTCGATGAAAAATCACGACGTGGATTTGTTTTGCCATGTTTGGCATCTGGGGGCCCTCGCTTTGCCCAAGGATCGTCAAACAAAAGGCCCGGAATCAAAAACTAGTCCCAGGGAATGGGCCGAGACCCCCGGGGACGCTGTGACAAATTCATGAGGTCGGGGGTCTGTGGACGTTGTTGTCGTCCTCCTCCTCGTCCTCCACCGCCTTATCCTCCTCCTCCTCTTTATCCACCGCCTTCTCCGCAGGGAACGAGGTGGAAGTCAAGGGCGAGGACGGCGAGGACCGCGGAGGACGACGAGGGGCGAGAACGACGACGGAGGAAGCGGAGGACGAAGAGGATGGGGAGGGAGTGGACGAGTAGGGTGTGGACAAGGAGGATGCGGACGGGGATGGTGCGGACGAGAAGGACGATGCGCATTAGAAGGAGGGGGGGAGGAGGAGGAGGCGGAGGAGGAGGAGGCTGGTCGCAGACGTCATGTTCATAATCATCATCAGCATCATCACAACCATCAACAACAACAGAATCAGCATCAGCAGCGTCATTATCAGCATCAGCATCATCATCATCGTCATCATCATCATCAGCATCATCATCATCAGCATCATCGTCGTCGTCAGCAGCAGCATCATCAACATCACCATCATCATCATCATCATCATCATCATCATCATCACCACCATCATCATCATCATCATCATCATCATCATCATCATCATCATCATCGTCAGCATCATCAACATCATCATCAGCAGCAGCATCAGCATGGTGATCGTCAGCATCATCATCATCAGCAGCAATATCCACATCATCATCATCATCATCATCATCATCATCATCATCATCATCATCATCATCATCATCATCATCATCGTCATCATCATCATCATCATCATCATCATCATCATCATCTGCATCATCATCATCATCATCATCATCATCATCATCTTCGGAAGCATCCTCTCAACCACCATCATCCTCAGCATCAGCATCACCAACAGCAGCAGCATCACCATCATTATCACCATCACAATCAACACCGCACATCACAATCAACACCATCAGCTTCATCATCAGCAGCAGCAGCATCAGCATCCTCATCATAAACAGCATCGATATCGCAGTCACCGCACCACAAATGCTATCGCAACCAATGTCATATTCATCGGCAGCAACGTCAGCATCAGAACGAATGACCACCATCATGATCGTCAGATTGAGCATCGTCATCATCATCATCATCATCATCACCAGCAGCAGCACAATTGTATTCATCATCAGCGTCAGCATCATCGCAATCATGATCGTCGTCTTCATCAACAGCAGCAGCGACATCATCGCCATCATCAGAATCATCATCAGAATCCTCAACATCATCATCATCATCATCATCATCATCATCAGCAGCATCATCATTGTCGTCGTCACCATCATCACTGGCATCGTCATCGTCATCATCATCGTCATCAGCATCACCATCATCATCATCATCATCATCAACAAAACAAGCATCGTCCTCGTTATCATCACCATCATCATCGTCGTCCTCAGACATCGTCTTCCTCATCGTCCAAACCAGCCTCCACAACGTCATCATCCCTCATCCCTCCCTTGAGGGGTCAAACCTGCACACTAGTAGGACTACACTACAGAACAGATACCCTCTCTCGACGGGGCACCTGAAAACTGTGTTGGAGAGGACGGGTCACACAAAACAACGCGTGTTCATCGAAAACGTGTTCAGCGAGACCGAGAACGACTCTCTGGACAACTTGACTGGTCAACGATGACGGATCGGTCCACGAATCCGGAAAACAGCATATATAAACATGTATGTATATATGTGGAATTGCCCTAACTTGAAAAAGTGGCAGCGGCAACGCTGAGCATGTCCATGGTGCTGATACCGTGCCAGAGGCTGTGCTGTGTAGGGCTGTACTGTACCATGCTGCGCCGTGCTATGCTGAACAGTGCTGTTTCTTGTTGGACTGTGGTTGGTGTTGAGTGTCGACGATCACGATGGTATGGTGATGGTGATGAGGGCGGTGCTGATGATGGCGATGATGGCGATGGTGTTGATGATGATGACGAGGGTGATGATAATAGTGAAGGTGATGATGGTGAGGATTATGATGGCGATGGTGATGATGCTGAATTTCTGTGTAAAAGGATACGTGAGTGAGTGGGTGATTTTGATGATGAGCGAGGGTGGTGTTGGTGATGGCGATGGTGAGTGTGAAAGATGATGGTGAAGATGATGATGGCGTGTGTGGTGGGGAATTGTTTTTCCTGCGCGGAGTGTCCCAAGAAAACAAGAACCACAGTTAGGCTTGCATGTAGAAACGCGACATCTCTTGGGAGACCGACATTTACTTTCGCCGGCTGCCGCCAGCATTCCGCCGGCGGAGCCGGCCTCGTTCTGCTTCCGCCGTCGCCCGCCGGCCTTCCTTTTTTGGACGCTACTCCCATTCCCAAGGAAGTTTCACGGGGGCAACCAAACACAACCGCAAGAAACCGCGGCGCAGCCGAAAAAGACGGAAGGTGCCCTCACGGGGGGGAGGGCCCGTCTGCTCCAGGGCTCGTTCTGGGACGAGTCCCAGGGGGGGGGGGCCGGCCATGGCGACGAGGGCGCCCCCGTCGTCGTCGTCGTCGTCGCCGCCGCCGTCGGCGTCGCCGCCGCCGCCGTCATCGTCGTCGTCGTCGTCGGCGTCGCCGCGCACGAGAGATTGCAAAAACACGAAGGATTGCAAAGGATTGCAAAAAAACCCTTTTGCGAAGGGTTGCAAAAAAACCCTTTTGCGAAGGGTTTTTCTGCAATCCCAGGTTGTTTGGCAATTTTTTGCAATCCTTCGCAGCGGTGCATCGACCCCGAGGAAGAGATGACAACTCCGTCGGCCCTCGAAGGCGAGGCCCTCCCTGGAACGCCGCCCCGGGCCGGCTCCCGGAGCCGGGGGCCTGCGCACGGAGCGGTGAGGGAGAGGGGTACGGGCGCCCCCCCGGTGGCTCCCGAGCCCCGGGATCGGACAAAGGGGGGGCGAGGGAGAACGTGACCCCCGAGAGCAAGACCAAGACCTGCCACCACTGACGACCTTTCAGTCGGGCCTGTCCCCCTACAGGGGGATCTTCGAGGAAACAAATGTATATAAAAAAAGAAAAAGTGTTTACAATATATATATATATATATACACCCAAAATTACGTCTTTTCTATATGTATAACAATAATAAATGATTACATA
>CAUYUJ010004538.1:0-5000 GCA_963575745.1 Prorocentrum cordatum | reverse complement strand
AACATACAAACCAAACCATATCTACCGAGTGGCCGACATATCGATCTACCTACACACATACATACATACATACATACATACATACATACATACATACATGCATACATACATACATACATACATACATACATACATACATACATACACACATACAAGCATGCAACCATACATACACACATACATACATACATACATAGATGCATACAGACATACATACGGACAGGCAAACAGACACACATACATAAATACCTACATGCATCCATACATACTTGCCTACATGCATGCATACATACATGCATGCATGCATGCATACAGACATACATATATATATATATATATATATATATATGTATATACATGCATGCATACATGCATCTACACGTATATCTATATATAGAGAGATATTACATATAAACATCTATACAAATACACATATATATCTATACATATATATATATATACAGGCACACTGGCCACCGAGCCCTGAGGCACGAGGTGGAGTGTCCTCGGGTGGAGAGTGAAAAAAAGTTGGCGAGGTGGGCCGTAGCCCGTGGCCTTGCCTCTGTCGGCGTGCCAGTGGCCAGTGTCCTCAGGTCCCTTGAGCTCCCCGTCCTCAGTCCTGGTATCAAAGGGCGGGACCCCAACTTGCCGGATGTGGATGTCCCGCATGCCGGGGCGTGTCCCCCGTATGCCGGGGCGCGTCCACGCACGATTTTTTGGAGCCAAGAGGGCCCAAAAACGGACCAAGAGGGCCCCAGGAGGCGCCCAAGACGTTCCAAGAGGGCCCTGTGTCGGCCCGAAAGCGCTTCAAGAAGCCCAAGATGGACCCACGACGACCCAAGAGGCCCCTCTGATGCACCAAAAGAGCCCCAAGAGGCCCTCCCAAGAAAGTCCAAGAGGCCCACATCCTTTACGCTCCTTGCGTAATTGAGCGACTTTAGCATTCTCGCCTTTTCGGGATCCCGACGCTCCAAGACGGTCCAAGAGGTCCTCAGGATCGCCACAGGAGGCCCCCAAGAGGTCCCGAAAACAGCCAAAGAGGTCCGCGAAATAATCCTGGCGAACGACCCAACCAGATGCAATTGAGAGTACCGCAATGCAGGTGGGACGAAGGAGGGGAAGCTTTTACGGGGCCACAAGATGTGTGAGGAGTATGCCAACATGGGCGGGGGGGCGCATGTGGACACCGCCGCGAAGGCCTTCGGTGGAGCTCCGTGGGGGCAGGCCACGACAAGCGCGAGAGGTGTGCCAATATGGGCGGGGGAGACGCATGTGATCACAGCCACCGGGGCCTTCGGTGGAGGTCACTGGGGTCACGAAGCGCTGTACTGGGTGGCGCGGGACGCATGAGGTCACAGCCACTGAAGCCTTTGGTGGGGCCCCCTTATGAGGCCACGAAACGCCGTACTGGGTGGCGCCGGGCGCATGTGGTCACAGCCACCGGGGCCTTTTGTGGAGCTCCCTATGGGGCCACGAAGCGCCGTGCTAGGTGGCGCGGGACGCATGTGGTCACAGCCACTGAGGCCTTTGGTGGGGCCCCTTTTGGGGCCACGAAGCGCCGCACTGGGTGTCGCGGAACGCAGGTGGTCACAACCACTGGGATCTTCGGTGGAGCTCCCTGTATGGCCACGAAACGCCGTACTGGGTTGCGCGGGACGCATGTGGTCACAACCACTGGGGCTTCCGGAGGAGCTCTCTATGGGGACACAATCGTAGCGCCGTACTGGGTGACGCGGGACGCATGTGGTCACAGCAACTGGGGCCTCCCGTGGAGCTCCCTATGAAGCCACGAAACGCCGTTCTGGGTGGCGCGGGACGCATGTGGTCACAGCCACTGAGGCCTTCAGCGGAGCCCCCTATGGGAGCACGAAACGCCGCACTGGGTGGCGCGGGACGCATGTGGTCACAGCCAATGGGGCCTTCGGTGGAGCTCCTTATGGGGCCGTGAAACGCTGTACCAGGTGCGAAGGGCAGAGGCAGGGATGGGAGGAAGGAGGAGGGGGAGGAGGAAGGAGGAGAGGAGACGCGGGGCGCTGTCTATTCCAAACGAGGACCCAACACCACAGGATGGTTCGGAAAAATCCACAAAATCGTAAGGGATGGGAAGGAGGGATAGGACGTCAGATGTCCACACCCTCTCCCTCTCACCCCAAGGCAGCCCCGAAATTGTCTAAGATAGCCAGTCGCCCGCAGAGGCCCGAAGACGCCTGCAAGATGTTCTCAGCTGACCTAGTAAAGCCACAAGGAAGCCCAAAGATAGCCCCAAGATGCCACCCATCCCGTTCCTCTCTGCAACCATCATCTGCGGCAACCCATGGGAGCCTGCCATACCATCTTGTTTGCCCTTGCGAATCGACGCTAATCGACGCTCATCAACGCTATATCGACACAGATCGACGATTTCTCATCCACTACCAGACGCTAGCGCACGCTAACACACTCTGAAGACGGTAGTTCGAGGACTTGCTAAATCCCACCAGCCCTCTGGGCGTAGGTGGTTTAGGGAGTTTCCTCACCAGCCCTCTGGGCGTAGGTGGTTTAGGGAGTTTCCTCTTCCATCTTCCCTTCTTCCCCTTCGGGGAGGGGTTTACCCCTCCCCCAGCCCTTTGGGCGTGAGTGGTTTCGGGAGCTCTCTCTGTCCTCAACCCCCTAACCCCCTATCTTCCCCTTCGGGGAGGGGTTTACCCCTCCCCCTACCCCCTCCCCTGGACCTGGAGAGGGCGGGCCGAGTGGGACCAAGGGGGTCTTTTTCGACTCCTGGGAGGGCCAAAAAACGACGACCCTCACGAGGATTCTGCTCTCGAGGAGGGGAGGTAGTTTGGCGCCTCCACTCGTCTTTCAAGCCAAAAGCATTGATTTTACTACGGTGTTGGCCCCATTTTGCCCTTCTGCGGGGGCCGCGCTCATCGTCCTTCATAGCAAAATTATTGATTGTACGAAGGTTTGGGCGTCATTTTCTCCTTCTTCGGGGGCAGCGCTCATTTCTGCTTCTGAGGACGTCGTACGAGGCCCCAAGATGGCCCCAAGAGGCCCCCAAGAGGCTCCTTAGAGGCCTCCAAGAGGCCCCCAAGAGGCCCCCAAGAGGCCCCAAGAGGTCACCAAGAGGCTCCCAAGAGGCCCCCATGAGGCCCCAAGAAGCCCCAAGAGGCTCCCAAGAGGCCCCCAAGAGGCCCCCCAGAGACGCCCCAGAGGCCCCGAGAGGCTCCAAGAGGTTCCCAAGAGGCCCCACGAGGAGCCCGAACGACTCACACCAGGACGTGGGGCCCCAACGACTCACACCACGAAGAGCCCGAACGACTCACACAACAAGGAAGGGCCCCAACGACTCACACCAGGACGAGGCGCCCGAACTACTCACACCACGAGGAGCCCGAACGACTCACACCACGACGGGGGTCCCCAACGCCTCACACCACGGGAAGCCCGAACGAGTCCCACCAGCCCTTTGGGCGTGAGTGGTTTAGAGAGCCCGCTCTGTCCTCAACCCCCCTTCTTCCCCTTCGGGGAGGGGTTTACCCCTCCCCCTACCCCCTCCCCCTGGACCTGGACAGGGAGTCCGGGGTGGTGTCAGGGGGGTCCATTTCGACTCCTCGGAGGGCCAAAAAACGACGACCCTCACGAGGATTCTGGCCCCGGGGGGGGGGAGTTTGGTCCCTCTGCTCGTCTTTGAAGCAGAAATCATTGATTTTACGATGGTTTGGACCCCATTTTGGCCTTCTGAGGGGGCCGCGCTCATCTTCCCTCATAGCAAAATCATTGATTTTACAAAGGTTTTGGGTTCATTTTGTCCTTCTCAGGGGGCAGCTCTCCTTTGCGCTTCTGCGGAGGTCGCAAGAGGCCCCAAGATGTCCCCAAGAGGCCCCCAGGAGGCTCCCAAGAGGCCTCCAAGAGGCCCCCCAGAGGCCCCCAAGCGGCCCCAAGAGGCCCCCAAGACGCCCCCAAGAGGCCCCCAAGAGGCCCCCAAGAGGCCCCACGAGGCCCCAAGAGGCCCCCAAGAGGCCCCCAAGAGGCCCCCAAGAGGCCCCACGAGGCCCCAAGAGGCCCCCAAGAGGCCCCCAAGAGGCCCCCAAGAGGCCCCCAAGAGGCCCCACGAGGCTCCAAGAGGCCCCCAAGAGGCCCCACGAGGACCCGAACGACTCACACCAGGACGAGGGACCCGAACGACTCACACCACGAAGAGCCCGAACGACTCACACCAGGACGAGGGGCCCGAACGACTCACACCAGGACGAGGCGCCCGAACGACTCACACCACGAGGAGCCCGAAGGACTCACACCACGACGCGGGCCCCGAACGACTCACACCACGAGGAGCCCGACCGAGTCACACCAGGAGGAGGGGCCCGAACGACTCACACCAGGATGAGGGGCCCGAACAACTCACACCACGCGAAGCCCGAACGACTTACACCAGGACGAAGAGCCCGAACGACTCACACCACGAAGAGCCCGAACGACTCACACCAGGAAGAAGGGCCCGAACGACCCACACCAGGACGAGAAACCCCAAACGACTCAAATCACGAGGAGCGCTTTCACTCCCCCCTCCTCCGCCTCGTCCTTCTCCCGCTCCCCTCACAAGGAGGATGTGCAAGGAGGCGGGAGGAAGGAGGAACAGGGGAGATATGCGGGGCCAAGCGGACACACGCTTGAAAAACACGACTGTCGGCATGCTTCGCGAGAGTTGCTGCTGTGAGATGGGCTGGTGGGGATACGCGAAGCGTAAAGAATTTCCTCTTCCATCGTCCCTTCTTCCCCTTCGGGGAGGGGTTTACCCCTCCCCCTAACCCCCTCCCCTGGACCTGGACGGGGGGGGCCGCTGGTAGTTAGAGCGTCCAAAACGGCCTCGGCGAGGAAGCCAAAATCATAGGTTTTACTAGGGTTTTGGCCCCAATTTGGCCTCTTGGGGGGGCAAGGTTAATTAACTCCACCCTCTTCTTTGATCGATCGCTTCCAAGATGGCCCAAAGGGCGCCCAGGAGGCCCCAAGAGGCTTCCAAG
>CAUYUJ010004537.1:50000-69039 GCA_963575745.1 Prorocentrum cordatum | reverse complement strand
AAACATCATCGGAATTCCTGCGCACGGAGCGTTTTTCCGCGTCGCGGTCGGCTCTGCAAAACCAGCGTTTCGCTCGAGACATCCTCAACAAATTCTGAAAACAAGCGTTTCGCTCGAGACATCCCCAACTCTGCAAAACCAGCGTTTCGCTCGAGACATCCTCAACAAATTCTGAAAAACAAGCGTTTCGCTAGAGACATCCTCAAAAATAATTTCGCCGGCCCTACTCCCGCACGTAATTTTTCGCAGAATAATTTCGCCGGCCCTACAGCCGTCGAAACCGGGGGGTAAACCCACTAAAAGAGAACCCTTGGCTCGAGCCCTTTCCAGGAACAAACATTTCGCTCGAGACATCCTGTCAAAATTCAAAGGAATCATAGAAAAACAAACGAATTTGTCGAGACATCCTCGAAATTCCTGCGCGCGGGACGCGGCACGCGCGAAACATCATCGGAATTCCTGCGCGCGGGGCGCTTTTCCGCGTCGCGGTCGGCTCTGCAAAACCAGCGTTTCGCTCGAGACATCCTCAACAAATTCTGAAAACAAGCGTTTCGCTCGAGACACCCCCAACTCTGCAAAACCAGCGTTTCGCTCGAGACATCCTCAACAAATTCTGAAAAACAAGCGTTTCGCTAGGGACATCCTCAAAAATAATTCCGCCGGCCCTACTCCCGCACGTAATTTATCGCAGAAATCATTGCCGCCCGGCCCGCTTCCCGTCAAACCGGGTAAAAAACCACTAAAAAGAACCCTGGGCCTCGAACCCTTTCGGGGGAGCCGCCAACGGGAAAGAAGGCGCGCTCGAACTCGGTACTGACACGTGTCTTCTCTCCTCCTCCTCCTCCTCTTCTGCGTCCTCCTCCTCCTCCCATACATCTAACAGAACTCGCCTGAACGCACGTGTTGGAGCTGGCGTCGCAGGTATCGTGTGTACCCGAGTAAACAGATGTCCCACAAGCGCAAGGCACGGTCGTCGCTGCTGCCGTACCGTCGGTAGTGCTGCATGCTGCCTCGGGCGATCCCAAGGCCCTCTCGGACCGTCTTGGAGCTCTTTGGGGGCCCTGAGGGAACTCTTTGGGGGCCGTGTGGACCTGGGAAGCCTAATCTATAGGCGCATACGTAAGAACACACGGATTCGCTGGGGGCCTGGATTACGCTGGATCGTCGTCGTCGTCGCCGCCGCCGCCACCGCGACGTCGTCGTCGTCGCGCTGTCCTCGATCCCCTCGATCGTGTAAGCGTGGCTCTTACAGACCCCCAAGAGACCCTCCAAGAGAACCCCCGGAGACCCCCCCACGCACGGCTCTAAGATGAGACTTTGTCGTCGTCGTCGCCGCCGCCGCCACCGCGACGTCGTCGTCGTCGTCGTCGCGCTGTCCTCGATCACTCGATCGTGAAAGCGTGGGCTCTACAGACCCCCAAGAAACCCTCCAAGAGAACCCCGAGACACCCCACGCAAGGCTCTAAGATGAGACTTTGTCGTCGTCGTCGCCGCCGCCGCCACCGCGACGTCGTCGGATCGTGAAAGCGTGGGCTCTACAGACCCCCAAGAGACCCTCCAAGAGAACCCCAAGACACCGCTCCACGCAAGGCTCTAAGATGAGACTTTGTCGTCGTCGTCGCCGCCGCCGCCACCGCGACGTCGTCGTCGTGGGCTCTACAGACCCCCAAGAGACCCTCCAAGAGACCCCCCACGCAAGGCTCTAAGATGAGACTTTGTCGTCGTCGTCGCCGCCGCCGCCCTGTCCTCGATCCCTCGATCGTGTAAGCGTGGGCTCTACAGACCCTCAAGAGACCCTCCAAGAGAACCCCAAGAGCCCCCCCCACGCAAGGCTCTAAGATGAGACTTTGTCGTCGTCGTCGCCGCCGCCGCCGCCACCGCGACGTCGTCGTCGTCGTCGCGCTGTCCTCGAGCCCTCGATCGTGTAAGCGTGGGCTCTGCAGACCCCCAAGAGACCCTCCCAGAGAACCCCCGGAGACCCCCCCACGAGAGGCTCTAAGATGAGACTTTGTCGTCGTCGTCGTCGCCGCCGCCACCGCGACGTCGTCGTCGTCGTCGCGCTGTCCTCGATCACTCGATCGTGAAAGCGTGGGCTCTACAGACCCCCAAGAGACCCTCCAAGAGAACCCCGAGACACCCCACGCAAGGCTCTAAGATGAGACTTTGTCGTCGTCGTCGCCGCCGCCGCCACCGCGACGTCGTCGTCGTCGTCGTCGCGCTGTCCTCGATCACTCGATCGTGAAAGCGTGGGCTCTACAGACCCCCAAGACCCTCCAGAGAACCCGAGACTCCACGCAAGGCTCTAAGATGAGACTTTGTCGTCGTCGTCGCCGCCGCCGCCACCGCGCGTGGGCTCTACAGACCCCCAAGAGACCCTCCAAGAGACCCCCCACGCAAGGCTCTAAGATGAGACTTTGTCGTCGTCGTCGCCGCCGCCGCCCTGTCCTCGATCCCTCGATCGTGTAAGCGTGGGCTCTACAGACCCTCACGAGACCCTCCAAGAGAACCCCAAGAGACCCCCCCACGCAAGGCTCTAAGATGAGACTTTGTCGTCGTCATCGCCGCCGCCGCCGCCACCGCGACGTCGTCGTCGTCGTCGCGCTGTCCTCGAGCCCTCGATCGTGTAAGCGTGGGCTCTGCAGACCCCCAAGAGACCCTCCCAGAGAACCCCCGGAGACCCCCCACGAGAGGCTCTAAGATGAGACTTTGTCGTCGTCGTCGCCGCCGCCGCCACCGCGACGTGGTCGTCATCGTCGCGCTGTCCTCGATCCCTCGATCGTGTAAGCGTGGGCTCTACAAACCGTCAAGAGACCCTCCAAGAGAACCCCAAGAGACCCCCCACGCAAGGCTCTAAGATGAGACTTTGTCGTCGTCGTCGTCGCCGCCGCCGCCACCGCGACGTCGTCGTCGTCGTCGCGCTGTCCTCGATCCCTCGATCGTGTAAGCGTGGGCTCTACAGACCCTCCAGAGACCCTCCAAGAGAACCCCAAGAGACCCCCCCACGCAAGGCTCTAAGATGAGACTTTGTCGTCGTGGTGGACGCCGCCGCCACCGCGACGTCGTCGTCGTCGCGCTGTCCTCGACCCGTCGATCATGTAAGCGTGGACTCTACAAACCGTCCTAGAGAACCCCAAGAGACGTCGTCGTCGTCGTCGTCGTCGTCGTCGTCGCCGCTCCCAGAGCCTTCGGGGCCTCTCCTTGGCCCTCCTACGGAAAATCCTGCAAAACCTAGCGAATTAGTCGAGACATCCTCGAAATTCCTGCGCGCTGGACGCGGCACGCGCGAGACATCCTCGGAATTCCTGCGCGCGAGTCTTCCTTTGCATCCAAGTCCTGACCGAACTGATCTGGATCTGAAGCTCGAGCTTCCTGAACACATAGTAGCTGCCCCAGAGCTAATTGACAGGGGGACATGCCAGGAGGACGCGCCGCGAAACGTCCCCAGGGACGCGCCAGGCGACGTGCCAAGGGACGTGCCATGGGGTCGCACCGTAGGCCGTGCCAAGGGGACGCGCTACGGGACATCCTCAAAATTCCTGCGCGCGGGACGTGGCACGCGCGAGACATCTTCCGAATTCCTGCGAGCGGGACGTGAAAACAAGCATTTCGCCTGAGACATCCTCTGAATTCTGGCCCCCCACGAGGCCCCCGCTCGAGACATCCCCAAGTTTGCAAAACCAGCGTTTCGCTCGAGACATCCTCAACAAATTATGAAAAACAAGCGTTTCGCTCGAGACATCCGGTCAAAATTCTAAGAAATCCTGACAAAACAAACGAATTAGTCGAGACATCCTCGAAATTCCTGCGCGCTGGACGCGGCACGCGCGAGACATCCTCGGAATTCCTGCGCGCGAGTCTTCCTTTGCATCCAAGTCCTGACCGAACTGATCTGGATCTGAAGCTCGAGCTTCTGAACACATAGTAGCTGCCCCAGAGCTAATTGACAGGGGGACATGCCAGGAGGACGCGCCGCGAAACGTCCCAAGGGACGCGCCAGGCGACGTGCCAAGGGACGTGCCATGGGGTCGCACCGTAGGCCGTGCCAAGGGGACGCGCTACGGGACATCCTCAAAATTCCTGCGCGCGGGACGTGGCACGCGCGAGACATCTTCCGAATTCCTGCGAGCGGGACGTGAAAACAAGCATTTCGCCTGAGACATCCTCTGAATTCTGGCCCCCCACGAGGCCCCCGCTCGAGACATCCCCAAGTTTGCAGAAACCAGCGTTTCGCTCGAGACATCCTCAACAAATTATGAAAAACAAGCGTTTCGCTCGAGACATCCGGTCAAAATTCTAAGAAATCCTGACAAAACAAACGAATTAGTCGAGACATCCTCGAAATTCCTGCGCGCGGGACGCGGCCCGCGCGAGACATCCTTGGAATTCCCGCGAGCGGGACACGAAAACAAGCATTTCGCCTGAGACATCCTCTGAATTCTGGCCCCCCGCTCGAGACATCTCCAAATTTTGCGGAAACCAGCGTTTCGCTCGAGACATCCTCCACAAACTATGTAAAATAAGCGTTTCGCTCGAGACATCCTGCCAAAGTTCTAAGAAATCCTGACAAAACAAGCGAATTAGTCGAGACATCCTCGAAATTCCTGCGCGCGGGACGCGGCACGCGCGAGACATCCTCGGAATTCCTGCGCGCGGGGCGCTTTTCCGAGTCGCGGTCGGGGCTCCAGACCCCGTTATTTTTCGAGGATTCTGCGAAAAACGCTCCGCACCCTCTTTTTTACGAGGGAAAGCGGGGGTCTGCGGACCCCGTTATTTATCGAGGATCCGAGATGGGGGGCGAACTTTCCTCGAGCGGGCACGCACAAAACGCACTTTTTCTAAAAAAATCAGCACTTTACCTCGTTATTTATCGCAAATAATTTCGCCGGCGCTTGACCCGTCAGATCCGGGGGTAAACGGCTAAAAGAGAACCCTGGGCCCGCGCCCTTTCCGGGAAATAGTTCCCCCCGCCTCCCTCACCCCCCTCACCTCCCTCACCTCCCTCGCCTCCCTCACCCCCCTCGCCTCCCCGACGACGACGACGACGTCGACGACGACGGCGACGACGACGACGACGACCCCGCCGGGGTCCACGGACCTCTGGACCCCTTCCCGAGGACGACGACGACGACGAGGACGACGACGGCGACGATGACGAAAACGAGGGCGAGAAGGACGACGACGACGACGAAAACGACGACGACGACGACGACGACACCCCAAGGGCCGAGCGACCGAGAGCCAGCCCAGGGTCCAGGAGCGACCGAAACAACCGACAGACAACCGAAAACAACCAACGCCAGACAAGGAAGGGGCACCCCCAGTGGCCGAGCGGCCGAGAGCCAGCCCAGGACTCAGGGGCGACCGGAACCGACGGACAACCGAAAACAACCAAAACCAGACAAGGAAGGGGCGCCCCCAGGGGCCGAGGGACCGAGAGCCAGCCCAGGGGCCAGGTACGACCAGAACAACCGACAGACAACCGAAAACAACCAAAACCAGACAGGGAAGGGGCACCCCAGGGGCCGAGCGACCGAGAGCAAGCCCAGGGGCCACGGGCGACCACAACAACCAACGGAAACCGAAAACGACCAAATCCAGACAGGGAAGGGGCCCCCCAAGGGCCGAGCGACCGAGAGCCAGCCCAGGGGCCAGGAGCGACCGAAACAACCGACAGACAGCCGAAAACAACCAAAACCACACAAGGAAGGGGCACCCCAGGGGCCGAGCGACCGAGAGCCAGCCCAGGAGCGAGGAACGACCAGAACAACCGACAGACAACCGAAAACAACCGCAACAGGACAGGGAAGGGACACCCCAGGGGCCGAGCGACCGAGGGCCAGCCCAGGGGCCACGGGCGACCGAAACAACCGACGGACAACCGAAAACAACCAAAACCAGACAAGGAAAAGGCAACCCCAGGGGCCGAGCGACCGAGAGCCAGCCCAGGGGCCAGGAGCGACCAGAACAACCGACAGAAGGGGCAGTAGGGTGCACTGTGGGTTCTCGGTGGATCACTAGGGCGCACTTTGGGTTCTTGTTACTATGGTATGTGATGGTGCTGGTTACCCATCGGAAGTGATGGTGGTGGCTCGCACTCGCACTGAGCGGCTGAGGAAATCGTCGTCGTCGTCGTCGTCGTGGTCGTCGTCGTCGTTTGCTTTTTGCTGGGGGAAAAGGGAGGACGAGCAAGAGGAGGAGGAGGAGGGGTCCTGGGACTTGGTCTCGGTCCCGGTCCCGGTCCCGGTCCCGGTCTCGCTTCCCGTCCCCGTCCCGGTCCCGGTCCCGGTCCCGGTCCCGGCCCCCTCCCGGTCCCGGTCCCGGTCCCGGTGTCGGTCCTGGTGCCCGTCCTGGGCTCCCCGTCCCGGTCCCGGTCCCGGTCCCGGTCCCGGTCCCGCTCTTCTCCTGGTCCCGGTCCCGGTCCCGGTCCCGGTCCCGGTCCCGGTGTCGGTCCTGGTCCCGGTCCCGGGCTCCCGGTCCCGGTCCCGCTCCCGCTCCAGGTGTCGGCTCTTTGTCCCGCTCCCGGGCTCTCCCGTGCCGTTTTGGTTCGAGACCGCCAGCCATGAAGGCTAGGAAGCCCGACGCAAGGACCGGGCGATGCCGCATCGGCGAGAAGAGGAATAGGAAGCCCGACACAAGGGCGGGGCGATGCCGCGTCGGCGAGAAGAGGGCTTCTCGGAAACCGGACCGCAGACCTCATTCGAGCAAGCGCGCTGGGGCGGCGGCTCGACCCACGGCGGCGTCGGCGAAGGCGGCCGCGCGGCCGCTAGCCCTGCGCAGGGGGAGCTCCAAGAAACAAGCCCTCGCAGCAGCGGGGGCTGCTGTCTTGGAGCGTGGTGGGTTGTGGGATGAGAAGACTGCTCGGAGGACAGGCGTGGAAGAGGACGACCAATTCGATCAGGCACTCTGGTACCGCGACCATTCGGGCAACTGGTGCAAACTAGGGTCCAAGATGCCGCCAGTCGGCAGCTCCTGGCAAGAAGAAGTCGAGCCCCTTCGGATGTAATTACGGGGCGGATGAACACGACGGTGCCCCCGTCTGGTTGGATGTACGGTCCTCAGGATGACCGCGACATCCCGAGCGCACAAGGGGAGCGCCCTTCCGCAGCAGCGGAGGGATGTCTCACGAATTTCGCGGAGGGGGGTGACCTCGGCGGAGGGGCGGACTCGCGCGCGCGCGGGGGAGCGCGGTTTCGCGCGTCGCGTGCGGCATCGCATGCGGTGTGAAACAATATCTCGTCTTCGCTTGTTCTTCCGATGTAACCTGTGCTGTTTCCGCCCCCCCCTCTGTCCCCTCCATCTTATCCTTGTAGTGGGGGGCGGAAGAAAATAACTGACTAACTCAATCGGACGAGCTCAAGGCTCGAACCATCCTCCAGTCCGTGTTGCTTCCGCCGTCCGCACGGGGCTCTCTTTTTTCGGGTCTGGGGGTGGAGGAAATGTTCAAGTTGCGTGGTGAGTATGTTTGCGTGTGTGTGTTTGTGTGTGTTGGTGTGTGAGCGTGCGTCTATGAATATCAGCGGAGGAAGCGTCCTTATCTCCCGCCATCCAATCCACCTCTCTCCGCTCCCTTCGCCCATGCCTCGCCCCTCCGCCCAGGAGCGCGGAAGAAACAAACTCGCCAGCTGGATCATCCGGGCTGAGGGGCCGAAAGATTTTCGACTCCGTTTGACCCAGGGGCCCCCCCCTCGATACCCTGGCGTAAATGCAGAGGAAATGGTGCCCGTGCGTGGGTAAGTGTAATATCAACGATGCCGTTCTTTCCCGCTCTCTCATCCCGCCCGCCCCTTGCCCTCCTGTCGGTTCCCCCTCTGCGCTGGGGAGCGAAGAAAAGGACTCCATCGAGCCCAGGGCTCGAGCAATCCGAAAGAAGAAAAGGAAAGCTGCTCTGAAGGCTGGGAAGGATCTCCAGGAGAAGACGAAGGCGCGCTCCAGCTACTTCATGGATGTGGGCACTTCAGATGAGGATAGCAGCAGCGGCGTGGTCGTGGCTAAGAGGAAGAAGGCCGCAGGGAGCAAGACCCCCGTTTCCAAGTCCACCGCGAAGGCCAGCAGGGTCCAAGACGGCGAAGGCGGAGATGACGGAGAGGGCCCTCGGGATGGCGATGGCCATGGCGATGTCCAGGTTGTCGGCGGCGGCGACAACAAGAAGGCTCGTGGAGCGCCGAAGAAGGACGGGCTTCTCATGGCTCAGAGTTTGTGGGCAAGCTTCGAGAAGGCCGAGGAGGGGGGCCTCTTTTTCACAGACCCGAAGGTTTCAGACGTCCAGAAGCGATTGGTCATTCGCTGGGCCAACGACGTCAGGTCGAAATCTGAGGCGTGCAAAGATGCCAGCAAGAAGACGCTCCTTGAGTTGGCCGCCAAGCGTCTGGACATCGTTGAGCAGTGCATGAAGCTCTACAAGGCTTGGCGCACGCGGACAGAGAACACGCGGGCCTTAACTGATTTCAACGACGGCTTCGCCATCTTGGAGGCCTTCGCGCACAGCGCTCCCGCGCAGCAGATAACTTGCGGTTTCATGTGGGAATTGCGGATCCAGATCAAGGCGCGCAGGGTGGGCAGAAACTTGGGGGATCTGTGCCTGTTCGGTTTACGAGTCCAGGATGTTGGGCAGTCTGCTCGATGATATTTCCTGGGCCCAACACTCTGCGATCGCTCTGAGACGATTGATTGGCCGAGCGAATGTGCTGCGTCATGTCATGGCTCGCACGCGGCATGACTCAATGACATGATGCGGCATCGGTCTTCGGCCGCTCGATCGCTTCAAAACGATGCGCTCCCAGGCCCGATCTCTCATGTCATGCTCGCTCTCGAAAGGCCACTTTCATTTCTCACGCCGGCGAGGACTTGACACATGAGATTCGGATGTCCTTGCTCAGGGAGCGCTTCGCCTTGAAGACTTCCGCTTGCAAGGGCGAGGAGGAGGCTGTGACGGTGCTCGGCGGTTTGCAGCGCAAGTTCTGCACCCTTGGACTGACGGCCGCATTGACCTCCAAGACGCTGCAAAATTGCATGGACACCATTGAGCGGTTTGTGAAGAATGCCATCTCACAGGCGGATGTCGATCAGATGGAGTGGGACAAGGACGTGTTGCTCGAGCTCCGGGTCTCGTTGATGTTCGCGCGGCCCCCTGTTGGGGTTCTGCAGGCATGGGGGCCTCCATTGCTCCGCCAGGCTTTGATGATGAAGGATTCGCTGGATATGCTTCCGTCGCTCTTCTCGAAGTTTCCAGTGCACGGCCAGGGCGTGATCGCCGTCCTGGAGACCAGATTGCAACTCTTCGAGGGCGTCGAGGCGTGGTCGCACCAGATGCATCAGACGGCCCTCGCCTGGGAGCAGATAGCTGAGGCGAGTGAGACATGGGCCATCGCGGCAGATCCGCCCCTCGTGCAAAATTCTATCGCGTCGATTGCTGACCTGTACAAGGACTTCCACAAGGCCAGCCTGGATGACAAGGCCTTCCTCGGGCGTGCCTGCCCAGGCGCAGCCGCAACCTTGCACGCGCTTGAGGCGGGCGCGATCAAGACATGCTTGCGCGTCCTCCTGCCCATGCGGGTCACAGCCATGGAAGCCGCGTTCTCCGCCAGGCAGTGCAGCGAGAGCGAGTCAAAGATGATGTCCTCCTGCAAGGTCTCCTTGGATGCCCTTCTTCCGATGGCGAGGGCCGTCGAGGCGCCCATGGGCCATTGGGCGCCCCCCGAGATCTTCGCGCGGGCAAGATAAGGAGAACAGATGGGGCCAGGGCCAGCGGAGGGATGAGGAGTGCGACGGCCCGCAGAGAGGAGTAATATCCAAAAAGACGCGGAGGATGAGGGCGAAGGCGGCGGAGGGAGGCGATGACAAGAACGAGGAAAAGGAGGGCAAGGAGGCGGGCGATAGAATGGATGGAGGGAGATGGGCGGAGGTGGGCCCCGCAAAAGGGAGGGCGGGGGAGGAGGGGGGGAGATAATCCTGGCATCATCTGTTTCCGTTTCCTGGTTTTTGTTTCGCGAACCCCTTTGTGCGCGGCTTGTTCTCGCGCCCCCCCTGGCGGGGCGTCGTCGGTGCATGGGTCATCGCCGCCAGAGGCGGCCGCTCTCCGCGGCGACGCCGAGCTTCTCATCATCATGCAGCAGTGGTCCTCGTATTGGGAATCCGACCTTCGTTTGGCCATCGCCGGCGAGTGCAAGCAGCTGGGCGTCGAGCGCGCCCGGGAGCTCGCAGACCTCGCGGCGAACTTGAAGGGCATCTTCGAGAAGTTGGCGGACTTGAGCCCCGTGGACGGCGACCCCGCGGACTGCGTGGAGCTCTTCGCTGGCGTGTCCCGCGTGATCACTGGCGCGCTGACCCCAGCCTTGCAGGCGCACTTCGCGTCCGCAGTCGAGAAGCCCCTCGCAGAGGCGATCGCTTTCTACGCGGCGGTGGACAAGATGTTTGCGGACATGAAGCGCAAGGGCATGAAGTTCGACGATGATTCGTTCGAGTTGGCAAAGCACGTCGCCGCGTTCGAGAACAAGGAGGACTGTTTCAATGCGATCGAGAGTGTCGCAGTGGATGCCATTTCCAAGGAGCGTGTCCTGTTGCTGCGCAAACTCACGTCGGTCGGCTTCAACGTCTCGCGGGTCATATCTCTCATCGGAGATGATGGCGCGATTCCGCTTGGAGGCGAAGGCTTGGCCATGTCTGCGGGTCGCCTGGTCACCAGCCTGGAGGCCTACCGCACTTGGACAACTCATTTCACTGGGTCTCTGGGCGCGCTGGCGACTGGAGAACTCACCGCCGAGATGGCCCTACGTGCGAAGGACCACGTCGGCGCGGCGGAGGAGTTCGTGGCGTTCTTCACGAAGGGGTACACCAGGCAGCTGAAGAACTTGACCGAACAGGCCGAGGACGCCGCGCCCGCCGACGCTCTCCTCGAGGACCGGAGGTTGCTTGTCGACAAGGGCCTTCAGAAGGCGCTGAAGGCTGCCGTGAAGAAGCTCTCGGACACCAAGATGTTGGCGAAGGTCACAGAGGCGATCGACCAGATCAAGTCCATGGATGACAACGGGATGCAGGTGAAGCCCTCGGTGAAGGCGTCGCTGGCCCAGGCGAGGCGCAAGGCCAAGCTGGCGGTCGGCGTTGCCTGGGCCGTGGAGGCCATCAGCGGCTTCGCGCCGAAGGAGCCAGGCGACATGGCACAGCGTGCGGAGTTGGTCAGGAAGAAGCTCGCTGAGAAGAGCTTCGCGTGCCGCGACGACTCGAGCAAGGCGGCGAGGAAGGTCTCGAGTCTTCAGGGGCCCGAGGAGGAGGATTGCGAACGAGGGGGGGGGGCAAGGAAAGGAGAGTGAAGTAGACGGAAGAGTGAGGGGGGAGGAGGGGAGTGAGTGGGAGGCCGATGGAGTCGGAAAAGCCAGATGTTCCAGATTTTTGTTTGCGGGCCGTGCCCGGCCGCGGCGACGAGGAGGGCCCCCTGGGCCCGAAGGCCAGCGTTCCCCCGGTCCGAAGGCCAGCGCCCCCCCCCCCCCGGCCTCGATCGTCGAGGTTCGATCCAATGATGGAGCCCGGCCTGGACCGCCGCCGCCCTCGCTCCGCCCGCCCGAGCTTTTCCCATTCCAGGTCGGGGCGATCGTGTTGCCCGATTTCGTCGGTAACGCCTTGGCGCGCATGGCCAAGAGCGAGCCGACGGCGCCCGAGTAGGCGGGCCGACGGGCCCGGCGGACCCGCGACGCCCAGGCGGGTTCGCAGCCAGCGCGTCCTCCTCGACACCTGGATGTCCTGGATGCCCTGGCGCCCACTCCTCCCCCCTCCGCAACTTCCCCCTCCTCCTCTTCCTGATCATGCCGACTCGTCCTCTCATCCACCTCGCGTCGTCCGTCTTTTTTTCGTTGTTATTGCGTGCCCTCTCTCTCTCTCTCTCTCTCTCTCTCTCTCTCTCTCTCTCTCTCTCTCTCTCTCTCTCTCTCTCTCTCTCTCTCTCTCTCTCTCTCTCTCTCTCTCTATCTCTCTCTCTTCTCTCTCCTCTCTCTCCTCTCTTCTCTCTCTCTCTCTCTCCTCTCTCTCTTCTCTCTCTCTCTCTCTCTCTCTCTCTCTCTCTCTCTCTCTCTCCTCTCTCTCTCTCTCTCTCTCTCCTCTCTCTCTCTCATCTCTCTCTCTCTCTCTCTCTCTCTCTCTCTCTCTCTCTCTCTCTCTCTCTCTCTCTTCTCTCTCTCTCTCTCTCTCTCTCTCTCTCTCTCTCTCTCTCTCTCTCTCTCTCTCTCTCTCTCTCTCTCTCTCTCTCTCTCTCTCTCTCTCTCTCTCTCGTCTCATTCTATATCTCTCGCCTCTTCTTCGCGTTTCTCTTTTTGCCCAGCCCCTCTTCATAATCGCCCTATCGTTTTTTTTTTTTTTTTTTTTTTTTTTTTTTTTTTTTTTTTTTTTTTTTTTTTTTTTGTTTTTTTTTTTTTTTTTTTTTTTTTTTTTTTTTTTTTTCTCTCTCTCTCTCTTCTTGTCTCCCTTCTCTCTCTCTCTCTCTCTCTCTACGTATATAATCTCTCGATCTCCTCTCCCTGCTCCCCCATCCCATCGCTCCTCCTCGCTCCTTCTCCTCCTCCTCCTCCCCCTTGTCCTTCTCCTCCTCCTCCTCCGCCTCCCCCTCCTCCTCCTGCCTCCTCCTGCCTCCTCCTCCTGCCTCCTCCTGCCTCCCCCTGCTCCCCCTCCTCCTCCTCCTCCTCCTCCTCCTCCTCCTCCTCCTCCTCCCTCCTCCATCTCTTCCTCCTCCT
This sequence comes from Prorocentrum cordatum, assembly GCA_963575745.1. NCBI lineage: Eukaryota > Dinophyceae > Prorocentrales > Prorocentraceae > Prorocentrum > Prorocentrum cordatum. Next base: position 56,323 of record CAUYUJ010004537.1, on the reverse strand, counting down.
CCTCCTCCTCCTCCTCTTCCTCCTCCTCCTCCTCCTCTTCCTCTTCCTTCCTAGGGGGGGGGGGGGGGGGGGCTCGATCGGAGTTCCCGGGAGAGCGATGGTGCAATTGGGGCCCTCCTGGGGCCCCCGTGGACCCATGGAGGTTTCTTGGGGCAGTCGGAGGGGCCTAGGAGGGCCCCGAAGGGAGATGCGGCCGCATCTCGCTTTGTGGCCCCCTTGGGGCCCTCTTGGAGCCCTCTTGGCGGCCTCTTGGCGGTCTCTTGGGGCCCTCGTGGGCCCTTCCCTGGGCCCTCTTGGGCGCTTTGGGGGCTCTCTTGGGGGCATCTCGGGGCCCCATTTGGATCGGCCACGAAGCGAGATGCGGCCGCATCTCGCTTTGTGGCCGTCTTGGGGCCCTCTTGGAGCCCTCTTGAAAACCTCTTGAAGCCCTCTTGGGGCCGCTTGGGGCGCCGTTTGGATTCCCCCCGGGGTCTTCGGAGGGGCCCGAGAGGGCCACGCATCGAGACGCGGCCGCATCTCGCCCTGTGGCCCTCTCGGGGCCGCTTGGAAAGCCTGCTGGGGCGCTCTCGGGGGCCTCTGGGGGCCCCATCTGCATTATTCCCAGTGCCTTTGGAGAGGCCCATTGCCCCAAGAGGGCCACCGAGCGAGATGTCAGATGCGGCCGTATCTCGGTCTGCGGCCCTCGCGCAACATTCCCGGGGCCGTCTTGAAAGCCTCGAGGGCCCCGGGGGAACCCGGAGAGGTCGATGGGGCCTGGGAAGGGCCGTTTCTTTGATGCCATCGGGCCGACGGGTCGCGGGCGGGTCGCGAGGGGGGCGGGGGTGGAGCGAGGTATCGTGAGTGTGAGTGAGTGCGGGTGAGTCTGAGCCTAAGTGTGCCCGAGCGAGTCTGAGTGCGAGTGAGTCTGAGTGTGAGTGAGTCTGCGTCAGCCCTAAGTCTGCAAAGGTCCATCTGGTTCGCGCTGTCCTGGGCCTGACCTGGGGCATGGAGCCCTATTGGGGGCGTCTTGGGGGGGGGGGGGGTTGCAGGCGTCCCCCCCGTTCCGCGGTGCTCCTCGGCGCCCCCCCCACTCCTCCATGCTCCTGGCTCCTCCCCATTCGTCGGCACTCCTCCGCGCGGACACGGCGGCGACGGCGACGGCGGCGGCGGCGACGACGACGACGGCGGCGGCGGCGGCGGCGGCGGCGACGACGACCGCGGCGACGGCGACGGTGACGACGACGACGACGACGGCGGCGACGACGACAGCGACGACGACGGCTACGGCGACGGCGACGGCAGAGACGACGACGGCGACGACGAAGGCGACGACGACGACGTTGACGGCGACAACGCACGCGCACACGCACTCCCTCTCTCTCTTCCATCTATCGCTGTCGCGGGTAGTTAGTGCCTCCAGTCGTAATGCAGCTGGATTCGTTTTTCTAGGGGCGCGGAGGCTCGCGATCGATCGCGGTCTCCCTTGCCCGCCTTTCAGCCCCCCACCCCTGGCGGGGCGCGGCTGCCGGAACAGCGGGCCCCGCGCTTCGGTCAGCGGGGGCGGGGGGTGGGGGGGGGGCGACGGTGCCGCCGTCCAGTGCAGCAAGGATCATTGTTGACAAAAGGACAAGGCTTGGGGTTGAGTCAAAAGTCATAGAGAGTTGACCGATGCTAGTTGGGTTGCGATCGTGACAATGCTAATTTTGAGTTTTGTCGCGCCAGTTGTACCTTCTCGAATGATGAGGGCGCGGCGTGCCCATCGCCTTTGTGACGTGGCCTTCGGTCCACCCGGCCACCAGGATTGGAAACCTCTCGGGGCTCCTGTGGGCCTCGTCGGGGCCTCGGGGGTTGGAGGCAGTTGGGGGTTTCTGTTTTCGTTAGCGGGGGCGGGGGGGGGGTGTCTCGGGGCCTTCAGGGGAATTCTCGGACTGTGATGCTCGACTAGTCAGGTCGCGCTCCCTCTGTTGAGTGTCTCGTGGGGCCGTCTTGTCGGTCGTCCTGGGGTCTTGGGCCAAGGGTCGCTCCAGGACTCTAGGCCCCTCTTGGGCAGTCCTGCGGTTATCTCGAAATCTTGGCATGGCTCGGGGTGATCTTTCGGATTCTCGGGGCTGGGTCACCGGGCTCCGCCTTGAGAGCTCCAGGTCTTGAGGAGGGAGGGGGAGGAGGAGAAGGAGGAGGCTGGGGAGGAAGGACGGGGAGGGTGAGGGGGAGAAGGAGGGAGGGCAATGGAGAGGAGGAGTAGGAGGAGGAGGAGGAGGAGCCGGAAAAACAGAAAGAGGACGAAGAGCGGGGCTCGCACGCTTGCCCTCGGCGGCCAGCTCTGTCCCAGCTCTCTCTGCGATTTCCAGGTAAGCAAAACAAAAAACTCCCAGGCCCGAGACTGGCAAGTCTTGAAGGGCGTTCCCGATGCTTAGTGACCTGAGGAGAGGAGGGCGCGACGACGTCGACAACGTTCACTGCGGCCCACGCTGGCGCCTGCTCGCCTTGTCTGAATGATAGCCGCGCGGCGCTGGCGTCGCCTCCAGCGCATTCTTTGGCCACGGTTTCCCCATCGTGAAACCGTTCGTCCCACCGCGTTCTCTTTTTTCATTGGATTGGTTCGAAGCGCCCCATGGCGCAGCGTGCGTGACGGATTCGCCACCTGCGTCGCGCGCTGCGCACGCAGGGCTCGAAACTTGGGCCACGTCGTAAAAGAGGGGTTTCGACCGCGGGATTTTGCGTATTTGAGACGTCTTGTAACGGCTGTTTATAGATATTATAACCTTCTGGGCGCCCCCGCGGGACGCGGGGCCAGGCCCCCTTGGGGCCGCCTCCTGTTTTTGATTTTTTGGAATATCCGGTTTGGTTCCAATAAGTATGGAGTCGGGGCTGAACAGGACATGGAGGTGCACGGGGACGTCGACGACGTGTTGGAGGAGGTCGTGTAGGGTGTCGGGTGCTCCGACATGGCCGACGTGAATCGGCCGTCTTGTTTGTTTCATGCCTTCGCTGCCGTTGATGAGGTTTGCCGCGCGCCCTGCGCGATCTTGGAACCGAGGGGCGCGGGGCGTTGAGCGTCGGCAAGGGGGTGGCCACGGAGGAGGGGGGGGGCGTCGAGATGAAGGAGGCCGGCGACGTGGCCGCGGAGATGGTCGTCGATAGGGGTTCGAGGAGGCGGCCCGCGCGGCGCAGACGTCCAGCGGGGGCTGGAGGGGCCGGCGCTCTACTGGGACCTTGCTGGCATTGCAGCGGGCGGCGGCGGGGGGGTGCAGGTGCGGGGCGGCGACGCCCCGCGGGGTGTTCCTAGCCCTGCGCGCACGTGCTGCACCGCCAATCTTGTCAATGTGATGCCGCCAATCGCTGCCCTGTTTTCTGCGTGCCCTCATGGCCGTTGATCAGGTTTGCAACGTGCCCGTGTGATCTTTGAATTAAGGGATGGGGATGGCGAGGAGGGCGACGACGGGGTGGCCATGGAGGTGGAGGAGGTGGGCGTCGAGATGAAGGAGGCCGTCGACGTGGTCGCAGGGGTGGGCGTCGACGCGGGATTCGAGCAGGCGGTCCTCGGAGTGCTGGTGTCCAGCGATGCCAGGGAGCGGGGGGGTCTGGCGCCCCCCTGGGGCCCTGCGTGCATCGCGGCGCGCGACGGCGCGGAGGTGCGGGGGCAGGGCGGCGACGCCCTGAGGCTTGTTCACAATCCTGCGCGCGCCAATCCTTTGGATGCCACGCTGCCGATCTTGTCGATGTTCTGTCGCTAATCGCTGCCCAACGACAGCGTCCCAGACCCGGGGGGGCGCGGCGAGCTTGCCCCGCGCCGCCCTGCGGCATGCGGCCGCTTGGCGCCGCCGCGGCCCGCGTCGCCCGACCGCGACAGCGCGGGGCGGGCTGGGTCGAGCGCAGCGGCGGCGGGCGGCGGACAGAGCCCCGCGAGTGAACTGGTCCAGCGCCCCCAGTGGGCGGGCCGCGAGGGCGACGCCGTCGATCCCCCGACGGGCGCGGGCTCTCCTGCGAGCTCGCCGGCCTCTTCCCGGTCTGAGTCGGCCAGTGAGATCAGAAGTGCGCGATCAGAGGTCCAGAGTCCCCTTGCGCCGGCTGTCTTGTCGAGTAGTTCGCAGATGGCAGACCGGCAGCGGGCGGCTGAGGCAGTGGCCCGCGACAGACGCGCACTTCCCGCCAGTCCCCAACCGATCGTGACCCACGTGGCCGCTGCGGAGGCGTCGTTGCGGGGCGGGCCTCGCCTCGCCCGGCCAGCGCAAGGCGTCCTCTGGCTGATGGTCAAGGAGGCGTGGGCTGACCCCCCGTGGGCGCGCCAACATTGGGATCCTGTCACGTGGGACTACAGGAAAACGGAAGGCACGAGCTCGCCCAGAAACTGCTCCACGACAGGTCATGAGCGATTTTTTGTGCCGCCCACCAATGCGCGGGCGGCAACTGGCTTGTGTTCGCGCCCCGCCAGCCTCGGCAGGACTGACAGGGCAGGCCGAAGCGAACGAGGGTCCTGACGCTGCGCGCAGCGCGGCGGCGACGCGCTGGGCCCATGGTTGCGCGGCGTGAGCTTCCCGCGCGTTTTCTCTCGCGGCGCGTGTAGGGCACCGCGGGGCAGTTTCTTGACGCGGGCGGTCATGCGCCGGACAAGCGCTGATCTGTCGGTGTTCGCTTAGTCGCGCGCCGATCAGTCGCTCGCGTCGCGCGCCGATGCGTCGGGCGTGGCGCCCCGCCACTCGCCGATTTGTCGCTCTGGGCGCGCGCCGCTGTGTCGCCCTTGGTTCCGCCGTTTGATATGCCATTGCTTCTGCCGCTCCCGGCCTTCTGCCCCGTGGCGTTCTGTTTTCTGTCGGAGGTGGCGTGGCATTCTTGCCGCCCTCCAGCGGCGCCCCCCCCGTGGTGGCTCGTCTGCCCCCCCCTCCCCCCCGTGGGTTGTGGGGCTCGCTCGGTCGCCGTCGTCGTAGGTCGTGGGCTCGGCCGTGTCGCGGGCCCCGCCGTTGTTGTCCTTCTTGGCCCCCCTCTTGCCTCTGCATGCCCCCCCCCCCCCCCCCCCCCCCCCTCCCTCCTCTTTCCGGGTCGTCCCCGCGAGGGGGGTGAGCCTTGTTGGCGCCTGGGGCCTTCTGTTTCCTGGCGCCGCGTGTTCGGGCCCCCCCGAGCTTTCGCGCGTGGTCGGGTTTCCCGGTTCTGAGGGGTGGGCGTCCCGGGGTGGTCTCGCGTTTGTCGCCGCCGAGGTTTGTCCTGCATTGGGTGCTTTTCTTTTGGCCCGGCGTGGGCCCTTCAACTGGGCTTTCTGAGAGCCGGAGGCGCCTTCTGCGTTTTGTTTGAGGCGTTCCTGGTCGATTTGGTGGCGACCTAAACGGCGGTGCGTACAGGGCACCTCGCGTCTTTATTTGTTATGCTCGAGCGGTACCCTGCCAACCCATTTTAGTCGGAGCGTTTCTTGTAGCCTGTTTTCGTCCAGCCTGGGCGCGCCGCCGGCATCAGCTTGTTTTTGTGGCGCGTGCTGTTACGTCGCCGCCCATTCAGAATTTCGCCCATCTTGGTTATGCGTGGGGCGCCGCTGGTTCGTAGGCTAGCACCCTACACACCAGTATCGCCAGGTCGCAGCTGATTTAGTGCCACTTTTCCTTCGGCTGGTCTGGCATTTACAGGTTTCTGTTTTCTGTCTCCACTGTGTAACATCCCTTCGATGATACAGTGGCTAATTCGCACACGACTGCTGTTTTGCTCCTCGTTTCGTTGGCCGGTGCCTTTTGGCTTTGCAGCGCCTCGTGCTTTGCTCTCCACCAATATGCATTACCGTGACTGTTTTCTTCATTGTGGCGCGTTCGATAAAGTTCGTTAGCAATTGCACCCCCGCCTGCCGACCGCGCCTGGGGTCCTTTTGCGCCGCCGATTTCAAAATGTGTGTGTGTGCGTGATATATATATATATTATATATATATATATATATATATATATATATATATAGATGTGTGTGTGTGTGTGTGTTTGTGCGCGTGTGTGATGTGTGTGTGTGTGTGTGCATCGGCCCCCATGTGCCTTCCTGCCCATCGGGCTCCCAGTGCTGTCTGCCCATCTGGCCGCCTCTAAGCCTCCTCCTCTTCGTCCAGAGTGCCGAGGTGCTATTTCCGGTGTTCTCCCGTCTCCCCCTTATCCCGCCTCTCCCATACTGCTCCCCTCGCGACTGCCTTTTCGCGAGTCTTGCTGTCGGTCCCATATGGGCGGACCTAGTGTCTCCACGCCGCATGATCTCGGCTGGTCCTCGCGCGCCTGTCGCTCGACTTGCTTTGCGCCGCGCCGGTGCGCGCGTGGCCGCGGCGCCAAGCAAATTGTGTGTGGGTGCCTGCGTTTAGCCTGTCTCAGCTCCTTCCGCGGGTCCC
>CAUYUJ010004537.1:42500-45000 GCA_963575745.1 Prorocentrum cordatum | reverse complement strand
CCCGACCTGATGCTAAGGGCAGAGGAGGGCGGCCGCTGAGCAGGAGCGCGGGAGGAGGCCTCGGGCGCAGAGAGTCTTCGCCACGAGGAGTGCGCAGGAGGCGGCCTCGAGCACCAGAGGCCAGTGCACCCGGAGAAGGAGACAGGAGACAACGGTCAGCTTGGGCACCCGGCACGGGGGACGTTTTTCAGCTCCTACTGCTAAGGTCGGGGGCGGCAGAGAGGGGGTTGAGGATTAGGGGGGGAGGATATCATGGCGAGGGCCATGATCTTTCCCAGATTTCATGGCGCCTCTTCTTGTTTCAGTGCGTCCCTGGCCCCCCCCGCTGGGCCGCGCACGTGCCGCCGGTCATGATTTGCACCCCCCTCTCTTGGACACCCCCCTCTTGGCCGCTCCCGATAAGGCGCCAGTAGGATGGAAGCTGCTGCGAACCCCTTGGGGCAGAGAGAGAGAGGCAAAAGAGACCAGGACTCGAGCAAGGTCAGGCGAGAGGAGACACGTTTGCTTCTCAGCTGCCCTGCGAGGTGCTATGGCCGAGGCCGACCATTACCCCAAAGACGCGCCGCGCTACGACGTTGCCGCGCTGCCTCCTCCGTGCTGCCTGACCTCCAGACTGGATCCCAGCAGTTTAGCGTCAAAAGGCGAATTGTACGACGAGGCTGCCGGGCGAGGTGCTGTGGCCGAGATCGACCATTCGCCCCTAGAGAGTGCCGCGATGCGGCACGAGACAAATTAGCTGGCCGACCGGCAGGCATGTGAAACGTGAACGTAATCATTGTACATTTTTTGTGCTTGAGGCGTTGCTGCACTGCCTGCTCCGTAATGGCGGACCCCCAGACTGGGTCCTGGCAACGTAGCGGCAATCAGCGAATTGTATGATGGCGCTGAAGCTGCCAGGCGAGATGCTGTGGCCGAGGCCGACCATTCGCCCCTGAGGAGCGCCGCGCTTCGGCACGAGACAATCAGCTGGCCAACCGACAGGCATGCAAACGCAGTCGTGAGAAGACTTTGCTCTGGCGTCGTTGCTGCACTGCCTACAGTGTAAGCCCATCCCTAGAGACCCTGCTTGCCCCCATGGTGCCCTGGGTTTCTTGGGTTTCGATGGGTTTGCTATGGGAAGCATGACGTTCCCACACCAAACGTCAATGGACATCCTGTGGTCTCAGGGTTGGGTTTCTTGCGGAAGGTTTCTTGTGGTCGAGCCCCTACTGTATTCCGCAATGCTTGACCTCCAGAGTTGGTCCTATCAATTTAGCGGCAATTCGCGACTTCTATGATGGCGCTGAAGCTGCCAGACGAGGTGCTGTGGTCGAGGCCGGCCATTGCCCCGTAGAGACGCCTCGCTACGGCACGAGAACTCAGCTGCACAGCTGACAGACATGCTAACGTGGTCATGAGAAGACTTGCTCTGGCAACGTTGCTGCACTGTCTGCTGCACGCTGCCTGACCTCCAGAGTGGATCTTGGCAACTCAGCGGCAACAACAACGAATTGTATGAGAGGGCCCGCGAGAAGATGGTGGGAGAGGGGAGAGGGGGAAAGAAGGCAGCAGCAAGAGCGGAATGGAAGCCAGCGCAGGGCTTCGTGAGGGAGTTGCCGGGGCCGAAGCCGCGTGTTGACGGAAACGTCCTTCAGATACTCCCACACCTCTGATTTTGCAACCGGGGTCCAGTGGTCGTGACCAGTAGTCATCAGCACATGTTGATTGCCGTCATCCATCCACCGAGTCTTGGGGCGTCCTGGGCGTCGCTGGGCTCACGCACGAAGGTCAAGGTGTCGAATTCATGTAAAAGGTTCTATCGTCAATTCTGGTGCCCCATGCTTGTTTATGTCGTTTGTAACTTGCTTTTATTCGTCCACACAGTATTCACGCATTCGGCGTGCTGAAGGCGAAGAAAAGCGCGCGCATGGCACTGCGAGAAAAACTGCGCGCGTTCCCGGTCCTCTGGCTCCAAGTGTCTGGATGGCCGCTGGCTGGCCACAGCATCCTTTTGTGCGATAAGGAGGTCTCCCACGATTCTTATACGATTCTTAGGATTTGCTTAGTCGCCTGGACATAGAATCAGTGTCATGGATCCGTTGCTGGGACGAGTCGAGCATCTTGTGCTACCGGCACACTTACATGGTCTTCCAGGCACGCTTCGTCTCCACAGTATGACTAGTGATGAACGAGTGAACTAATTGCTTCCGCTGCCGGGAATTTGCGCGGTTAGAGAACAACGACAACATTGCAACGACATTTTTCCCAACCATCCCTTGGTGTTGGGTTCTCGTTTCGAACGGTCCCCGCGTCTCCTTCCTTCCTCCTCCCTCCTCCCCCGCCTCCCTCCTCCCTGCGTTTCACCCACCCAGTACAGCGTTTCGTAGCCCCATAGGAAGCTTCAGCGAAGGCCCCAGTGCCACCGCCCGCATGCGTCACCCACACCCATTTCGGCACACCCCTCGCACGTTTCGTGGCCTCATAGGGAGCTCCACCGAAGGCCCCAGTGCAACCGCCCGCA
>CAUYUJ010004537.1:35000-37500 GCA_963575745.1 Prorocentrum cordatum | reverse complement strand
ACGTGCGTCCCACGGCCTTAGAAAGCTTGACTGCGATCGGCTCGCTCGAATCGAAGCTTCCACGCCTTCCGTCCTCCCCTCCTCCGATGGCGAGGAGACGGCATAAACCTACGCCTTCGGAGGTCCCCTTGGCTTTCCTGGATCGGCGCTGAGCCCCCTCCCGGCGGCGCCTGTGGCGCGCGACTGGGGCCGATCGCAACCATTTGGGGCCGATCGCAACCACTTGGGGCGGATTCCAACCGGTTGTGATCGGCCCGATGTGTTCGGGATGTTTTGCATTATTTTACAATCTGTTTTGATAAGCAGAGGCTCTCCAAGAGAGCTTCTGGAATGAGTGGGTTGCCTCAGGCTCACCGATGAAGTTCAGAAGAAGCTGTTGCGATCGGGGCGATCGCAGACCATGGGTAGTAGTAGTAGTAGTAGTAGTAGTAGTAGTAGTAGTAGTAGTAGTAGTAGTAGTAGTAGTAGTAGTAGTAGTAGTAGTAGTAGTAGTAGTAGTAGTAGTAGTAGTAGTAGTAGTAGTAGTAGTAGTAGTAGTAGTAGTAGTAGTAGTAGTAGTAGTAGTAGTAGTAGTAGTAGTAGTAGTAGTAGTAGTAGTAGTGGTAGTGGTAGTAGTAGTAGTAGTAGTAGTAGTAGTAGTAGTAGTAGTAGTAGTAGTAGTAGTTGTAGTCGTAATCGAAGTCGTAATTGTAGTCTCAGTCGTAGTCGTAGTCGTAGTAGTAGTAGTAGTAGTAGTAGTAGTAGTAGTAGTAGTAGTAGCAGTAGTAGTAGTAGTAGTCGTAGTAGTAGTAGTAGTTGTAGTAGTAGTAGTAGTAGTAGTAGTAGTAGTAGTATAGTAGTCGTAGTAGTCGTAGTAGTGGTAGTAGTAGTCGTCGTCGTCGTCGTCGTCGTCGTCGTCGTCGTAGTAGTAGTAGTAGTAGTGCTAGTAGTGTAGTAGTGGTAGTAGTAAGTAGTAGTAGTGTCGTAGTCGTAGTAGTAGTAGTAGTAGTAGTAGTAGTAGTAGGTAGTTAGTAGTAGTAGTAGTAGTAGTAGTAGTAGTAGTAGTAGTAGTAGTAGTAGTAGGTAGTGTAGTAGTAGTAGTAGTAGTAGTAGTAGTAGTAGTAGTAGTAGTAGTAGTAGTAGTAGTAGTAGTAGTAGTAGTAGTAGTAGAGTAGTAGTAGAAGTAGTAGTAGAAGAATAAGTAGTAGTAGTAGGAATAGTAGTAGTTAGTGGTAGTAGTAGTAGTAGTAGTAGTTAGTAGTAGTAGTAGTAGTAGTAGTAGTAGTAGTAGTAGCAGTAGCAGTAGTAGTAGTAGTAGTAGTAGTAGTAGTAGTAGTAGTAGTAATAGTAGTATCAGCAGCAGCAGCAGCAACAGCAGCAGCAGCAGCAGTAGTAGTAGTAGTAGTAGTAGTAGTAGTAGTAGTAGTAGTAGTAGTAGTAGTAACAGGAGTAGTAGTAGTAGTAGTAGTAGTAGTAGCAGTAGTAGTAATAGTAGTAGTAGTAGTAGTAGTAGTAGTAGTAGTAGTAGTAGTAGTAGTAGCAGTAGTAGTAGTATTAGTAGTAGTTAGGGCAACACGTGGCCTATGTTACCCGATTCTGAGGACCCCCCCAGGATTCCATTGCATTTCCGCTGGATTCGACAGGATTCATTGGCATTCCTCTGGATTCTTTTGGACTTCCCAAGATTCCACGAGATCTCAGTGGATTCCTTAGGTGGACGAGGATTCCATGAGATTCCCATAAGATGGACGAGGATGCTGATGATGATAATGGGACGCATGACGATGAGGGTGGGGAGGACGAGGATGACGAAGACGACGATGCGGAGGACGAGGATGAGGAGGACGAGGACAGGGTGGATGAGGAGGACGAGGACAGGGTGGATGAGGCTTGGGACGAGGACGGTCGTCGTCGTCGTCGTCGTCGTCGCCGCCGCCGCCGTCGCAGCCTTAAGAGGAATTCCTCAATAATCTATTTGTTTTTCAATGGGATTTCAATCGGAAAGGGTCGAGTCCCAGCCTCCAGAGGAATTTCGTAATAATCTATTTGTTTTTGAATGGGAATTCAATAGGAAATGGTCGAGTCCCAGCCTCCAGAGGAATTTCGTAATCATCTATTTGTTTTTCAATGGGATTTCAATCGGAAAGGGTCGAGTCCCAGCCGCCAGAGGAATTTCGTAATCATCTATTTGTTTTTGAATGGGAATTCAATAGGAAATAGTCGAGTCCCAGCCTCCAGAGGAATTCCTTAATCATCTGTTTGTTTTTGAATAGGAATTCAACAGGAAATGGTCGAGTCCCAGCCTCTAGAGGAATTCCTTAATCATCTATTTGTTTTGAATAGGATTTCAATACGAAATGGTCGAGTCCCAGCCTCCAGAAGAATTCCTTAATAATCTATTTGTTGTTGGATAGGATATCAACAGGGAACATGCTTACTAAGAGTATGACTTCTTTTTTTCGCCAGCGTCGTTCCCGAACCCGAACCTGAACCCGACCCTTACCCTTTACCATTCGTTCAA
>CAUYUJ010004537.1:15000-25000 GCA_963575745.1 Prorocentrum cordatum | reverse complement strand
CGGCGGGCCCCCGGTCGCCGCCGGGGGCCCGAGGGCCCACCCCCTGCCATGGGCCGTGCGGGACTGAGCCATCGCCAGGAGGGGGCAGAAGCACACAGACAGAATCAATCGTCGATTCCCCAGAAAATATGGGAAAGCATGGGAACTGGAGGGGAAGACCAAAGCCCAGAAAATCTGGGGAAATGTGGTGAATCCTGTCACTTGTGTCTATTTATTCGTGTGTCCCAGGGCCCCTTGAAATCGAGGGCCTCTCGCCGAGCTATCGACGATGTACTGCCGATCTATCGACGATCTGTCGACGATCTGTTGCCGATCTATCGAGGATCTGTCGACGGTCCATCGACGCTCTATCGATGATCTGTTGCCGATTCAGGCTCGACGTGTCCCCCCCCCCTTCGGGAGCTGGTGCCCCCCCCTGAGGCGTTGCCCCACTCGGTGCCCGGCCGGCGGGGAGCAGGGGAGACGGGGGCCCCCCCCGCGTCGCCGCGGCCGGGCGCGGCCCGAACGAAGAGCGGGCCTCGGAGGAGTCTTCGTTGTCGCCGTCCTTGTCTTCGCCGCCGCTGCCGTCGCCGCCGTTGGGTTCGCCCCCTGTCGCCCCGCCGCAGTGCTGCCGGAGGCGACCGAGGGGTACCCATATCTCTACCCTTCGCCCGTTTTCCCTTTTTTTGGGGCCTCCTGGGAGGCCCTCGCCGCCACCGCTGGATTCGCCTCGGGATTCTGGTCAGACCGCACCCCAGGAGAGGTCCGGGAAGTGGCGGTATCGGTACCTTTTGGTCTCCCCAGGGTCGGCTTGGACCGTGGGAGAGGTCCGGGGGCGGATTCGGAGCGAGTTTGTCTGCCCCCCCCTCCTTGACAGGCTTTCTGTGGGCCTCTCCAGCTCAGAGCCCCCCGGTCGCCTCCCTCCAGGAATCATGGTCGGCATGGACCAGAAGGACAGCTACGTGGGCGACGAGGCCCAGAGCAAGCGCGGCGTCCTCACCCTGAAGTACCCCATCGAGCACGGCATCGTGACCAACTGGGACGACATGGAGAAGATCTGGCACCACACCTTCTACAACGAGCTCCGCGTGGCTCCAGAGGAGCACCCGGTGCTCCTCACGGAGGCGCCCCTGAACCCGAAGGCGAATCGCGAGCGCATGACGCAGATCATGTTCGAGACTTTCAACGTGCCAGCGATGTACGTCGCAATCCAGGCAGTGCTCTCGCTGTACGCCTCCGGCCGCACCACTGGGATCGTCATGGATTCCGGCGACGGCGTGTCGCACACCGTGCCCATCTACGAGGGCTACGCGCTGCCGCATGCGATCCTGCGCCTGGATCTGGCGGGGCGGGACCTCACGGAGTACTTGATGAAGATCCTTACCGAGCGTGGCTACTCGTTCACCACCACGGCTGAGCGAGAGATCGTGCGCGACGTCAAGGAGAAGCTCTGCTACATCGCGCTCGACTTCGACACTGAGATGAAGGCCGCCACGGAGAGCTCCGATAAGGAGAAGACGTACGAGCTTCCCGACGGAAACATCATCACCGTGGGCAGCGAGCGCTTCCGCTGCCCCGAGGTCCTCTTCCAGCCCAGCTTCGTGGGCAAGGAGTCTAAGCAGAAAAGCGGAATTAGAGTCAGAGCCCGCTATCCCCAAGCAGCATTTTTTGAGCCGAGGTGGTTCCTCGAAGTGTTCGCGCGTCCTCCTGCTCCTGCTCCGCCTGCGCCTTCGGCGTTGTCGTCGAGCTTTTCGTCATTGTCGTCGTCGTCCTCCTCCTACTCCTCCTCTGCATCCTCGTCATTCTCTTTCTCGCCCTCGCCCTCCCCCCTTCCACTCCTCCTCCTCCTCCTCCTCCACCTCCTCCTTCTCCTCGTCCTCCTCCTCCTCCTCCTCTCTTGCTCCCGTTCCTCCTCATCCGGATCCTCCTGGTTCTCCTCCTCCTCCCCCTCCTCCTATCCCTCCTCGTCTCACTCGTCCTCGTCACCCTCATACGAATCTTCCTCATCCTCCTGTTGGTATTCCTCGACGTTCTCCTTGTCCTCCTCCTCGTCATACTCTATTTCCTCATCGCACTCCTCATTTTCTGTTTCCTCATCCTGCTCCTCCTGTTGGCAGCGCAGTGCTCCTCCTTGTATTCCTCGTACTCTTCCTCGTGTTCCTCGTCCTCCTCCTCTTCGCAGTGTTCCTCCTCCTCTTCCTCCTCCTCCTCCTCGCAATGCTCCTCCTCCTTCCCGTTCTCGTCCTCGCATTCCTCCTCCTCCTCCTCCTCGTCCCTCCTCTTTTCCGCTCCCTCCTCAACGCCAGGGATGCCTCCGTGCTCTCGATGCCGCTTCCAGGAGGCATCCTCGCTGGAGATGCCCTCAGACAGGTAACCTTGGGCCTGGTGCCGTCTCCCTCCTCCAGTGCTCCCTTTTCCTCCTCCCCATTCCCTCTCCTCCTCCTCCTCCGCCTCCTCCCCCTCCCCCTCCTCCTCATCCTCCTCCTCCTCCTCCTCCTTCTCCTGCCCCGTCCTGCTCTTCTCCCCCCTCCTCCTCCTCCTCCGCCTCCTCCTCCTCCTCCTCCTCCTCCTCCTCCTCCTCCTCCTCCTCCTCCTCCTCCTCCTCCCCCTCCTCTTCCTCCTGCCCCATCCTGCCTTCTCCCTGCTCGCCGTGCCCTCGCCCGAGGCACCTCCACGATCTGCTCAAGAGTGGCTGCCCCCGAGAAGCCCTCGGCATTTCCCCAGAAGTCGCGCTCGCGCCTGGGCGCCGCTGCCTCCTCCGCCGGGCCGTGGGCGCCAAGAGATCGATAGCATGGAAGTAATCAAACGGTTCGGCAAGACCACCGTGCACATTTTCTCGAAGCCCAGAGTTGCGAGGACGTGTCAGGCGAAACGGCCTGGACCATCTCGCGCGCGACATTTGGGAGCTCACAGTTGCGAAGATGTTTTAGGCGGCGCCCAGACCCTTCCTACAGCAGAATTTGAGAACAGAAGAGTATTCAAATGGGTCGTTTGGGTCTGACCTTTACTTCCTCCTCCCTCCCTAGAGTTTGGAGGATGTCTCAGGCGACACGCGCTTGAATACCTTGCGCCCAGCATCTCGGAGCCCAGAATAGCTAGGAAGTCTGAGCCGAAGTGCGCTGGACCACCGCGCGCGCTGCGTTTTGGAGCCCAGGATTGCGAAGATGTTTCAGGTGAAACGCGCCGACCACCTCGCGCGCGGCAGCTGGGAGCCTAGAGTTTTCAGAAAGTCTCGGCCAAAACGTGTCGGACCAACTCTCGTGCGGCATCTCGGAGCACAGGGTGGCGAGGATGTCTTCAGAGTTGCGAGGATGTCTCAGGCGAATCAGGCTGGATCACCTCTCGCGAAGCATGCTCGAATATCAGAATTGCGAGGATGTTTCAAGCGAAATGCGCCAGACCACCTCTCGCGCGGCAGCTCGGAGCTCAGAGTTGCGAGGATGTTTCAGGCGAAACGCGCCAGACAGCTTCGCGCGCGGCGTCTTGGAGCTCAGAGTTGCGAGGATGTCTCAGGTGAAACGGGCTGGACCACCTCGAGCGCGGCAGCTCGGTGCTCAGAGCTGCGAGGGTTTCTAAGGCGACATACGTTGGACCACCTCGGGCGTGGCGTCTTAGATCCCACAGTTGCGAGGATGTCTCGGGCGAAACGGGCCGAACACCTTCGCGTGCGGCATGCGAGGATGGACCAGGCGGTGCTCAGATTTTCCCCCGAGCACAAATCGGGACTGACCCCTCCACCCTCCTCCCTCCCCCCTCTCGGAGCCAAGAATTCTTATGTGGTCTCACACGACACGCGCCAGATCACCTCGCGGGCAGCACCTCGGGCGAGAGACGCGCCGGACCACCTCGCGAGCGAGCCCGGAGGTGCGAGGATGTCTCAGGTGAAAGGCGCCAGACCGCCTCGCGCGCAGCATCTCGGAACTTCGAGTTGTGAGTACACGCTGGTCGTTGAAAGTTGGTATTTTTGGATTCCCAGATCCCAATATACTTCAAGCGCCTTCCTACTTCAAGAATCGACACGCTTTTGCTTTGCTTTGTTATTCCTTGGGGGGGCCTGGACCCAATCAACTTAATCCGCCTTCCTACTTCATGTTTTCACCTACTTCTCCCGACCGACGTGTATGCTTCAGGCGAAACGGGCCGGACCACCCCTCGCGGACCGCTTCTCGCGTGGCATCTCGGAGCCCAGAGACGCGAGGATGTCTCAGGCGAAGCGCGCCGGACCACCACTCGCGCGGCAGCTCGGAGCCCGGAGTTGCGAGGATGCCCGAGTCCGGCCAGCTCAGGGTGTCCAGAGTTGTGAGGATGCCCAGAGTCTTGAGGATGCCGGAGTTGTAAGGATGCCCAGGAGTTGTGAGGATGGTCAGAGTTGCGAGGATGCCTAGAGTTGTGAGGATGTCTCTGGGCGAGACGGCGCGGGCCGCTAAGGCTTCCGGAGGCATGTCTCTGGGCGCTCGCCTCTCGGTGGAGGAGGGAGGAGGGAGGAGGCAGCCGGCAGGCGGAGTGTGGAAACGAAGGGAGGACGAATACGAGAAAGAGAGGGAGAATGAGGAGGAGGGAGGAGGAGGAGGAGGAGGAGGAGGAGGAGGAGGAGGAGGAGGAGGAGGAGGAGGAGGAGAGGAGGAGGAGGAGGAGGAGGAGGAGGAGGAGGAGGAGGAGGAGGAGGAGGAGGAGGAGGAGGAGGACGACAACGACGACGATGACAAGCGCTCGGCCGCAGCGTAGCGTAGGCGGGAGGCTTTGGATTACAAACCGTATCAGGCAAAACGGACCGGACAGAGTTGCGAGGATATCTCAGGTGAAACGGGTAGGGCCACTTTGCGCGCGGCAGCTTGGTGCTCATAATTGCGAGAATGTCTCAAACGAAACGCGCCACACCACCTCGCGCGCGGCTTCTTGGAGCCCAGAGTTCCGAGGACGTCTCAAGCGAAGCGCGCCGGACAACCTCGCGCGCGACATTGCGGAGACCAGAGTTGTGCGGACGTCTTTGGCGCAATGCGCTGCGCCACCTCGCGCGCGACATCTCGGAGCCCAGAGTTGCGAGGATGTCTCACGCGAAAAGGACTGGACCACTTCGAGCGCGGCATCTCAGAGATCAGAATTGCAAGGATGTTTCAGACGAAACGCACCAGATCACCCCGCGCGCGGCATCTTAAAGCCAACATTTGCGAGGATGTCTCAAGTGAAACGCGCAGGACCATCGCGCGGCACCTCGAAGACCTTAGTTGCGCGGATGTCTCAGGCGACACGCGCCAGACCACCTCGCGCGCAGGATCGCGAAGCTCAGAATTGCGAGGATTTCTGGTGCGAAACGCGCCAGACCACCTCGCGTGCAGCCTATCAGAGCCCAGGTTTGCGAGGATGTCTCAGGCGCAACGGACCAGATCACCTCTTGCGCACCAGATCGGAGCCCGGAGTTGCAAGGATGTCCCGAGCGAATCGCGCCGGACCACCTCGCGCCCGGCATTTCGGAGATCAGAACTGCGAGGATCGGCACGAACGAAATGGGTACGGAAAAATGGGTACAATGCCCAACAGCAGTTCCTGTTCATTCTGGACAGGGCTCGCTGTCCGCGCCGCCGCGGCCTGTGTCCATTTGAGACAGAAGGCCGCCTGCCCAACAGGGGCCGCTGCTGGTTTGGGACAACATTTGTTGTTGGGCATTGTACCCATTTTTTCCGTACCCAGTTCGGGCGTCCAAAGAGGATGTCGCAGGAGAAGCGCGCCGGACCACCTTTTGTGCGGCCTCTCGGAGCTCCGATGTTCGAGGATGTCTCAGACGAACCGCCCAATACCAGCCAACTCGGAAGCGGGAGTTGTGAGTATGTCTCAGGCGAAACGGCCCAGACCACACAATTCGTCTGAGGGTCTCTGCTTTGGCCGCCCTCGGCCAGAACTAGCTTCTATCGCAACAGCACCCCGTCCAGTAAGCTGTTCGGGGAGTGAAGGTGAACTTTCACAGGTCCTCGCGGATTTCTTGGATCGGCGCTGATACCTCCTTGCGGCGCCTTCGGTGCCGCCCTTGACGCGCTCCGCGCGCCAAGGGGGGGGAGGAGGAGGAGGAGGAGGAGGAGGAGGAGGAGGAGGAGGAGGAGGAGAAAAGGGAGGATGAGGAGGAGGAGGAGGAGGCCAATCCAAGGAGTCGACGCGGACCTCGCACGGTTTGTGCTCCTGAAGTTTTCTCTTCTTGTCAGGAAGCCAGCGGCATCCACGACACGACGTTCCAGTCGATCATGAAGTGCGATGTCGATATCCGCAAGGATTAAGTCGGGCCTGTCCCTCTACAGGGGGAATATTCAAAATAGTTAAAAGTTTGGGCATCTTTTTGGACATGTTTTGAGTATTTTTATTTTTTCGTCTAAAATCCCCTTGTAGGGGGACAGGCCCGACCTAACGCAAGGACTTGTATGCCAACGTGGTGCTGTCCGGTGGCACCACGATGTTCCCAGGCATCGGCGAGCGTATGACCAAGGAGCTGACAGCATTGGCGCCATCCACAATGAAGATCAAGGTCGTGGCTCCGCCAGAACGCAAGTACTCAGTGTGGATCGGTGGGTCCATCCTTTCCTCGCTGAGCACCTTCCAGCAGATGTGGATCTCCAAGGGTGAATATGACGAGTCGGGCCCTACAATCGTGCACAGGAAGTGCTTCTGAGGGTTTGCCCTCAAGTGATTTTGGGAGCCAGCCACGCTAGAATCGTCAGACGTGTTGGATGGAGGTTGTTCGCTTGCCTTACGCTCCAAGGTTCACGGCTGGCGCTGATAGCGTGAATTCGTAGTGGTTGCACTGGCGGCTGAAGTGTGCCAAGACAGCTGCTGAGGCCTCTGGCCTTCAGAGCTGTTTTTCCAGCTGCGCTTGTGCGGGCCATGTCTTTTGCTTGCAGGTCGGGATAAACGACAGGTGGGGATAGGCATAGGGAGGGATGCGTCGATCCCCGCCCCCAACCTGCCTAGGAACGTGCGGATTCGCAATCGGGGGCCTATCGCCGATCTATTGGCAGTGCATCACCGATTTCACTTCGATGTGTCCCCCCCCCCCCCTTATGCCAGTCCCCCCCTATCGTTGCCCCTCAGCAGGCGCTCCTTGTGACAGTCTGCGCCTGGGAGGCACCGCCTGCACGGCACCCGAACGGCACGCCATCTCGGCGGAGAGACGAAGGTCGACGCTTCGCGAGGGTCCATAGCAACAATTGAAAGCGCGTTTGTTTGTTTGTTGGTGTTTTTTGTTGCTCGTGTGCTTGCTTGTTTGTTTGTGTTTTGTGTGTGTGTGTGTTGTGTGTGTGTGTGTGTGTGTGCTGTTTGTGGTGTGTGTGTGTGTGTTGTGTGTGTGTGTGTTGTGTGTGTGTGTGTGTGTGTGTGTGTGTGTGTGTTTTTCCAAGTGTGTATGTGTGTGTGTGTGTTTCTGGTCATGACGCCCGCAGGTCCTCCCTTCTGGAAGCAACGGGGTCCCGAAGGACGGCTGGGTCACCCGCGGGGGCGCGAGGACAGTGGCGCTCCGCGCGTCGGAAGGAAGGGCTGCCCTTCTCTTCCGGGGGGGGGCGGCGCAAAGGCGCGAGGGCGCAAAGAGAATCGCGCGTCGCGCCTCGCGGGGCGCGGGGGCGCGAAGTCAGGTCGCCCGGTTTCTGCCTTCTGGAGCTCTTCCTTGCCCCAGGCAGGAGGCCACGCGCGAACCCCACCCCACCACCCCACGATTTCGAAGGGGGGAGGTTGGGCCCACTTCGTTCGGGACCTCCCGAGCGAAGTGAACCCCACCTCCCCCCTTAGAAAGCGTTGGGTGGCGGGGCAGGGTTCGCATGTGGCCTCCTACCAGGATCGTCCTGGGTATGTTTGTCTTGGCAGAAGCCCTTGTGTCGGGACCCGCTTTCCCGAGGACCCCTTCCTGGATCCCCGTAATTAGAGCTCTGGGGCCGTCCTGGGGGCGATCGCGGACGCCCTCACGACCAAAAAGGCAAGAGTGCTTTAATCATACAAGCATGGGCGTTTGAGTAATTTTTTCCTCGTCGGCCAACACCTCAGGTCTCCAAGGCAGCCCAAGTCAGAGACTCATGAAGCTCTCACGGACTCCAGGATCCAATCACGTTCACACTAAAGCCCGCTCATTCTCAGACTCGCTTATATTCAGTCACGCGTACTCAGACTCACTCGCAGTCAGACCCAATCACACCCAAGCGCTCATGTGCACACGCGCTGACACTCATATACTCATCCATATCCATGCGCACTTATACCCAGACCCACTCGTAATGCCCCGTCTTGCGGCACCGTATGATCCACTCGCTCCTAGTCAAATCCACTCACACTCAGACTCACTCACGCCTATATTCGTTCATTCCCGACACATTCGTACTCCGATTCGCTCATACTCGGAGTTGCTCATACCACGCCACTCATACTCAGACTCGGTGCCGTTCAGACTCTCTCATGCTACTCAGCCACTCGTCTTCAAATTCGCTCACAGCCACACGCGTACCCACTTCCATTCGGACACACGGAACGGACGAACCTTCGCGTCGAATCATCTCCTGTTTGTTACTACTCCCTTGTCCTCCCCTTTTCTCTGTCCTCTTTCCTTGGGCTCTCATGGGGCAACTTTCGGGGCCGATTCGGCGCCATGGCGACGAGAGGAACGCTCCCCTCGCGGCCCTTCGGCCTTCGAATGACTTCGACCCTCGACCAGATCCTCGATACCTCGGTCGTGGAGAGGAGGGAGGAGTTCGGCAGCATGTCATGGGAGCCTGGTGTACCCTCTTGATGCCGTCTTCAGCGTCGACTCGCGTCGATGAGCGTGTGGGAGTCGAGGAGATAACGCCGATGTTGCGCCGATTCGCGTGGATTCGCGTCGATTTGGCGTCGATTAGCGCCGATTCGCAAGAGCCAGCAAGATGGCATGGGGTCTCCCATGAGCTCCCGCTGACGAGGATCGGAGCTGACGTGGATCGGCGAGGGAGCTGACGTGGATCGACGACGGACCAGAGCCGACCTGGATCGAGTCGACGAGGATCGGAGCTGACGAGGATCGGAGCTGACGAGGGAGCCGACGAGGATCGGGGCTGACGAGGGAGCTGACGAGGATCGGAGCTGGCGGGGACCGGCAATGCCAGGCACCCGGAGCTGACGTGGATCGGCGAGGGCCACGACGACTGCTTCCTGGAGCCGCGGGGGCCTCGCGCCCTGCCGCCCCCCCCCCCCAGGGTGCGGCCCTCGAGGCGGCAGGCCCTCGGAGCTCCTGCACGTCTGGGGGTGGCCTCCCCCCTCGCGACTGCCAGAGGTCTCGGGAGAGCCCTGGGGACTCTTGGAGATCTCGGCAGACCTCTGGAGAATCCGCCTTCCTCCCTGCTTACTCGTCGTCGTCGTCGTCGTCCTCCTCCTCCTCCTCCTCCTCCTCCTCCTTCTCCTTCTCCTCCTCCTTCTCCTCACCTCCTCCTCCTCCTCCTCCTCTTCGTACTCGCCCCTTTTGTCCAGAAGCCTTCGCCTCTCCCCTCTCTACAATTTTCAGCAAGGTCCGCGGAAAACACGTTTTTTCCCAACCATCCTGTGGTGTTGGGTCCTCGTTTTGACGAGACGGTGGCCCGCGTCTCCTCTCCTCCTCCCCCCCCTCTTTGCGTTTTACTCACTCAGCACAGCGTTTCGTAGCCCCATAGGGAGCTCCACCGAAGGCCCCAGTGGCAGGGTTCGCATGGCGGCCTCGGGCCATTTCGGCACACCCCTCACTAGGATCGTGGCCCCATAGGGAGCTCCACCGAAGGCTTCAGTGGCAGGGTTCGCATGGCGGCCTCGGGCCATTTCGGCACACCCCTCACGAGGATCGTGGCCCAATAGGGAGCTCCACCGAATGGCTCCACCGAATGCGCCAGTGGCAGGGTTCGCATGGCGGCCTCGGGCCATTTCGGCATACCCCTCACGACGATCGTGGACCTATAAAGGGAGCTCCACCGAAGGCGCCAGTGGCAGGGTTCGCATGGCGGCCTCGGGCCATTTCGGCACACCCCTCACGAGGATCGTGGCCCCATAGGGAGCTCCA
>CAUYUJ010004537.1:0-10000 GCA_963575745.1 Prorocentrum cordatum | reverse complement strand
GAGAAGTGGGTATTCAGTAGTGGGTAGTGAGTAGGGAGTAGCGAGTAGAAACTCGTGAGTCGTGAGTAGTGAGTAGTGAGTCGTGAGCAGCGACTTGCGACTAGTGACTAGTGACTAGGGAGTAGTGAGTAGTGAGTAGCGAGTAGTCCGCAGTGGGTGGTGATTATGTCGTATCCGGTAGCGAGTAGCGGATACTGGGTAGAGAGTTGTGGGCAGTGCGTAGTGAGTAGTGAAGTGTGAGTTCTCAGTAGTACGTCGTGGATAGTGGTTAATGGGTAGTGAGAAGTGATTCGTAGTTGGTAGTGAGTAGTGTTTAGTGAGTACTGAGTATTGAGTATTGGGTAGTGAGTAGTGAGTAGTGAGTTCGGAGTAGTGAGTAGGCAGTAGGAAGTAGTGAGTAGTGATTAGTGGGAGTGTAGTGAGTAGTAAGTAGTGGGTAGTGAATGGTGCGTATTGGGTAGTGAGAAGGGCGTCGGCAGTAGCGAGTAGTTAGTAGTGAGTAGCGAGTACTGTGTAGGGAGTAGGGAGTAGCGAGTAGCGAGTAGTGGATAGTGAGTAGTGAGTTGTGGGCAGTGAGCCGTGAGTAGTGAAGTGTGAGTAGTGAGTAAAGGATAGTGGTTAGTGGGTAGTGAGTAATGAAGTGTGATTAGTGAGTAACGGGTATTGGGTTGTGTTTAGTGAGTAGTGAGTATGGAGTAGTGGACAGTGAGTAGTGAGTAGCTTGTAGTGAGTAGTGAGTAGTGACTAGGGAATAGGGAGGAGTGAGTAGTGCGTCGTGAGTAGTGAGTCGTGAGTCGTGGGTAGTGAGTAGTGGGGCGTGAATAGTGAGTAGTGAGTAATGAAAAGTGAGTAGTGAGTAGCGAGTAGTGCATTGTGGGTAGTAAGTAGTGCGTACTGTTTGGGGCTAGGGTTTGGGTTTGGGATTAGGGGCTGGGGTAAGGGTGAGGACAAGACCCCCCCCCGCCCGCAAGCCGTCTCGCTCACTCCCACCCGCCCTCCCAACACATACGTAGCACCCGAGTCTGGCCCGAGCCTCAGCATATTCAGCAGTCGTCTTTGGATGGGTAGCTGCTGGGGGCCACTCCGCCGCCGCCACCGCCGCCTCCGCCGCCGCCGCCGCCGCCGCCGCAGCGGCTGCCGCCGCCGCCGCCGCAGCCGCTGCCGCTACCGCCACCGCCGCCGCCACCGCCGCCACCGCCGCCGCCCGCGCCAGCCGCCGCCGCCGCCGCCGCCGCAGCCGCCGCCGCAGCCGCCGCCGCCTCCGCCAAGTGTATTCTGTATTGTTTTTTGGCAGGGATGGTGGGGGGGGCGCATCGGGTTGGCTGCGCATGTTCCGAATTTGGGGGCAGAGTGTGTTTTGTTTTGTTTTTTTACAAGGGATTGTGGGGGGGGTGTCGTCATGGACCTGGGTTGCCCCCCGGTCGCCTGGGGGAGGGGGTGTTCATTAATAGGGAACAGTGATTTAGTGTTGGGGGTGGTAGGGGTCGGTTCCGGCGACCGGGGACGCCGTGGCGAAAGGGGGGGAGGGGGGGGTCGAATTTGGCGGCCAAAGGAGGGGAGGGGGGGGGGTCGGACCCTCCCCTTTTTGAAGGGGGGGAGGGGGGGTCCTTGACGACGGACCCGGAAAGGGAGGGGGTTCCCCGATGACGGATCGGGAAAGTGGGGGAGGGGGGGGTCCCCGACGACGGATCGGGGAAAAAGGGGGGGTCCCAACCCTCCCCCCCCCGGGGGTCATCAAGCGGCGCGCCCTCGTGGTTTTCGGAGGCTGTGGACGCCATCTCTGGCGGTCATCGATCTTATGCACTCAGCAGCAATCGTTGTTTTTTTGGAGGGCCTCGAATGTTCTGAGCGGTTCTGGCGGTTCGCGGAGGTTCTTGCAGGGTCCGCGGTGTCCGAAGGCCTCGGGACGATTGGCTCTCGACGATTCTTTGGCGGTTTTTACGTTCCTGGCCCAGCGGCATTCACGTGTTTTCCAGGGTTTGGAAGGTCTTCGGCGACTTCTGGCGGTTCTGCCGATCCCCTCTGGAGGGATCGGCGCTGGTCGCGGGCCTCTGGAGAGCTGCGAACCTTCGGACGCTTCTGTTACCGCGGTTCCTTCGTCCTCGTCTCCTTCTTCTACTCCAAGTCCTTTATTAATGGACCCCCCCAAAAAACCAGATCCCCCTCCAAATGCGACCTAGGATTCCGGACTCCCCTCTTCGACGGGGCGCCTTCATCAACCGGACACCCCCTAAGCTCCAATCCGAAGAAAGCGCCCCAATAAACCGGACTCGGGGGACGATCGATGAGGGATTTGGAGTAGTCATGGCGGGGGCCATGGGATCTCCCGGATTCCATGCTCCCCCCACTCTCTGGCTCGATGCGCTCCCTGGTCCCCCCTCGTCCGCGCACGTGCCTCGGGCCGCGGTGCGGTGACCCCCTCTCCCGGGCCGCCCTCCCCTTCGGTGCACTCGATTTGCCTCGGAGGAGGAGGACGAGGCGGAGGAGGAGGAGGAGGAGGAGAGGAGGAAAAGGGAGGAGGATGAGGAGGTGAGGAGGAGGAGGAGGAAGAGGAGGAGAAGGCGGAGGAGGAGGAGGAGGAGGAGGAGGAGGAGGAGGAGAGGAGGGAGGAGGAGGAAGGAGTGAGGAGGGAGGAGGAAGGAAGGAGGAGGAGAGGGGAGGACGGCGGCGGAGGAGGGAAGGAGCGGAGGACGGCGGAGGAGTGAAGATCGGCGGTAGGAGGAGGATGTCGGGAGGAGGAGGAGGGTCGGAAGGGATGGAAGGAGGGCGGAGGAGGGAAGGAAGAGGGCGGGAGGAGGAGTGAGGTCGGAGGAGGAGGAGGTAGGAGAAGGGTCCGGAGGAACAGGAGGAGGAGGAGGGCAGCGGAGGAGCGGAGGGCGTGAGGAGGAGGAGGCGGAGGAGGAGGAGGGGGGCGGAGGAAGGATGAGGAGGAGGGCGGGAGGAGGAGAGGAGGAGGAGGAGTAGGCGGGAAGGAGGAGGAGGAGGATTGATGGGGAGGAGGATGACGGAGGGAGGAGAGGAGGAGGTGAGGAGAGGAGGAGGGAGGTAGGAAGGCGAGGAGGAGGAGGAGAAGGAGGGAGGAGGAGGAGGAAGGAAGGACGGAGGAGGACGGCGGCGGGAAGGGCGGGGGCGGAGGGAGGAAGAGGGCGGAGGGAGGAGGAGGGCGGAGGATGAGGATAGGG
Source organism: Prorocentrum cordatum (assembly GCA_963575745.1). Classification (NCBI taxonomy): domain Eukaryota; class Dinophyceae; order Prorocentrales; family Prorocentraceae; genus Prorocentrum; species Prorocentrum cordatum. Next base: position 6,818 of record CAUYUJ010004537.1, on the reverse strand, counting down.
CAGGAGGGGAGGAGGCGGAGGAAGGAGGAGGAGGGGGGACGCGGGAGAGGAGGAGGGCTGGAGGGAGGAGGAGGGCGAGGAGAGGAGGAGGCGGAGAGGAGGAGGCGGCGGAGGACGTAGGAGCGGAGGAGGAGGATGGCTGAGGAGGCTGTGAGGAGGAGGAGAGGAGGAGGGAGGATGAGGAGGAGGAGGAGGAGGAGGAGGAGGAGGAGCAGGAGGAGGAGGAGGAGGAGGAGGAGGAGGAGGAGGAGGAGGAACAGAGGACCAGACCGAGCGCACCCATGTGCGAAGTTCGGGCGATGCCAAACGCATTCTAGCCCTGACAATGAGCGGCGCATGCAGCGGCAGGCGCAGCGGCAGCTGAAATTTCTTCCACGGCCATGCCGTGGGTAGCTGCGCGCAGAAACTTGGTGAGGCCATCGCGCCCAGCGTGGGCGCGCGTGTATTCTCCTTTGTCTATTTTGGCGAGGTTCTCTCGCCCTTTCTTGGTGATACCCGTGCAGGGTGCGGCAAGGTGGCGTGGGTCCTCGGTTGCCGTCTTGCCGCACCCGCGGCAAAAGTACAGGCGGTACTTCTGCATGAAATGAAGCTTATGGCTAGCGTGCAGCTCGCGCCCAGATATGGTGATGGTGCCCTGTACTGGCACTATCTGGTCACTGGCTGACGGCAGGGGCGGCTGGTGGGTGCACGGCGTGGCACAGGCCTGGCGTATTTTACATTTGTCTGTGGTGAGCCCGCAACGGGAGCACAGGTACTTGCCCGCTCTGAGCTCAAAGGCGTGCTGGCTCGATTGCATGGCTAACTGCAGCTTGGTGAGGCGCGGGCCTTTGGCCTGCGATTGTCGCTCCGCGACCCACGGGTCGACTGCAAGCGTGTCGGCTAGGGCTCGGCGCGCCCTCCTGCGGATGAGGGTGCACTGGGCATCGTGCAGGTCTGTGGGAGGGGCCTGTCCTACGAGCGCTGCCTCGTAGGACTGTTGGGCCGCTACACCTGCCCATGCATCGGCCGTCGCGTTGCCGATAGTGTGAAAGTATCGCACAGGGTCTGAGGCTAGGCCAGGTGACTCCTCGCTGTGTGAGGGCACCCAGATCACAGAGAGCTGACTAGTGCCACGTGCGCGAATTGCTTTGGCAATTCGTGCCCACAAGTCCTGATTGGCGCCATCGCAGGGGCGCAAGTGTCGATTCGTCCGCCATCCGTCGTATAGCGGCAGGTGGTCTGTAATGAAACAGAGGTCGCCCTTCCAGTGTTCTAGGGCCAGCGCGAAAGCTAGCAGCTCTGCACGGGGCACAGTCTGAAAGGGGCCCTCGAGGCCCGACATAATTCCTCCCCAGGGGACCCACTCCCCGAAGAGGCACTTCATAGCAGCACAGGCGGTCCCCACTCTTCGGCGACGTGGGTCATCACTGTACTGACCTCCGGAGCCGTCACCGAAGAGAGTGAGGGTGCCGTCGCTACTGACGCAGTCCTCCCAATCCCGCCCAACCCAGCTCCACACGCCGTCCCCTCCCAATGAAGCAAAGAGCGGGTGCGTGTCAGCGCACGCAGGCAGGCCACGGAGCCAGTATGCGGGAGCAGCCTCTGCTCCAGCCAGGGCAGAGGGCATGAGGGCGTCAGAATCCGTGTAGTCCTCGTGGTCGCGGTTGCAGGGGCACAGCCAGACCCTGTGCATGAGCGTCTCGTCGGCCCCTCCGCACCTCGGACAAGTTGGAGTAGCGTTGTACCCCGTCTCGATGAGTCGGCTTCTGGGCCATTGCGCCCCCGCGACCACGCAGAGGTTGAGGGTCGACTGGTCGTGCTGGCCCTTCTTCGTGAACTTCTCCATCTCGTTGGCAACTATGTGGACGTCTGGGCCCCACGTTGCAATCCTTCTCCATGTGGATGTTTGGCAGCGTCCTTCCAGAGGCTCCTCTCAAGGGACAGGCAGAACTCGTGGACGAACTCCGCAGGGTCCACGTCGTAGCGCTTGTCCTCCCAGTCGGCTTGTCCACTGTGAGGTAGCTGCCACTCCTGGGTATGGGTCTCGCCTGCCCAAGGTGGTCGTGACCACTCCGTTGGCGTCGGGCAGGTCCAGCCTGCGTCCAGGAGGATGGCATGGATGGCGGAGATGGGGCCCATGACCTTCCTCCACTTCTTGTTGCCGCGCGTGGTCGACTTGTCGTAGATCAGCTTCCACGCCTGCGTGACCCGCATGTGGTGTTCTGGGTGCTGCGTCCAGAAGTTGAGCTATTCGGCGATCGACTGGCGCCTGAGCTCGATGGCGGGGTCCTTCTTCCTCATGACGACGGCCAGGGCTGTGGAGAGACAGCGGCCAGGGACCTTCCCCGCCGAGGCCTGGATTGCCTGGCGCCTCTGGTAGAGGATGGCCGCTGGGGCGAGGCCCATGATCTGGTGGCCGTAGGTCCCCTGCGGCCTGGAGCCCGTGTTCCACAAGCCCTTCGCGATCTTGGCGAGTGAGGCGTGCTTCCTGACCTTGGCGACGATGCGGTGAGTGCGCCTCCTCGCAGTCCTGGCCCTCTTGGTTGCCTTGGCCGCGACCCGTCTCTTGGCGCCGCCCACGTCGATGCCGAGGTCGACCGCGCTGTTGGCCACCTTGACGTAGTAGCCCATCTGCTTGAGGCCGTCGTGCACTGCGTGGGCGATCGTCTGGCTGGAGGCGACGACGGTGGCCTTGGGGGGGACTCGGAGCCCCGCGCCCATCATCCCTGCGCAAAGGTCGGCGCCGACTCCGATCAGATCCTTGACGACCTGTTTGGTTTGGCCCTCTGCTTTCGCGACCGTGTCGTCCACGAACGTCCACAGGCCCGCGTATGTGTGGTTAATGTGGGCCCTCTGCAGGATCGGCCCCAGGTAGACTTCGGCGAGCTTGCCGCCATTGCAGCTGCCCGCGACAATGGACCTCTCGGCATCCATGATGTCGCTGGCCCAGCCGTGCACGCGCAAGTACCTGGGCGCCAGGTAGAGCTGCACCTCCAGCGCCGCGACGATCGGGGGAAAGTTCACCCCGATGGCGGCGTCGAAGAGGGGTGCGTAGCATGCCGAGTCGCAGAATTTCTCTACGTCCATCAGCAAGGTCGCGAAGGCGACGCCAAAGGTCGCTGCCGTCTCGTCGAGCAGCGCCCTGACCAGCGCTGCTCTTAAGGCGCTGGAGCCTTTGATGGCGGTGTCCCAGAACTTCCCGAGCTCCTTGGACCACTCGTCGGTGGCGCTGGAGCGGACCTTGGCCCACGTCTTGGGGGTGGTGGGGGGCGTGCCCAAGATTCTCTCCACCTGCGGGCTTGGGGGCCATGGCCCCAATGGTGGCGCAGAGCTGCTGCGGCCACAGTCCGTTGGCCTCCACGTGGTTGTAGATGTCGGCGAGCTCCTGGATCCCTTTCTCGGGGAGCCTCTGGATGTCGATGGGGCCGATGTTGTCGACTCCTCTCGCCTTCTTCAGGTTGGCGGTGCCCACGATGGCTTGTATGTGCTGCGGCTCGATGGGCGAGAGAGGGTCCTCTTTCGCAAGTCGCATGGCCTTCTCGTAGGTGCTGATGATTTGCTTGGCGTTGTAGCTGTCGGACGCCCAAATGGAGCGCCAGGTGTCGGCGGAGTGGTTCATGACCGTGGATGGGTCGCCCACCGTCCTCTGGGGCTGCTTGTCCTCCAGGCGCGGCGCCTTGGGGTCGGTGACCATGCGGTGCAGCTTGCCTGGTGACTCCTTCCACGCCTGCTTCGCTCAGTCGAGGTGCCGTTTTCGCGCTCTGCCTGCAGCTCTCGCCATGGCCTTGTGGGTCCACTCCATGGTGGTGGCGCTGATGTGGTGCAGGTCGTCCTCGTCGCAGTACTCGAGGGTGGCGAGCTGGGTCTTCCACTCTTCGATCTCCTGCGGGTCGGTTTTGCTACCGAAGTGCTCATTGGAGAACTCAGGGTTCTCTAGGTCGTCCAACTTTTTCATGACGGTCTTGTGGATGTGCTGGCGGGCTTTGGGGTCCTTGCCGTTCGTGACCAGCGCGGTGTACCTCGCGACAAGGGTGCTGAGGTGCTGCCACCAGGTGGCCTCGGGGTCCTTGAGGTACGCTCTGCCAGGCGACGCCTTCATCGTCTGCTTGGTGGTCCTGTGCCCCTCTGCCCTGCCCTGGTACCTGGCCCTGTCCTCGACGGGGGCCGCGTGCGTCTCCAGGAAGGCGAGCTCCATGGTCGCGACCCACTGCGCGTATTCCGGGTTGATGTTCCCCGCGAGGTTCGGCGCATGGTTGTGGAAGATGTGTCCTCTGCCCTCCTTGGTGTCAGCCTTTGTGCCATCGAACTTCGGGAAGTTGCTGACCTCGTCGGCGGCTTCGTCCCAGTTCTCCTGGGGGATGACGAAGGGGGGTGGGGTCCTCCTTGGCCGTCTCGCGGTTGGTGTACAGGGCGTCGAACTCGTCGCGCAAGTGCTCTGGTAGCCTTTCCCTCCTGGTTCGCAACGCCTCCGCGCGAGCCTTGGACCTTTTGCCGTTCGGGTCCGCGGCCTTCTTGGGTCTGACTCGTGCGGGGAGGGCTTTGGGAACCTTTATAGCTCTGTACTGCCGCGGCTCGGCGGTGCCCACCGTGATCTGGATGCCGCAGTGGGTCTTCCAGGGGGCGTCGTAGATGGCCTCGATCCCGACGTGCGTGGCGATGTCCGCCCGTGCGATCGCGTAGTCGTACACGGAGCCCGAGCCCTTATCGCACGTCGCCTCGCAGATCGGGTAAGTCAGGATTGTGCCGTTCCAGCGCGTGAGCCACGGCTTGTTGTCCCACCAGTGCGGCTCGTAGTTCCAGTCGGCCAGGATGATCCACGGGTTCATGAGCATGTCCACGAAGGTGGAGATGGAGACCAGGATGTCCCTGTTCGCGCCTTGGCCCCGTAGGTCAGGGCGAAGGTACGCCGCCGCGACGACTAGGTTGCCGCTCTTGGTGTGGAGGACCGTCGGCGTGAACCCCACGAACGGCTGCCTCTTGTGGCGCTTGACATAGTAGTTCCTGTAGCCCTCGAGCGTAGTCGCCGCCACGTCCCTGCGCGTGAGGATCCACTCGCCGCCGTGGGCCCCCTTGTCCGATTCGTTGGTAGCCACCGCGGGTGTGGCCGGAAGCTTCCAGCCGTCCATGGCGAGCTTGCCGATCTGCTCCGCGAGGCCGTTCGCGTCGACGTGCGTCTCCGCTAGCGCTATGAGGTGGTACTTGTAGCCCGCGTTGCGACAGAAGTTCGCGGCCTGCGGGCCCCATGCCGTTATGTTGCCGAACAGGATCTGCGCTGCCTGCTCGGGCTTAGGGGCGGGTGCTCCTGCCGCGGGGGACCCGCTGGCGCGGTTCCCGAGCCCCTTAAGCCGATGAGGCTGCTTGCGGCTACCCCGGCGACGGTGGGGCTCCTGCCGCTGCCGCTGGCACCGTGGTAGCGCCCTTGTCAATGCCCTTCGCTGCGAAGGCCGGCTCCCTGGCCCTGGCGGTGGTGGCGATGAGCTCGGCGGCTGCCTTGCGGTCCTCCACGGAGGGCTCGTCGGCGGCAGGGGCGGCTGCGGCGGGTCCAGGGGCACCTCCAGGCTGGCGTGGCTCAGCAGGTGGGGCGGCAGAACCTCCTGGCGTGCCATGTTGTGCCTGTCCTCCAGGTGCGGCCGCTGGCTGCTGTTCCGCTGGTGCTGCGGGAGGGTGCCCAGGCTCAGGAGCAGGTTGCTGAGCATCAGGTGCTTCCCCATTCGGCTTCTTTCGCTTCGCAGGGTTGGTGGTGGACTCCTTGGCTTGGCGTAGGAGCTCACGAACTATTTCTTGGCCATTGTTGAGCTCGGCGAGGCGCTGGTCGAGCTCTTGCTTCCACTGTTCCATCTGGGTGCGGGTGCCCTCATCGTAGATGGAGAGGTCGTCCCACATAGAGCTGTCGACCTTAAAGGCTTCCTGAGGCCCCACAGGTGGTGCTCCGCGTACTGCTCCAGCAAGCTTGGCACTGTGGTCAGCTTGTGCCTTGGCGCATGCGTTCTGTGCCTGGACGAGGTCCAGGGCGGCTTGCTCTTGTTTGTCCACGGCGTCGTCGTACCACTGCGTGGCGGCCTCGACGTCGTCGACCGTTTGCTTGAACTTCTTCTCCCTGTCGGTGAGGACTGACAGCGCCGACTGGAGCACCTGCTCTGCTGTGCGTGCAGGCTGAGGCTTGTCGGGCTGCTGGAGGGCGTCCTTGAGGTTGCCGACGAGTTCGGCGTGCTTGGTGTCGCTGAGGAGCGTGCTAAGCGTGGCGAGGATGGCGTCCCTTGTAGGGGCGGCGGCCACTGGCGGCTCCTTCCACGGCGGTGGCTTGCTGGCTCCTGCCCAAGCCGCTGTGGGCTGGCGGTGTTCAGCAGGTGATGGAGCCAGCTGCTTGCCACAGTAGAAGCACTCGGACTTCCCCTTCATGTCCATCGGTATCGGCACTGCTTGCAGACTGTGTATTGGCTTGCAAACCTTGCTGGCGAGCCTCGTCCGCCTTCAGGGCGTGCGCGTCGCGGCCTGGTGCCGCCAGGGTTGGCGGCGGCTCCTCCGTCAGCAGGAGCGGTCCCTCCACCACGATCTGCGGCGACCATCGTCCCTCTGCTTCCCAGGGAGCTCTCGCGAGCCACGCACGGGAGGAATATGAAGTGGGCGGCAGCTCGCCCGTGAGTGTGGCTGCGGTGGGCGGCAGCTCGCCCGTGACTGTGGCTGCGGATACGAAGAGCACTGACAGCTGTGGGAGCCTACCCCAGATCGGCGGTGCAATGAACACCATTTTGGCCTTGAACCAAAATGGCTACGGAAGGAGGGGGAGGAGGAGGAGGAGGAGGAGGAGGAGGAGGAGGAGGAGGAGGAGGAAGAGGAGG
>CAUYUJ010004536.1:501071-565181 GCA_963575745.1 Prorocentrum cordatum | reverse complement strand
CGTCATCATCATCATCATCATCATCATCATCATCATCATCATCATCATCATCATCATCATCATCATCATCATCATCATCATCGTCATCATCACCGTCATCATCGTAATCAGCATCCCCCCAGGGCCCATGGCCCTCCTCCTGCTCACCCTTTTTCCTGCTATCCTGCTCCTCCTGCTCCTCATCCTCCTCCTTCTCCTCCTCCTCGCGCCCCCCCTCCCCCTACCCCTCCCCCGGACCTGGACGGGGCGCCCCGCGAGTAGTTAGAGAGCCCAAGATGGCCCAAGACGGCTCCAAGAGCGCCTCGGGAAGCCCAAGATGACCTCCGAGATGCTTCAAGATAGCCTAAGATGCCTCAAGATGGCCCCGAAGATTCTCCAAGGGGCCCCAAGAACGCTCCAAGACGGCTCCAAGAGGCCTCGGAGACCTCCAAGGAGGCCCCCAAGATGCCAAAATCCTTTCAAAAAGCTGACAGAAAATATGTGATTTGTGCCTTCTCGCCTTTTCGCTTCCGATGACCATCCGAGGCCCCAAGATGGCTCCAAGATGGCCCAAGAGAGCTGCTGCTACTGCTGCTGCTGCTGCTAGTGGTAATGCTGCTGCAGGTGCTCGTGGTGCTGCTGCCGGTGCTGCCAGTGATGCTGCTGCTGCGGCTGTTGCTGCTGCTGCTGCTGCTGCTGCTGATGGTGCTGCTGCTGGTGCTGCTGCTGGTGCTAATGCTGTTGCTGCTGGTGGGGGAGGGGGGAGGCGGTTCGGAGGAGGAGGAGGAGGAGGGGGATAAGGGGTGGCGTGAGGAGGAGGAGGGGGAGGAGGAGGATGAGGAGCAGGAGAAGCAGGAGAGCAGGAAAAAGGGTGAGCAGGAGGAGGGCCATGGGCCACGGGGGGACGCTGATTATGATGATGACAGCGATGATAATGATGATGATGGTGGTGATGATGATGATGGTGATGATGATGATGACGATGATGATGATGACGACGATGATGATGATGCTGCGGATGTCGATACTGATGCTGCTGGTGATGACGGTGATGATGATGATGATGATGGTGATGGTGATGATGATGATGATGAGGAGGAGGAGGAGGAAGAAGAAGAAGAAAGGCGAGGAGACGGGGACGCAGGGCACGAGGCACAGGGGGATCAGGACGATGAGCAGGAGGAGGAGTGAGGAGGAGGAGGAGTAGGAGAGACAAGTTCCTCAACGGTTAAGGGCCCCCCCCTGGCGAGGACGGGGGGCGGGGTGCCTTAACCGTTTGCGCAATCGATTGTGCAAAACGTTAAAGGGCGGCGGCGGCGGCGCGGCCGGCGGCGGCGGCGGCCATAAACAGTTGCAGCAATCGATGGCGCAAACAACGGAGACCCACCCCTGGCGAGAGGGGGGGGCTTAACCGCTGCGCAATCGATTGTGAAACGGTTAAGGGGCGGCGGCGGCAGCGGCGGCGGCGGCGGAGCGCTTGGCCGCTTGGCAATCGATGGCGCAACGGTTAAGACCCCCCTGGCGAGAGGGGGGTCTTAACCGTTGCGCGATCGAATGTGAAACGGTTAAGCGTTACGATCGGCGGCGGCGGCGGCTGCATGCGGCGCTTAAACCGTTTCACCATCGATTGGCGCAACGGTTAAGGCCCCCCCCTGCGAGAGGGGGGGGCCCTATAACCGTTGCGCAATCCGATTTTGGAACGTTTACGGGGCCGGCGCGGCGGCGGCGAGCGCTTTGCGCAACGTTAAGGCTCCCCCCTGGCGAGAGGGGGTCTTAACCGTTGCGCAATCGATTGCGAAGCGGTTAAGGGGCGGCGGCGGTGGCGGCGGCGGCGGCGGAGCGCCTAACCGTTTCACAATCGATTGCGCAACGGTTAAGACCCCCCTGGCGAGAGGGGGGTCTTAACCGTTGCGCAATCGATTGTAAAACGGTTGAGGGGCGGCGGCGGCGGCGGCGGGTAGGTTAGAGCTCCCAGGGAGCTCTAACATGGCATGTTACAGCTCCAGGGAGCTCTAACATGTTATGTTAGAGCTCCCAGGGAGCTCTAACATGGCATAACCCACAAAATAGCATCCTGGACCCCTCTTGGGGCGCTTTTGGAGCGCTCTTGGGCGCTCTTGGGCCATCTTGGAGCCATCTTGGGGCCTCGGATGGTCGTCGGAAGCGAAAAGGCGAGAAGGCACAAATCACATATTTTCTGTAAGTTGTTAAAGGGTTTTGGCATATTGTGGGCCTTCTTCGAGGTCTCCGAGGCCTCTTGGAGCCGTCTTGGAGCGTTCTTGGGGGCCCTTGGAGAATCTTCGGGGCCATCTTGAGGCATCTTAGGCTATCTTGAAGCATCTCGGAGGTCATCTTGGGCTCCCCGATGCGCTCTTGGAGCCGTCTTGGGCCATCTTGGGCTCTCCAACTACCCGCGGGGCGCCCCGTCCAGGTCCAGGGGAGGGGGTAGGGGGAGAGGGGGCGTGAGGAGGAGGAGGAGAAGGAGGAGGATGAGGAGCAGGAGGAGCAGGATAGCAGGAAAAAGGGCGAGCAAGAGGAGGGCCATGGGCCATGAGGGATGCTGATTACGATGATGACGGTGATGATGACGATGGTGATGATGACGATGATGATGATGACGATGCTGATGATGATGATGACGACGACGACGATGATGATGACGATGACGGTGATGATGACGATGATGATGCTGACGACGACGGCGATTATGATGATGATGACGATTAGGGCTCACACGGAGCTCTAACATAGCATGTTAGAGTCCCCAGGGAGCTCTAACATAGCATGTTAGAGCTCCCAGGGAGCTCTAACATGCCATGCTCGAGTCATGCTCGAGCCACTTGGGATCTGTAACCTGCCACGCTCGAGCTCTCAGGGAGCTCGAACCTGCTATGTGAGAGCTCCCATGGAGCTCTAACATAGAATGTTAGAGCTCCCATGGAGCTCTAACCTAGCATGTTAGATCTCCCAGGGAGCTATAACATAGCATGTGAGAGCTCCGATGGAGCTCTAAGATAGCGCGTTAGAGCTCCCATGGAGCTCTAACATAGCATGTTAGAGCTCCGACGGAGCCCTAATATACGAGGCCATAGTCAGCCTATCATGTTGCACCTCGCTAGCCTTCATGTTAGGTCTCACACCGAGTTCTAACAAGGGAGGTTCCACTCTTCCCCCGAGATGCCGTCGTCGTGCCCTCTAGCCCGCCCTTCCCTCCAGGGGGAGCTCAGTCGCCGTCGCTCCCCTCTCCTCCATCCGCCCCTCTCCGCAGGTGGTGATCGGCGACCTCGGCCGTGTGGAGATGGCGGATTCCCACGACAGGTTGAAGAAGAAACTGCGCTGCAGCCCGACCTGCGACGACCTCGGAGTACGCACGCCCGCTTACAGAGCGGTAGACGTTTTCTTGGGGAACCAGTGCTACTCAGAGGACCTGGACATCTGATCCATCGGGTGCCTGATCGCGGAGTTGCACACGCGCCAGGTGTTGTTCCAACCAGAGACTTTTGGCGCGGTCGGGCAGCCATGAGTGCACCCGAAAGACTTCGTGGATACCTTCAGGGAGGTCTTGGGGATCCCAGGCGAGGAGCCTGGGCCCGGAGACTACGGTTCCGAGGATCCCGCCCCGTGGCTGGACAACCTGCCTTTCTTTAAGGAGTGGTTCAAGCGGTCGGGCGAGGATTGGCTAAAGGCTGAAACAGCGAAGCCACTCGACGGCCGAGGGCGCTGGCCCGTTGCCGAACTTGCAGGCTGCCCCCCAGACTCGTTGAAGGCCGCCGAGAGCTGCCTGCTTTGGCACCCTGGCGCCAGAGCGACAATCAGCCGTCTAAGGGCGCGTCGCTTCCTGCAGCCGGCTGGCGCCCAGCTCGACGCGCGCGCCCCCATGGCGCAGGGAAAAACAGCACGGGCACGATAGCGGAGGCGGAGCTGGACCCAGACTTGCTCCGCTTCTTGCAGAGAGACCCGCGCTGGCAGAACTTGGCCAAGGAGCGCCTGGACACGGGGGCAACCGTCTCCAAATGCGTCCGAGGCGACGAGGCGGCGCAGGGCTTGAAAACAGAGGTCGCAGGCGTCGTGGACGACGAAAGCCCCCCGAAGCGCCGCAGCCTCAACGAGGACGGGAATTTGCAGATCGCCCCCTCGCCCCACATGGCCGCCTTCGTGCGAGCGCCGCGGAAGAAGATGCGCCCGCGGCTGCAACAGCTGGGAGAGAAAATGCGCGAGGCTGTCAAAGCCGACGGCATGCCACCTGCCATCGTCGAGCAGAACGGAAAGCCCACCATGACAGTGCACTTCGCCGACAACGCGTTCGCGCACGCATCGATCCAGCTCACGCAACCAGGCGCACGGGGCGATGGTCGGCGCACAGATGGCGGATGCCCCCTGTTGCACGCGGCCGCGACGCTTTTCGGGGCGCGCTCCGTGCAAGTGAGGATCCCAGGGGGAGCACCCGATGGGGCGTCACTCTCGAGCACAGCCTCCTGCGGAAGGGTCGTCACCCTCGAGCAACAGCCTGGGCCCTTCTACATGGGCACCCTGTCCTCCCTCGAGCACAACGCGACCCACCACGAGCTGCAACAGCGCGTAGACGACAGCAGGCTGCAGATCGCCGTCGCGATCCGCTCCGACGTCTTTCGGGAGTACAGGGCGCGCAGGATCGACGCCACGCCTGGCCCGAAGGAGTTCTTCAACGTCGTGAACCACGTCGTGGCCGATCACCTGGCGCGGGTCCCCGTGGCGCTGCCCGACCTCACGGAGGTGCTTGACGAAATGCGGTGGCCCGCTTCCACGGAGGCTGTGGTGCTTTCCGATTCCGATTAGGCTGCAACAGTATCCGAATCCGATTAGACTGCCACAGTACCCAGCATCATCATCAGCATCATCATCTTCATCGCCATCATCATCGCAATCATCGGCTTCGTCATCGTCGCCATCATCATCAGCATCAACATTTTCACGCCGCCATCATCGTCATGCGGGTCATGATTTAATCATCATCATCACTACATGATGATGGCGATGACGAGGATATGATGATGGATATTATGATGATGACGATGATGAGGATATGGTGGGTGCACTTTAGGCCCGGGCAGGCATGGGTGAGTGCTTCATAATGTACGCGCGCGGACACCTTGGAAACGTCGCCCGCGCATACAGCTCGGGGCGCAGGGGCGAAGAGAGGGGGGGGGCGCCCCCCCCCTTCGCTGCCCGCGCCGAGGGGCTGCGAGGAAGGGGGGGCGACGGGCCGCGGTGGCCGCGCTCGCCTTGCGATTTGTTTTTTCTCGGGTTTCTCTGCTGTCTTTTGCGCTTCGCATCCATTTGCTTGGCGGTGGCGATGGCAGGCGAATGTGGATTGGCCGCCATAGGGAGTACGTTGCCGGTCGACGCGCGCGCTCGCTTCTGGTGTTTCGTCAGGGAGGTGGGCATCGAGGACGTCGACGACCTGGCATTTTTCTTTACCACGGTGGAGGCAGCCGCGGCCTCGGGACAGGAGGAGGCGTGGCGGCGAGCTCGGCAGCTCGCGGGGCATCCGCGAGTGGCAGCGTGGCACAGGGTGGCCCGCGAGGCGCAGTCAGCGCCGCCCGCGCGCAAGGCGGACGCTCCGCCACGCGCGCTGGCGATGGTCCTCCCTGGCTTGCGCCCGCCAAGAGGGGGGCGCGGCGTGCAGCGCGCGGCGGCGAGCGCCTCCGGCACAGAGGAGGCGGACGCCGCGCAGCGCGCCAGCGCGGCCGGGGCAGCGGTGCAGCTGTCCGCGTCCTGGGGCCCAGCGCACGGCTTGGCGCGGGGGCTCCCCGAGGGCCAGGCGCAGCGCTTGTGCGGACCCGGGTCCGCGGCGGCGAAGAGGCTGGCGCGCTTCGCGAGCGCGGGGGTCCGGGACGCGCTGCGCGTCTGGGCGAGATGGGAGGCGTGGGCCCGAGCACGGCAGCTCGAGCCCCTCTCCGCGGAGGCTGCTGGCAGCACACTGATGGTGGACGAGTTCATATGTCATATGTGCGGTGAACAAGCCTCCGGGGTGCGCGTGTGGAATCGGTTGAAGTGGCTGCAGAAGTATCTCGGTGCGCCGTTCGCGCTCGAAGACGCGATGAAGCCAGACGCGCGGCCCGCGAGCAAAGCGGGGGGGGAGTTGCGGCAAGCGACCGTGCTCGAGCCGTGCATGGTATCGTTCCTGCATCAGATACTTGCCGCACAGGCAGCGCAGCGCGGTTGGCTCGAGGTTCCCGCCGCTGCAGCGATCGCGCTGTGCCACGGGTGGCTGAGATTCCAGCATTTGTCACGGTCGTACCCGATTGAAAGGACGAGAGCGCTGGCCTGGTTCAGATGTTACCGCGGAAAGCGCGGCGGATGTTTCGATTGGTGCCTGGTGCGGACCGCGGAGCCGCGTTGCGCAGCGGATGTGCTCTGGGACGCGTGGCATAAGCGCGCAGGGGCTGCCGGCGAAGGCGCCCCCCTGCCAAGGGGCCTCGCGGCGCACGAGGATACGGGGCAGCTCTGGCGTCTCGCGCACTTCTCAAAGTTTCTGCAGTCTGAGATCGGCCTTTGTCTGAATTCACCGCTCGAGAGGAAACTGATCACGTCGTACAGCCTGAGGCGTTTCATGCCGACGTTGGCGGAAAGCGTGCAGCTTCCGTGGACAGAGCGCGTTGTTGGCGGGGGCTGGACGCCCCGCGATGGTGGCGGAAGCACCGGCGCCCCGAACATGATGCCGTTGCGATGCGCTGGAACCAGACGTGAGCAGCAGGGTTTCGTCCGTCTGTACATGCACGAAGTGTTTCACGAGGCCGTGGCCAGCTTGCCAGCCCCCCTGCGATTCGAAGGGGTCAAAGCTTGGTGGGATACGCCAGCCGCGCAGGAGGTCGCAGCGGGCGCGCGGCGCCGCGCGATGCAGCTGCTGGCGGCACAGGGCGCGCCCGAGCCCGCGAAGTTTCTGCCGCCGGCGGTAAAGAAAGAGCTGGCGCGCCGGCGGTTTGGCGCGTTCACCGCGTCCAATTACGGGGAGCAGAGCGCAGCGCTGAGGCGACAGTTCCGCAGCCGGGGCCGCCGCGCTGCCCAGCCGCCGCAGCGGCCGCGGCGGGCGCAGCGCCTGCGCGGGATCGCTGGTAAACGCGCGCTAGAGGAAGGCGAGATCGGCAGCGATGAGGAAAGAGACAGCCAGTCATCCGCAGCGTTGCCCGTCGAGCGGGCAAAGCCGGCAGCACAGCCGAGTGCCGGGGAGCTTGCGGGAGCAGCGGCGCCAGCGGTTGGAGCTGCCCCTGCGGCAGCAGCAGCGCAGGCGCAGGCAGCGCCAACGTCACCCCTTGGGGGCGATGTTGTTGCAGCAGCAGCGCAGGCGGGCGCATGCGGCGCCAGGGGCTTTGTAATTCGCGCGGAGCGTTTCTTTGCCGCGCAGGCGCAGGCAGCGTCACCGTCGCGGGCGTATGCGCAGGCAGCTGCAGCAGCAGCGCGAGCGCATGCAGCGCCAACGTCAGCCCTTGGGGGCGACGTTGTTGCAGCAGCATCAGCGCAGGCGGGCGCACGCAGCGCCAGGGGTCGTCGTGCGCGGAGCGCTTCTTTACCGCGCAGGCGCAGGCAGCGTCACCGTCGCGGGCGTATGTGCAGCCCGCTGCAGCAACAACAGCGGTGCAGGCGCACGCAGCGCCGGGGGGGAGCGTAATGTGCGCATGTGCAGCGCCGCCGTTTCGTTCAGGCGCACTCCGCGCCATCATCGGCCGTGGGAGACACGGTAGCGGGCGCCCCGCAGGCCGGCGCAAATAGCGCCCGAAGCCGCGTCATGCGAGCAAAGCGTTCGGTCGCTGTGCAGGCGCACCCAGCGCCACCGTCGCAGCCAGCCAGACTGAACCCCGCATCAGCAGCGGTCTTCTCGCCAGCGCCGTTGCATGGCGAGCGCGCGCGTCGCTCGTGCGCTTTGCCCAAGGTTTGCGACGGGGCAACGATCGGCATTCCCGCCGAGCTAGGCTGGATTGTCACGAATGAGCGTCATCACGTCGCCATTGAAGTCAGCGGCTCTCCGCATATCAGATCACGCAAGCGACGAAAGGCGGAGAAGACTTCTGTCTTAGTCAACGGGAAGCAGCTGACGAACGCGTGCGACGTCACGTTGGCTTCCCCCACGTGGGTCGGAAGATTGACCGACGGTGATCTGGTATGCCGCAGGTGCCAGAATCGCGCGGCGTTCCTGGCCCGAGCAGCCCATGAGCTGGAACATGCGGCGTGCCAGCCGTCGGTACTGGCGGCCCGGGATGCCGTGCTTGCGATAGCCGCGCGGGCGCAGGGCCGTACGCACTAGCATTGCAGCGCGGCCATGTCCGCGCGGTCGCTTTTCGCGCGTATATTGCACCAGCGCGACCCACGCGAGCGGAAATCGTAGAGTTGTCGTGCGTGCGCGGGTGCTGCATCAGCAGCCTGCGCTGGGGCCGCGCAAGCGCAGTATGAGCGCACAAGCGGTGCGGCGTGGCCATGTCCGCGCATTTTGCTGCATCAGCAGTTTGTGAGCGCATGTTGCAGCGCGCAATAACGCCAGCGCACGCCATGCGCAAGCCGTTGCTTTCAGCGCGCGAGCAGACGTGCCAGCGATCTTGAGGGCGCGAGGCGTTGCGACTTGTCCTCACGTGCGCGATGGCGCTTTCGATCGGCGGGCAGGCGTTGCAGCTGCCGTCTGTGTCGGGAGGCCGCGAGGCCGCGGAACAGCTGTTTACGCTTTTGTGCAACGCGTTCCGGTTGGACCCCAAGGTGGCCACCCACTTGGTGTCAGTCGCGGGCCTCGAGAGCATGGCTGATTTCACACACTTCTTCACGTCGGAGCAGGAAGTCGAAACCAAGGTAATCGAAAAGATCGAGGGCCTTTCTTTCCCAGGGATTCAAGCGTCGCGGCTGCGCCAGGCCTGGGCCGCGGCGAGGCAGGCCGAAACGATCTCCGACACGCGGAAGAAGCGTGGCGTCGAGGATGATGACCTCGATGCGCTCCTGCCCAACAGTGACCTGAAAGACATCCGCGCCAAGTTTTACGCGAGGTATCGCCTGGGGTTCGGGGTCAAGACTGAGCCGTGCGATCACTTGGTGAGCAGAATCTCAAAGGAGCTGTCGCGGCGTTTGCTGCAGGCACGCGTTGGCGTTGTGCGCGCTGCGCGCGTCTCCGCGCGGTCGTTCGCGCGCGCGTCCGCAGGTGCATTCGGTTTTCCGCGTGAAGACGTTGACGCATCAGCTGACCATGACGAGGAAGCGGCAGCGCATTGCGGAGGGGCTAGTCCTCGTCACAGGGGAGCAAGCGAACGAATTCGACACGGAACCGCGCAGAGACGTGGCAACGTATGTCAATTTGCATCACACACTGATGCTGGCGCACGCGCGCGCAGGCGCAACAGCGCGCTGTGCATCGCGACGCTGGCGTTTCCAGCGCGCGCGGCGCGTGCAGGCGTCGTCCAGTTGGATCCGCAGCCAGCGGAACCAGAGGCAATGGATCGCGACAGCACGGATTACGTCGAGGCGCGAACGCGGTGCATCGCGCGCGGCAACCGGCGGTCCGTCGCGCGTCAGGTGCCGCTGGATGTCGTGCTCGCCTACCACAGGAGGCTCGCACAGTGTGCCACCATCCTTCCCCCGAGTCAGGCCCTCCAGTGGCTGCAACAGCGGGATGAGGAGGAGCGACAGCAGTGGGTTGACAGGCGCGCCGCGATCCGCGAGCTGCGAGGGGCTAGTGTCGCGAACGTTCCACCGGCGTGCAGGCATCGCCGCACGTCCATGTCGCTGGGAAAGATCATCAAGGATGTCTTCGAAAGGAGGGAGCACATGTGGGAGATCCCCGCACGCGGCTTCGCACCAGCCCCCGACGCGCGGCCTGCCGCGGACTTCGCGCGCGGAGCCCCGCGGGGCGCCCCGCCGCCACCTGCGGCGCAGCAGGGAGGCGCGGGTGCAGGGCGCGGGCAGCGCAACCCCAAGGGCGCGCAGAAGGGATCGAGCACCGGTTTGGCGACCCACCTCAAGAACGGAAAGGAGCTGCGCAAGAATTTCAATCGGGGGTCGTGCCCGGAGCCCTGCCCGAAGAATCTGGAGCACGCATGCTCCATGATCGTGAGCAAGAGCGGCCGCGTCTGCGGCATGAGGAATCACTGCGCCGCCGTGTGCCGCAAGGCGCCGATCCCGGAGCAGGGCGCGTTGTCGCAGCATTGAAGGGGCCCCGCCAGGGCGGAGGACAGCGCCGAGGCAGGGGGGCACGTTGCCTGTCCAGCGGAGCACGGCTTCTTTGCGCCAGCGCAGGCGGGCGCACCCAGCGCCCAGCCAGGTTTCCGCGCGCAGCAAGCGCGCGTTCTCGGCCAGGCGCAATCAGCGCAGTCATCGGGCGAGCAGGAGTCCGATGTGTCGGCACCGCAGGCGCGAGCGCATCAGCGCGGGGCGCCGAGCGACGGCGCGTCTTCGTTTGCGCAGGCGCCGCGGGTATCGAGGCACTTCCCCGTGATGTGGTCGCAGCGCCAATTGCGGCAGTGCGTCGTCAGCATGTTCCCCAGGGAATGGCTGAGCAGTTTTGTTTTTCCGTCATTGGAAGATCTAGTCAATCAGTCGCCGTTCGTGGATTTCGCAAAGTGGCTAGACGAGCGCAGCATCGCTGGACCAGTTGGCAGCACGGCAGGCCAGGGCACGTCTGCCATGCTGGAAGCCGCGGCGGGGCGACAGGCCGGGGCGCTCTCGGCCAAGCACGCGTTGCCGCCTCTCCTGGGCCACAGCCGGGATGAGGAAGAGCATTTCCGCGCCGCGGTTGATTTCGCGAAGCGGGGGAAGTTACCGTTCGATGAGGACGTTGCTGCTCCGCATGACTTGAAATTTGCGGCGGAGTCCACCGCCGCAGAGCTGCGCGACTTGAGGGAGTTTCGGTTGCGCAGCATGCACGCGCTGCAAGAGCTTAGTCGCCGGTGCAAGCCCCTCACGGCGGAGCTCTTGAAGTGGCAGAGTCCGACTGTGCGCGCCGTGGCGGGGCATATTCACGCCGGACTCATTGCCGTGCTGGTGGTGCTCGCGCGGTGGCCAGACCAAAAGCTGGCGTTGCGCTTTGTCACCGGCTTTGGCATCACTGGCGTAATGGAGAATACGGGTGCTTTTGAACCATCCGAGTATGAAGCTCCCATGCCCGTGCACTCGCTGCTTGGAGAGTCCAAAGTCTTGCTGGCGGAACTGGATCGCCAGCGCGCGAGTGAGGAGGGCCAATTTCTCTGGGATAGCTGCGAGGAAGAGTGCAAGAAAGGCTGGGCGGCACCGCTGCGAAGCAAGTCGGACATTGATGCGGAGTTCGGCGCGGGGCAGTGGGCGCCGATTCCTGCGTTTTGCCATATTCAGCCTTCTGGAAAAAGGAGGAGAATCGACGACGGGCGTCGGGGTAGGCAGAACGAAGCGACGGCATTTTGTGAGCGGCAAAGAATGTGTACGCCATTCCAGCCTGTCATCGATGCGAGGGTGGTCCGGCAAGCGTGTGCGGACGCTGGTGCCGACGTGGCCCGCGAGAGGCTCGTGTCGGGGGGCGAAGATTTGCCGTCGGCCTATCGCTCAGTCCCAGTGCACCCAGATCACTTGCGCTTGAACGTCGTGGCGGTCCGCGATCCTGTCACGGGAGAATGGAGGTTCCAGGTGGCGTGGGCGTTGCTTTTCGGTTTCTCCGCGTCAGTCATGCAGTTCGCGCGATGGGGAGGATTCCTGCAGGCAGTGCAGCGCCGCGTGTTGTCGCTTTTGCTTGCCATGTATGTGGACGACGCGAATATTACTGATTTTGAATCAGCTGGGGGCGCTGGTCAGGAGGCCGCACAGTGCCTTTGCGCGGAGTTGGGCACGCCTGTGGCTCCCTCGAAGACGAGGAGGATGAGCCCGTCCGGCGATTTTCTGGGCGTCGTGCACACCTTCGGCCCTTCGCTGGACTCGAATGTCATATCTTTCAGGGCGCGCGACACTCTCGTCGAAAAGGCGAAGACGTTCATTGCGGCGAGGCGCAGCGAGGGCAGGCTCACGCCCGGAGACGCCAGCAAGTTGAGAGGCCTCCTCAACTTCATCGCCAGAGCGGCGTGGCACGGCGTGGGCAAAGCAGGCATGGGGGCTCTGAGGCAACGGCAGTACACAGATCAGCCGCCTTGGACCCTGAGCAACTGCCTGGTGCGCGCCCTCGATTTCTTTTATATAATTCTGCAAGACATGCCGAGCCGCGTGGCCGAGATCGCGCCGAGAAGCGAGCCTTTGATTCTCATTGCTTCTGACGCGCGCGCTGACAATGACGCGTGGCCGACAGGGGGGTGCGTGTTGTTAGATTGCGCCGACGGCTATCGGCGAGCTGGCTTCTGCGTTTTTGACGGGGCTCTGCTGGGCATGCGGGGCTACTGTGAGGAGCGCTTGAGGCAGGGCGGCCAGCCCATCGCGCTGTGTGAGGGCGCGATGCCGCCCATCATCTACCAGCGCCACGCTAAGCGGCTGGCAAACCGCCGCGTGCTGTGTTTCATAGACAATACCAGCTCTCTGCATTCGTACGTCATGGGCTGCGCGGTGCCGGCCGCGCTGGATCGGTCGATTGCTTTCACTAATTTCTTGGCGAGCCGCCGTTCGATCACCACGTGGTGGGAATTCACGCCTTCGGGGACCAATTGGTCGGACGGGATTTCGAGGCAGCTAGGAAGTGACGCGTTTGTGAGGCGACATCGATTTCCAGCAAAGCGAATCGGCGTGGACAGTCGTATTTGGACGGGCAGCTTGGAGAGCGCATGGCGCTTCGCCCGCGGGTAGCCCCCACGTGTGGCTGCGACGCGCCGTTATACATTGTGTTGCTCGGTAAGTGAACAGCGTTGGGTGAGCGAGCGGGGCGTGGGGGTGAGCAGCGTTGGGGGGATCGGCCAGAGGGATGCATCGCCCCTCGGTCGGTCGGCCTCCCGTCAAGGGGATGCATCCCTCCTTGGGGGAGAGCGGCTCCAGCCGCCCCAATGTTGTTCCCTATGGAAACCCGCTCTCTCTCACCTTAAACCTCACGTTCACTCCAACCAGCAAAAAAAACAATGCTTTTGGTCCCTCGGACCCAGTCTAGTAGCTAAGGTGGGCGCGTAGATTATGGGTGCACTTTAGGCCCGGGCAGGCATGGGTGAGTGCTTCATGATGTACGCGCGCGGACACCTTGGAAACGTCGCCCGCGCATACAGCTCGGGGCGCAGGGGCGAAGAGAGGGGGGGGGCGCCCCCCCCCTTCGCTGCCCGCGCCGAGGGGCTGCGAGGAAGGGGGGGCGACGGGCCGCGGTGGCCGCGCTCACCTTGCGATTTGATTTTTCCCACCCTCCCGCCCTGGGTTTGCATTCAGCAAGCTGGGGGGGGGCCAAGAGGGTAAGCGAAGCGACGAAGCCTCGAGCGCGACACTTCGCGCATGAGGGATGCATCTCCCCTCCGTGGTTGGTCGCGCATGAGGGAGGCATTTCCCCTCTGTTACAAGGGGGGGGATCGGCCAGAGGGATGCATCGCCCCTCGGTCGGTCGGCCTCCCGTCAAGGGGATGCATCCCTCCTTGGGGGAGAGCGGCTCCAGCCGCCCCAATGTTGTTCCCTATGGAAACCCGCTCTCTCTCACCTTAAACCTTACGTTCGCTCCAACCAGCAAACAAAACAATGCTTTTGGTCCCTCGGACCCAGTCTAGTAGCGAAGGTGGGCGCGTAGATTATGATGATGATGGCGATGACGCGGGCGATGATGAATATCATGACGACGATGATGACGATGATGATGACGATGATGCAAAAACAGGTTGAGTCGGTTGAGTCCGCAAAATCCGCCCTAAAGACAGCCATCTTAGCTTCCTGTCGGGCGTGTCCCTCTACAGGGGGAATTTCAAAAAGTCAGAACATAGCCAGAGCACGACTTTTAGACTATGTTTGAATATGTTTGAACATGTGTTGGATATGTTTCATTTGTCTTCCAAATTCCGCTTGTAAGGGGGACACGACCGACTTAAGATTAGCTGCAGAGACCGCTTGGGGGGGGGCAGGTTCAAGTCGCGTCGCGGGCGTTTTCTCTGGAGGCTCAGGAACACAACCCGTCACCGCACTCAGAGTGTCCGTCTCGGCCGAAGCATGCCATCACCCCTGCCAGGTTCGGGCTCCACACCTGGACCCGCGCCTGACACACCTGGCGGACAGGATGGGGGGGCACCCGGAAGAAAGGGCCTCTCAATCTCCGCCCCGAGTCCAGCAGCACGCCCCTTTTGGAACGAGCTGCCACCCCGGCACGAAGCGAGCGCCGAGGTACCACGGCATGCGAAGGCCAGCGCCGAGCTCGAGCATCGGTGCACGGCGGGCCGCGGCGTCTTTCAGGGGTCGGCGAGTTTCGTGGATGCCGCGCGTGGACTAGCAAGCTGTTGCACGGCCCATGATCGGGTGTCGCTAGAAGTGCCCCAGTCCAAGGTGCCCCCAGCTTTTCGCTACATTTTGGAGCCCCCTGGGGCCCTCTGGGCCTCGTAAGGGGCGCCCTGGAGGCCGTCTGGGCCCCCCCTCCGAAATCCTGGGGGCACCTTGGGCCAGTGGCACTTCTAGCAACACCCGACCTGAAGCAGAATGGAAATGGACAGGGGGGAGCAGAGGGCGGAAACATGAAGATGGGGCGAGGTTAAGGGGAAAGGTCGAGGGCAGTCTGGTGCGCAAAACGGGAAGACGTCACTGACAGAATGTTGGGGTGAGGAAAGAATCGTCCTGGGCAGGATACGAAGTCATTGAGGTTGGGAGGCTGAGGATCATATCCAGCTGCCTGCTGCAAGTCCCGTCGTCACCGTACCAACCCAGCACTCTAAATGGCGACGGGTCGAAGAGCGCACAGGACGCCGTAACGCTTGACATATCATGTCCCAGGGCTCAGGGGAGCCAAAACATGCAACGCGCGTTTCCACTTCGTGTCGGTGTCTCGTCCTCGGTGTCGTCATCTTTTTTGTATCTTCTTCTCTCCTCCCCCTCCTCCCCTCCTCCCCTTGCTGCAGCGCAGAGGAGCATTTGGGTCTTCTGGGGACCTGTTGGAGGCCTTTTGGGGCATCTCGGGGTCTCTTGGGCGCATTTGGGCTGCCTGGTGCCAAGCCTTCTTAGGGAGCTACATGGCCGTTTTGCAAATCTCTCGGGCCGTCTTTGAGGCTCGACCTTCTTTTGGACCTTCTGGGGGGCCTCTTTGGTCCGTGTTTCGCCGCATTGAAGGGCTCTCGGTCCGGCCTTGACCGACGGAAACCCGAAAACGTGCGCACACGAAATTGTTCAATTGCCAGTGGAGATCTGTTGGCATCTCCGGGCCCTACTGGGGGTCCTCTTGGAGCCCTCTTGGGCCGTCTTGGGGGCCTATGAGGCTGTCTTGAGTCAATATCGGGCCGTCTCAGAGTACAGCCAACCCGAATAGTATGGATGAGCGATCTTCCAAGGTGGCCCTTGCATCCGTCCCCTTCGGCCATGCTTGGCCGCGCTGTCGCTGGCCGCGCCCCGCTCGCAAATTGTCGACATGGCCTTCCCGAGGTCCCTGGATCCCTATCGCGCTTCCTTGTTATATGGGCTGCCTGTGATCTCGGGCCGTCTTGGAGGCATCTCGGGCCGTCTTGGCGGCCCCGGTTTCCTGCCTCGGCCGTCCTGGAAGCCATCCTCCAGGCCTCCTGGGCGCCCCTGGGTAGGAGGAGGAGGAGGAGGAGGAGGAGGAGGAAGAGGGAGGAACGAGGAGGAAGAGGAGGCGAGGGGGAGGAGGAGGAGGAGGAGGAGGAGGGAGGAGGAGGAGGAATGAGGAGGATGCGGAGGAGGTAGGAGAAGGAGGAGGCAGGAGGAGGGGACGCTAGGGAAGCGGCCCAGAACCTCAGGAGCGAGGCGCTGTGGGGGCGCGCATATCACTGTTGACCGGCAGGTGGTGGGTCGTGGGGTGGGGGGGGCTTTCTCAAGAATGTTGCAGGACCCTGGCCAGCTAGGCCTCCTCTTCTCATCATCCTCCTCCTCATCCTCCCCCTCCTCCTGCCCTCCTCCTCCCCCTCCTCCCTCCTCCTCCTCCTCCCTCGTCACCTCCTCCTGCCAGCCTCCTCCTCCTCATCCTCCTCCTCCTCCAACTCCTCCGCCTCCTCTCCTCCTCTCCTCCTCCTCCTCCTCCTCCTCCTCCTCCTCCTCCTCCCTCCTCCTCCGCTCCCCTCCTGCCTCCCTCCTCTCCCCCTGCCCTTCCCACCTTCCTCCTCCGGCCCTCCTCCTCCTCCTCCTCCTCCTCCTCCTCCCTCCTCCTCCTCCGCCTCCTCCTCCTCCTTCCTCCCCCTATTTCCTCCTCATCCTCCTCCTCCTCCTCCTCCTCCTCCTCCTCCTCCTCCTCCTCCTCCATGGCACTCTGCCACGCCTCAACGTGCCAGGGGGCACAGATACGGATGTCTCAGCCCCCAGGGGCTCAGGGGTCCTATCGGGAAGCCTTTGCGGCCGGGTGCCGCCGAGCCTGAAGGGGGACGACGACGGCGACGACGGCGGCGATGACTCAGGCGATCGCAAACATGGATCAAGGGGGCGTGGGAAATCGCGGATTTCCGCCGCCAAGCGAGGCGGCACCGGCCGCGTTTTGGGGAACACACCTCCCCCGACCCATGGATTTGGCTACCGTGCGCCAAATCCATGGATGGCTAATCCATGCTTGAGCGCCCCCGAACAACGGCGGCGACGACGACGGCGGCGGCGGCGGGGAGATGGCAGTGCCGAGCGCAGCGTGGTGGTGCTCCTGCGCTCGGGGGCTCAGGCTGGCATGGATCGACGGATCGGAAGGTGCAGACGCTTTCAGCGGCGGCCTCTCCGCAATGCCGCGTTCTTGTGTGTGCCGCCCCGGATCCGCGGCAGCCCTCCTCTTTCCTTCGTGCGAAAATCGGGCATGTCCTTCTACAGGAGGAATGTTCATATATAGTTGACAGAATACTCTGGGGAAGATTTGTGCCTAGTATGTTGGACTATGTCTGAGTTTATTTTGACTGCTGTGGTTGGGGTGTGGAGACCGCCCGGGTCTACTCATAAGTCGGGCGCCCCTCTACACGAGGAGTCTTCAAAAATAGTGGAAAAATATGTGGAATCATTTTTTCTAATTTTCGATACTGTTTGAACATGTTTGGATTCTTTTTAGTTGCCGTCCAAGTTCCGCCTGTAGGAGGACACGCCCGACCCAAGACCACTCGGGGGGCCCGCTGAGGCCAGTCGGGACTGCCTGGCCCGAGTGCTAAAAGATAGCACTGCAGACCTATCAGGTCCCATCTGGACGGCCCGACGGGCATCAGGACGTCGACGTCCTGGTCTTATGTTGTGTTAGCTCTCCTGGAGGGCCAGGGCGAGGGGCGATGCGCGCAGAGCTCTGTGACCGGCAGGGGGTGGGTCGGGGGGGGGGCCTCTCAAGGATGTGCAGGAGCCCTGCCAGCTAGGCCTCCTCTTCCTCATCCTCCTCCTAATCCTCCCCTCCATCCTGGCCCCTCTCCGCCTCCTTCCTCCTCCTCCTCCTCCTCCTCCTCCTCCTCCTCCTCCTCCTCCTCCTCCCCCCGGGGGGGGGGGGGTGCTGCCTCTCGCGCGGCCCGAGGCCCCGCCGCCATGCCGCGCCCGCGCGCCATGCCGTCGGCCGCCGCGGCCGCCGCCTGGCTCGGGGGCCTGGCCCTGCTGGCGGCCGCGGGGCCGGCCGCCCGCCCCGCGGCGCCCGCCGGGGGCCCGCCGCTGCAGGCGGGGGCGGCGCGAGCGCGGGGAGGCAGGCGCCCAGGAGACTCCTCCTCCTCCTCCTCCTCCTCCTCCTCCTCCTCCTCCTCCTCACCCCTCATCCTCCGACAGGAGGAAGATCCAAAGATAGCCGAAGCAAAAAAGTCTGGGAACGATTTGTCGGATGATGTTTTGACGAGTGTTGAGGCATTGTTTAATCATATTTGACTGTTGCTTCAAATCCAGCTGCAGGAGGACATGCCCGACCGAACCCTAAGACAGCCCACGGGGGACCCAAGAGCCCCAGGACGGTCCAGGAGGCTCCCAAGAGGTCCCCCCGGAGGGCTCCCAGCAACGGCAGGGAGGGGGCCAGTGATATGTTTGTCCCCCCCCCAAAAAAATGTGTATATACCTATACGACCACCCTTCGGGTGATAAGGAGGTTCGGGGGGGGGAGGAACCAACGTCTCACTCGATCGGTCTCACTATCGATCTCACTATCGATCTCAGTATCGGTCTCGCTCGATCGATCTCCCTCGATCGATCTCACAATCGATCTCACTCGATCTATATCACAATTGATTTGACTATCGATCTCACAATCGATCTCACAATCGATCTCACAATCGATATCACATTCGGTCTCACTATCGATTTCACTATCGATATCACAACCGCTCTCACAATCAACGTCATCATCATCATCATCATCATCAACAACAACATCAACGTCAACATCAACATCAACATCATCATCACCAACATCATCATAATCGGGACACCGTCCTCATCATCAACACCAACATCTATTCATCACGGTCATCAACATCATCGGGACACCACCATCATCATCATCATCACCATCATCACAATCATCATCAACATCATCATCATCATCAGCAGCATCGGGACACATTCATTGTCATCATCATCATCAGCAGCATCATCATCGGGACACCATCATGATCACCATCGTTAGCATCATCATCATCATCGGAACACCATCATCATCATCTCATCCTCATCATCGACATCATCAGCATCAGCATCATCAACATCATCATCAGCATCATCATCATCGTCGTCATCATCGGGGCACCATCATCATCATTAACAACATCAGCATCAACATCATCAGCATCATCATCATCATCACCATCGGGACGCCACCATCATCAACATCATCACAATCACCATCAGAATAATCATCATCATCATCGGGACGCCATAATCATCATCAACCTCATCATCATCATCATCACCATCGGGACACAATCATAATCAGCATCATCAACATCAACATCATCATACTCATCACCATCGGGACACCATCATCGTCATCATCATGATCATCAACATAATCATCATGATCATCATCATCCTCATCATCGGGACACCATCAGCATCATCATCATCATCATCATCATCATCATCATCATCATCATCATCATCATCATATCATCATCATCATCATCATCATCGCTGCAGCATCACCATCATCAGCATCATCCTCATCATCGGACACCCTCATCATCATATCAGCATCTCATCCATCATGGGTACAGCATCATCGCAGGATCCACTGATCACCGTATCGACCGTCAATCATCATCAGCATGCAGCATCATCATCCATCATCAGCATCACCATCATCAATCATCATCACATCATCATCATCAGCATCAAGCATATCATCATCATCATCATCATCATCATCACATCATCACATCATCGCGGAAACACCGCGGGACACCGGCGGGACACCGGGGGGGGCGGGTGCACCGCGGGACACCGCGGGAGCACAGTGAGGACACCCGGCGGATACAAAGACAACCGCGGGCCACCGGCCGCCTTAAGGGAGACATTTGGTCGGCCGAGCTCGCCACAACGGGAAACCAACGGGACACCGGCGGGACACCGCGGGCCACCGGCCGCCCGGAAGGGAGACATTTGGTCCGGCCGCGCCTCAGCCACAGGAGACTTGATCTCGCCCGCCCACGCAGCTTCGCCTCGCCCGCACGCACGGCACGCACGAACACAAAACCGAAATCGATTTCCCGGTAGGGGGGCTCTCCGTTCCACTTCGATCTCACCCCCTCACCTCCGAGACATAGATGTACGGACATATCCCTCTCTCTCGATATATATATATATATACAGATAATAGATGTGGATATGCGTATGTATGTATGTGTATATATATAGATATAGATGAGTATATACATGTGTTTTATATATATACAAGATTGTAAGGCTCGCTGCGGTTCGCCTTCTAATCTTGATCCTTGCACCTACGATGTTTCTGGGCGCGGGCGAGAACACATTTGTCCCAACCAACCTGTGTTGTTGGGTCCTCGTTTTGAAGAGACGGTGGCCCGCGTCTCTTCTCCTCTCCTCCTCTCCTCCTCCTCCCCCTCCTCCTCCCACCATCATCATCGTCATCACCCATTTCGGCACACCCCTCACCCGCGTCGTGGCCCCATAGGGAGCTCCACCGAAGGTCCCAGTGGGTGTGCCCGCATGCGTCCCGCACGCCCATTTCGGCACACCCCTCACACGTTTCGTGGCCCTATAGGGAGCTCCACCGAAGGTCCCAGTGGGTGTGCCCGCATGCGACCCGCACGCACATTTCGGCCCACCCCTCACACGTTTCGTGGCCCCATAGGGAGCTCCACCGAAGGTCCCAGTGGGTGTGCCCGCATGCGTCGCGCACACCCATTTTGGCACACCCTTCACACGTTTCGTGGCCCCATAGGGAGCTCCACCGAAGGTCACAGTGGGTGTGCCCGCATGCGTCCCGCACACCCATTTCGGCACACCCCTCACACGTTTCGTGGACCTATACGGAGCTCCACCGAAGGTCTCAGTGGGTGTGCCCGCATGCGTCCCGCACGCCCATTTCGGCCCACCCCTCACACGCTTCGTGGCCCCATAGGGAGTTCCACCGAAGGTCCCAGTGGGTGCGCCCGCATGCGTCCCGCACACCCATTTTGGCACACCCATCACACGTTTCGTGGCCCCATAGGGGGCTCCACCGAAGGTCCCAGTGGGTGTGCCCGCATGCGTCCCGCACACACATTTCGTCCCACCCCTCACACGTTTCGTGGCCCCATAGGGAGCTCCACCGAAGGTCCCAGTGGGTGTGCCCGCATGCGTCCCGCACACCTCATTTCGGCCCACCCCTCACACGTTTCGTGGCCCCATAGGAACCTCCACCGAAGGTCCCAGTGGGTGTGCCCGCATGCGTCCCGCACCACCCATTTCGGCACACCCCTCACACGTTTCGTGGCCCATAAGGGAGCTCCACCGAAGGCGCCAGTGGGTGTGCCCGCATGCGTCCCGCCCACCATTTCGGCACACCCCTCACACGTGGCTTCCACCGAAGGTCCTAGTGGGTGTGCCCGCATGCGCCCCGCACACCCATTTCGGCACAACTCACACGCTTCGATAGGGAGCTCCACCGAAGGTCCCAGTGGGTGTGCCCGCATGCGTCCCGCACACCCATTTCGGCACACCCCTCACACGTTTCGTGGCCCCATAGGGAGCTCCACCGAAGGTCACAGTGGGTGTGCCCGCATGCGTCCCGCACACCCATTTCGGCCCACCCCTCACCCGTTTCGTGGCCCCATAGGGAGCTCCACCGAAGGTCCCAGTGGGTGTGCCCGCATGCGTCCCGCACACCCATTTTGGCACACCCTTCACACGTTCCGTGGCCCCATAGGGAGCTCCACCGAAGGTCCCAGTGGGTGTGCCCGCATGCGTCCCGCACACCCATTTCGGCACACCCCTCACACGTTTCGTGGCCCCATAGGGAGCTCCACCGAAGGTCTCAGTGGGTGTGCCCGCATGCGTCCCGCACACCCATGTTCGGCCCACCCCTCACACTTTCGTGGCCCCATAGGGAGCTCCACCGAAGGTCCCAGTGGGTGTGCCCGCATGCGTCCCGCACACCCATTTCGGCACACCCCTCACACGTTTCGTGGCCCCATAGGGAGCTCCACCGAAGGTCCCAGTGGGTGTGCCCGCATGCGTCCCGCACACCCATTTCGGCACACCCCTCACACGTTTTCGCCCCACCATAGCTCACACGCGTGGCACCTCCACCGAAGGTCCCAGGGTGTGCCCGCATGTGTCCCGCACACCCATTTCGGCACACCCCATCACACGTTTCGTGGCCCCATAGGGAGCTCCACCGAAGGTCCCAGTGGGTGTGCCCGCATGCGTCCCGCACACCCATTTCGGCACACCCCTCACACGTTTCGTGGCCCCACAGGGAGACCAACCGAAGGTCCCAGTGGGTGTGCCCGCATGCGTCCCGCACACCCATTTTGGCACACCCCTCGCACGTTTCGTGGCCCCATAGGGAGCCCCACCGAAGGTCTCAGCGGGTGTGTGCGCATGCGTCCCGCGCACCCATTTCGGCCCACCCCTCACACGTTTCGTGGCCCCATAGGGAGCTCCACCGAGGGCCTTTGTGGGTGTATAATTTCGGGACACCCCTCATACGTTTCGTGGCCCCACAAGAGCTCTGCCGAAGGTCCCAGTGGCACAGTCCGCATGCGCCCCCGCCATTCATGTCGGCCCACCCCTCACACGTTTCGTGGCCCCTAGGGGCTCCGCCGAAGGTTCCAGTGGAACAGTCCGCATGCGTCCCCGCCACTCATGTCGGCACACCCCTCACAGGTTTCGTGGCCCCACAGGAGCTCCGCCGAAGGTCCCATTGGCACAGTCCGCGTGCGTCCCCGCCGCTCATTTCGGCAAACCCTTCACACGTTTCGTGGCCCCATAGGGAGCTCCACCGAAGGTCCCGGTTGCACAGTCCGCATGCGTCTCCGCCATTCATGTCGGCCCACCCCTCACACGTTTCGTGGCCCCATAGGAGCTCCGCCGAAGGTCCCGGTGGCACAGTCCGCATGCGCCCCCGCCATTCATTTCAGCACACCCCTCACACGTTTCGTGGCCCCGTAGGAGCTCCGCCGAAGGGCCCCGTGGCACAGTCCGCATGCGTTTCCGTCATTCATGTCGGCACACCACTCACACGTTTCGTGGCCCCACAGGAGCTCCGCCGAAGGCCCCAGTGGCACAGTCCGCACGCGTCCTCGCCATTCATTTCGGCACACCCCTCACACGTTTCGCGGCCCCACAGGAACTCCACCGACGGTCCCCGTGGCGCAGTCCGCATGCGTCCCCGCCAAGGAGCTCCGCCGAAGGTCCCAGTGGCACAGTCCGCATGCGTCCTCGCCATTCATTTCGGCACACCCCTCACACGCTTCGTGGCCCCATAGGGAACTCCACCGAAGGTCCCCGTGGCGCAGTCCGCATGCGTGTCCCTTGCCCAGTACAGCGCTACGTGGCCCCATATGGAGCCCCACCGCAGGTCCTAGCCAGCCAGCTCTCTTTGCTCCGCGCAGCGGGCGACCCGCGCGCGTCGCTGGGGCCCCTCCGGGGCGACCTGCGCGCGTCGCGGGGGCTCCGTGCTGCGTTCTGCCCAGCGCCTCGCTCGCCCGTCGTCGCTCTGCCCAGCGGCAAGAGCCTTGCCCGCTATCAGCCAGCCAGCTAGCTCTCTTTGCTCCGCGCAGTGGACGACCCGCGCGCGTCGCTGGGACCCCTCCGGGGCGACCTGCGCGCGCCGCAGGGACTCCGCGCTGCGCTGCGCCCGCAGCCTTGGACTTTTGAGTGTGCGGGCAAAGAGGGAGTAAAGGAAGGGGAGGAAGCGGGCGCGATCCTCGCGGCGGGGCGCGCCGACATTGGCGTCGCGGCGCGCGGGCGATGCCGTCGGGGTGTCCCGGGGAAGCTCCTTGCGGCGGCCACGCCCAGCGCCACGAGTACTCAGAGGCAGTCATTGTCAAACTATTGACATTCATACACAATTGCACCACGCTTTGTCATATTCGCATTCATGCACGTAGACTCGCTCGCACGCAGATTCATTCACAGTCAGACGCACGCGCGCGCAGATTCACCCGCGCTCAGTCTCCCTACGTACTCAGATCCATCGTTTTCGCTCGCGTGGTGTACCACGCCATTCATGTCGGCACACCCCTAGCACGGTTCGTTGCCTCATAGGGATCGCCACCGAAAAAAGTGAATCACTATTGCGGTACTCGCACCTGCATATGGTTGGGTCCCCCGTCAGGCTAATTTCAATGAGGTGTGTGTGTGTGTGGGAATTGTGCGAGCGGAGGCGAGGCGAGGCGAGTGCGCGGTAGCGCCCAGGGCGGGGCTCAGGGCGCAGCGTTGGTGGACGCTTGAATGGAGGTGAAGGTGGAAAGTCGGATGCCGGACGCTACAGGTCGGAGTGCTGAGCTGATGGAGGCTGGAAGTCTATAGGTGGAAGTCCCACCAGCCCTTTCGGGCTACGGTGGTAGAGCGAGTTTGGTTTTCTCTTTTTCCCTTCCTTCCTCTGCTCGGGGGAGGGGTAACCTTCCCCTGGACCTGGAGGGGGGGATCGAGGCGTTAGAGCGTCCAAAATGGTTCAAGATGGTTCCAAGAGGCGCTCCAAGTCGCAAGATGGCCTCCAAGATGGCCCAAGATACCTCAAGATGGGTCAACATAGCCTCCGACACACTTCCAAGAGTCCTCAAGACGGATCCAAGTGCCCTTCGAGCCCTCCAAGAAGCCAAACTGCTTCAAAAGCCTAAAGAAAGTCAATGTATTTGGCATTATCGTCTTTTCGCTTCCGATGGGCCCCTGAGGCATCAAGATGGCCCCAAGATGGCCCAAGAGAGCCCCAAGAGGGGCCCAAGAAGGCCCAGGACGGCCCCAAGATCGCCCAAGAGGCTTCCGAAGAGCGCTCCAACACGTCCCCAAGACGCCGTTTGAGAGCCTCCTATGGGGGGGACCTGAATTGAGGACCCCTGTTTTTTTTGAACCGTGGGGCCCCAGACGGCCCCGAGAGGCCTCCCAGACTCTCCTGAAGATTCTCCACCCCGCCCTTTTTGGCCCAAAATGGCTCCAAGAGAGCCCCAGATAGCTCAAGATGGCCTCCGAAATGGCCCAACATAGCCAAGCATGGCTCAAGATAACCTCCGACAGATCTCCAAGAGGCCTCAAGACAGCCTGAATATGGCCCGACATAGCCGAGCATGGCTCAGAATAGCTTCCGACAGCCTCTAGCCGAGCATGGCTCAGGATAGCCTCCAACAGGCCTCGGGAAAGCTGGCGATCAATTCTGGACGGGCTGGTGGGGATACTTTTTTGATCGGCGGCTCCGAGGCGGCGGACAGGGAGCGGAAGGCGTCGTCTGGGCCAGCAGGCGAGGCGAATTAGCAACAACAGGCAACGCACCTGCAGTAATAATTCGCAAAGAAAGCGAGGTGTGCACATGCATTATGCAAAATGCTCCACATTAAGGCGAACGCACCTGGGCGCCAGCCACACCGAGGTGAAGCAGCCGCAGTGCTACGCAGCGGAAGAGTCGCCCTGTCGGCGCCAGTCCGCGCAGCCAACCTAGCCGATCAGACAGGTAGCACCGAAGCGACACGCTGAAGGCTGAACCAATCAGCATGAGGTACCACCGCCGTACGCGGGGTCGGCTGAGACTGGTGGGGATACGCGAAGCGTCAAGAATTGAGAGGAAAGTCGGCGGCCGCATGCTGGAGGACGGGATGCTGACCTGGTAGAGGCTGGGAGTCCCGCGAGAGAAGCGGCAACACGATATTGAATGAGAGATGTGGCCGGCGCCTCGGCGAGAGCACGGGGCCCAGTGAAAGCTGTCTTCGGTTTCCGCCGTTTGCCCCCTCCTCCTCCTGCTCCTCCGTGCCCTCCTTCCGTCTTTCTGGGGCCCCTCCTGTTTCTCGCAATCCTCACCGTTCCTTCCTCTTCCGCCTTTTTTCTCCTCCGTCCCGCCTCCTGCTCCTTTTCCTTCTCTGCCACGCGGGCCCATTCGGCGCGCGGGCCAGCCGAGCCAAGGACGACGGCTCAGGTCAATCAGAGTGTAATGAATTTGACGGCTCTAAGACTGAGTGGAGCTCCTGTTGGTGCTTTTGTATACCATCGGAGGGCCTTCTTGGGCTGTCCTGGCCCTCGTGGGCTGTCTGGGGGGCTTGGGCCGTCCTGGGGCCGTGTTGGGGCTCTCTCGGGCCCTCTCTGAAGCATCCCGTGGCTCTGTTGGGGGCCTCTTGGAGGTCTTTTAGGGGTCTTTTGGGCGCTCCCTGGCTTTCTTGGCGCTTTATTGGCCCATCTTGGGGCCCCATTGGGCCGCCTGGAGGTCATCTCGGGGCGACCTCGGAAGCTCGCAGACCATTCTTGGGCCGTTCGTAGACAGAAAACGCGAGAAGCACAGAGTCGTTCAAAAACCAATGTAAAATTAAGGTTTTTGGCCTGCTGAGGCCGTATTGGAGGTCTTTGCGGGGGCATCCCGGGCCGTCTTGAGCCCATGTTTGGTCTTGTTGGAGCACTCTGGGGCCGTCTTGGGGCCTCGTGGGCCTTGCAGAGGACGTCTCGGAAGTGTCTTCTGCTGTCTTAGGCTCCCGATGTAGGCCTCGTGTCGCTCTCTTCGGGGTATTTTGGGCCGCCTCGAAGCATTGTGGGGCTCTCTTGGGGGCCTGTGGGATTCATGTGGGGTCCATGTGGGGGGGGGGGTCGGTGACATGCCGGGGTTTTCCTTGTAATTTGATAGGTAAAAAGGATATATATATAATATATAATATATATATATATATATATATATATATATTATATATATATATAAGAGGGGGGGATAACGGTAGGTTTTTGGGCGGCGCGAGCTGTGGGTCGACCTCCACGCCTCGCCGGGTTGTGAATGGAGGCGGGTTTTTTGGGGGTGGCAACGGCAGGCAGAGGGCCCAGTCGACCCCCAAGATCCTGACGTTGTAGCTTTTGCAAGACCGGCGTTTTCGCTCCCTTTCGGGCCCCGGGACCCTCCCAGATCCATCCAGCGCGAATGATGACGTGGAAAGATGAGGTTCAGGGCTCTCGGCGTGATTCTTAGGCTTACGCCACACCGCCGACCCCTTGTTTATGCCAATCTGGGGGTAGTAGATGCTGCGAAGGGGTGAAAAGCGAGTTTTGGAGCCACTTGGGGGCCGTTTCGGAGCCTCTGGGGTGCTTCTTGGGGGTTCCTTGGGGCGTCTGGGCGGCCTCGTGAGGGCCTCTGGGGGCCTCTTGGGGCACTCTTGGGGCCCCCTGGGGCTCCTGGGGGCAGAAAGCTAGAGTTTCAACATGTTTGGTCGCCCTCTTGGGCCCCTCTTGGTGCCGTCTTGGAGCCCTCTTGGGCCGTCTTGGGGACCTCTTGGGCCGTGTTGGGGCCGTCTTGGGCCGTCTGGAGGCCGTCTTGGGGGCCTCTTGGGCCATCTTGGGGCTTTCTTGGGGGCCTCTTTGGCCGTCTTGGAGCGTCGGGAAGCCGAAAAGGCGGAAAAGCAAAAAACATCGAAAAACACTATGGAAAATCAACAATTTTAGACTCTTGGGGTCCTCTTGGGAGGCTTGTTTGGGACCTCGGAGGCCGTCTTGGAGACCTCTTGGCCCGTCTTGGGGCCATCGTGGGCGTCTTGGACCGGTCGTTTGGCGTCTCGGAGCCTTCGTGGGCCGTCTTGGAGGCCTCTTGGGGGCTTCTTGGCCCGTCTTGAGGCCCTCTTGGGCTCGGAAAAGCCCCGTGAACCGCTCGTCCCGGACCCCCCCCGCTCGCGCTCGACCCCCCCCCCCCCCTCCAAATCGACCGGACCGGGCTCCCGGGGGAGGGGTTTGGGGAGGGGGAAGCATCTCACACGCCGATGATCCCCAAGGGGTCGGCGGATTTCTTGCAACGTCGGATCTCAGGGATCTCGGGTTCTAGCAGTGGCGAAGCGTCTTGGCTTGCCTATAGGCCCGCCCAAGAATACGCTAAGAACAACCGTAGCCTTTTGGCTCAAGCATCAAGCCCGGCCTAGGACAAGCCCAGAAGGGCAAACGCAGAGCAGAGCACCATGCGCGACGATGACTTATTCTTCATGTTTCTGTGGTTTGTGTTTGTAGGGTTCGTGACCTGGCTGCTTGGTTTGGCGATTAAAAGGGAGCCGGAGTCGCGAGTATACAAGTCCTTGTGCCGAGCCGCGGGTTGCTTTGCTGAGACACCGTGGAACTCCAACTATTGCCCTCATCACCAGTGCTCGTTGTGCTACGAGGGAGCGGTGGTCGGTGGCTATTGCAGGGCATGTGCCCCATTGAGGTGCAGATCGCAGGGGTGCACTGCACGGCGGCCCTTGAACTCGGATTTTCGTGAGCATCATCAGTGTGCAAGATGCTACGACAGAGCCGCCTTCGGCAGGTTTTGCAGAGAGCATGTGTGTCAGAGATCCGGTTGCCTTGGTGAGAAGCCTCGGAATTCCAACTACTGCCCTGGTCATCAGTGCGTGTCATGCTACGAGGAAGCGGTGGTCGGCAGGTATTGCAGGGCATGTGCCCCATTGAGGTGCAAGTCGCAAGGGTGCACTGCGCCACGGCCCATGAACTCGGACTATTGCAAGCAACACCAGTGCGCAAGATGTTACAAGAAGGCTGTCAATGGCGAGTATTGCCAAGAGCATCTACAGGGTGTGTTGGTCATGGATGAAGTCGGAAGTTGTGGGGACCGGCATCGGCTCCCAACTTGTGCCCTACAGGCAGCAACGGTGAGCTTTTCCAGACGGACATTCCTTGACTCGATCTCCCGAGTCAAGGTTGATGAGCAGGTAATCTTTGAATTTCAGAAGTATGGCTTTCTGCAAACGAGGCAATGGGTCCCTAAGCACCCCTTCCATAAGATCTTCCCTTGTGGCTCGCAGGTCAACAGGTATGAGTCGACCGTACGCGTACACAGTTGGCACGATCTTTGCGTACGAGGTGAATCAGCTCATGCGTTCGGGCGAATGGGATCTACTCTTCGAGAAGTATGGCCGGCTGGTTGCGTGCCTATGGTCGTACATTCAGAAAATGCAAGCTGCTTGCGGGAAGCGGCAGGTCTTGTAACGAGGTCTTCTGGCGCAGGAACAAGACATTCGGAGAGAGAACAGATTGGGCAGCCGCGTGTCATGGGCGGCCTTCTCCAGCACGTCGCTTGACAAGAAGCAATCGCTCGATTTCGCACATGGGAAATACAATGCCACTCAAGCTTGCGGCGTCCCCGTCCGTTTCATCATCAACACGTCTGACCGGGGTGCGCCGATCCTCGATTGGTCCAAGTATCCGCAAGAGGACGAGGTGTTGCTTGAGCCCTTCCAGTGCTTTACAGTTTTGGATGTAGAGTGGCGGAGGTATTCGGGGCGTGCGCGTGATACCTTGACGGTCAAGCTCTGCACGGTTTAAGAGTCAGGGCCGTCCGCGCTTGAACTAGTGTCTCGTCTCTCCCATGTTATAGTTAGCGCTTGGCATATATATATATAATAAAACGCTAAGAACAAGTAGTGGTCTGCATGACATGGTCTTAGAACATTTCTGACCGAGGCCATCCTATTTTAACACGTCGTGTTTTCGTTCTAAGAGAATTTCTTGTGTTCTTAGAACGTATTCGCGGTGCTGGGAACATTTCGTGGCAGCCTAGCGATAGGAATGCTGGGACGGTCGGTCCCTGCTCTTGAGGGGCAAATGCCAGGGATGGGGGCCCAGTCGCGCTTGGGCTTCACACGTATAAAAAATACGCCCCCCCCCCCCCCCCTCGGGGAGCGTCCCCCACCTCCGCGACATCTAGGAGCAATTCTCTGTACCGCGCTCCCGGCTCTCCCAGGGATGCCCCAAAACGGCCGAGAAAATCCCGAAGACCGCCCAAGAGCCCCAAAGATGGCTCCAAGACGGGCCACGAAGGCCCCAAGACGGCCCAAGAGCACCCCGAGGCAGCCCAAGAGAACCCAAGATGGCCCGAAAAGAAGCCCAACAGGGGAACGCACATCAACAATCCCGGTTTTCCGCTCCAAGAGGCCCCCAGGAGGCCAAAAGAGTTCCCCGAAGCGCTTGAAGAGGCCC
The DNA here is from genome assembly GCA_963575745.1 of Prorocentrum cordatum. NCBI lineage: Eukaryota > Dinophyceae > Prorocentrales > Prorocentraceae > Prorocentrum > Prorocentrum cordatum. Next base: position 535,622 of record CAUYUJ010004536.1, on the reverse strand, counting down.
CCAAGAGCCCCGAAGAGTCCCAAAAGTTACCCCAAGAGGCCCCCAAACAGCCCCCCAGCGGCCTCCAAACTGCTTCCCACGAGCCACCTGCACGCCTCTCAGGACCCCCCCCGATCCTTGCGCACTACATGTTAGGAGGCCCCACTTGAAAAAAAGAGAGAGAGGATATCCAGTCATTGTTTGTTGTTCCAGTTCATCCCGAGCCCCATCAAGACTTCGGGGTCACATTGCAAACATGTTCCGGGATTGCTGTTGAACTCTCTGACGTTGTCTTGGCACTCTCTTGGGTCGTCTTCGTGTCCTCTTGGCTGCACGGGATAAAAGGCAGTCAAACGTCTAGATCCCATGAGTTCGCCGATCCAGCCTAGCTAGAACGTCAGCGCGCGCGCGCCAAGAGTGAGCCACACGAGAGGACCTGCCCAGGCCTTGCGAGCGTTTTGCCTCAAGATGGCCCCAGGGTTCTCGCAAAGACTCTCGAGGCACCCACCAGATGACTTCGGAGACTTCCGGGAGGCTCCCAGGAGGCACCAAGAGCCTTCCAAGAGGCCCCGAAAAGCCCCCGAGACGCTGCCAAAAGGCTCCCAGAGGCGTCCCAACAGTCCACGGCCTGTATCCTGAAAACTTCTGACCCACGGCCCAGGCATGGCAGTTTGAAAAAAAAATAACTCTTGGAATTCCTTTTTGCACAACAGGCAGCAATTGTGGCCCCCGTCACCGGCCAAGAAAGACCCAATGCTACCTTCGAGGGCTTCAAATTTTTGAATATTACAGGAGCGTCCCACACCTCGGGAACATCTAGGGCAACTCCTGGTGCTGCGCCCCCGGGCCTCCCAGGAGGGCTTCAAAACGCCCCAGGACGGCCCAAGACAACCCCAAAGAGCCCCCTGAACGCAAAAAGCAGCCGAAGACGCTGTCAAGCAGCCCAAGAAAGCCTTCCGACGGCTCTCCAGGCTCCCGGGATCGCCGGAGCGTTAGCCAGAAGGCCTCCAAGAGGCCCCAAGAGACCTGCGAGCGGCGTCCCGAGTTTTCATGTTGAGTTGATTTAGTTGTTGGTCTTGTTGGTCTTCTCGCGTTTTCGAGCTAAGTCAGCCGAAGAGGCCCCCAAGACCGCCCCAGGCCGGCGGAAGAACCCCCACAAGAGAGGCCAAAACGACCCCAGAGATCCCCAAGATTGCCCAAGAGGCGCCCAAGACGGGCCACGAGCGACCCAGGACCGCTCAAAACAGGCCCGAGGTCGGGAGCAGGAGGCCCCAAGAGGCCCCCGAGAAGCCTCCACCTCCTCCTCCTCCTCCATCCTCCTCCTCCTCCTCCTCCTCCTCCTCCTCCTCCTCCTCCTCCTCCTCCTCCTCCTCCTCCTCCTCCTCCTCCTCCTCCCCCTCGCATCTCCTCCTCCCCCTCCTCCTCCTCCTCCTCCTCCGTCCTCCTCCGTCCTCCTCCTCCTGGATCCCCAGAGGCCCCCACCAAGCCCCAGAATCCTGAGAATCCCCCCAAAAAGCTCCTCGAGGTTCAAGAAACAGCCCAAGAGAGCTCCGAGAGCCGTCCCGAGAGAGCCCGAAGAGGGTCCAAACTTTCCTTTGCACTGGTGTTTTTTTCTAAGTTTTGGGCCTTCTCGCATTTCCGAGCTTGCAGCGCTCCAAGACACCGAAGAGACCCCCAAGACCGCCCCAAGACGCCCGAAAAGAGGCCCCTGAGAAAGCCCACACCGGCCCCAGAAAGCCTCAAGACTGCCCGAGAGGCGCCCACGACGGCCCAAGAGCGCCCCAGGACCGCTCAAAACAGGCCCGAGGGCGGGAGCAGGAGGCCCCAAGAGACCCGCGAGAAGACTCAAGGACCCCCCCAGATGCCCCCAACAAGCCCCAGGTCCTTGAGAGTCCCAAGAGAGCTCCGAGTGACGTCCCGAGAGGGCCCGAAGAGGCCAAAATCGTTGACTATCATGTGTTGTTATAGTATTTGTTGGCTTTCTCGCATGTTCAAGCTTCCAACGCTCCAGGACACCGAAGAGGCCCCCAAGACCGCCCCAAGACGGCCGGAGAGGCCCCACAGAGAGCCCAAGATGACCCCAGAGAGCCTCAAGACTGCCCAAGAGGCGCCCAAGAGGGCTCCAGGATATGCCCAAGATGGGCCCGAAAGCAGGACCAGGAGGCCCCAAAAGGCCCCCGAGAGGCCTCCAGGACCCCCAGAGGCCCCCAAAAAACCCCAGACCCCTGAGAGCCCCCCCAACAAAAACCATCGAGGCCCCCAAAACAGCTCCGCAGAGGCCTCGAAGCTGCGTCTCAGGAGCCCCCTGCAGGCCCCTTAGGCCCCAGTTTCCTGCGCATTACATTGTAGGAGGCCCGACTTCAAAAAAAGGAAATTCCAGTGATCCCCTTTTTTGAACTTCACGCCGGGCCCCATCAAGACTTCGGGGTCACATGTCAAGTATTGTTCGGGAATGCTTTTAAAGTCTCTGACGCTGTCTTGGAACTCTCTTGGATCGTCTTCGTGTCCTCTTGGCTGCCCGGGAAAAAAGGCAGTCAAACATCGAGATCCCATGAGTTCGCCGATCCAGCCTAGCTAGCTAGAACTTCAGCGCGCGCGTGCCAAGAGGGAACAAAAAGAGAGGACCTGCCCAAGCCTTTCGAGCCCTTTGCCTCAAGATAGCCCCTAGGTTCTCGCAACGACTCTCGAGGCGCCCACCAGATGCTTTCGGAGACTCCCGGGAGGCTCCCAGGAGGCACCAACAAGAGCCTTCCAAGAGGCCCCGAAAGACCCCCAAGACGCCACCAGCATGCATCCATGAGACTTCTCACCCACAGCCCAGGCCTGGCAATTTGAAGAAACAAGTGGTTCCCACGATTAGTTGTGTTGTTTTTTTTTCTCATCCGCCCCGCCCCCCCTCAGTCTACTCTCGCAGACCCCCGGAAGCCTTGGAGGGCTCCAAAGTATCGAAAGTCTAAAAGGAAATTGCATGGTTTCTGCGTTTCCGTATTGTCCCCTTCTGTACACTTCCGAGGTTTGCGCAGTGCCTCCAAGAGGGTTTTAGATGCAAGGAACGCCAAACAAGATGTTACATGAATTAGTCTAGCTAGAACTTGAGCGCGTGCGAAGCGCGCGCGATGGCTATATCATATATGTATATATCTGTATATACATACATACAGACAGACAGACAGACAGACAGACAGACAGACAGACAGACAGACAGACAGACAGACATACCAAAAAACTCACGACGGACGGTTGTTTGAGCTGTTTTTTTGGCCTCGGAGGGCCCTCGCGGCACCCAAAGAGCGTTCTCGGGATGAGAGGCCAGTCCTGGGGAATGGGTTGGGACTCCGTGGAGCAGGTATTGAACAAATTTGGTCATCACATGCCTGGGGGCAGACAGGCTCAGGAAGGGACAGGCTCAGGGGCCTCCTCCTCTTCATCCTCCTCTAGATCCTAGGCCTCCTGATCTGGATCATCCTGCTCCTCTTCCTCATCCTCTTCCTCTTCCTCCTCCTCCTCCTCCCCCTCCTCCTCCTCCTCCTCCTCCTCCTCTCCCTCCTCGAGCCGCAGAAGGTCCTGAATGCTGCCGTCCCACCCGTCCAAGCCCTTGGCTGGTAATAAGACTCGTCCATCACCTCCTCCCCCTCGTCCTCCCACGATAGGCCTGCGCGTACAAGCAGAACAGGACTCTGAGTTGAGGAAGAGGATGAGGAGAAGGTAAGATGACGGTGACGGCGGCGTCGACGACGACGGCGGAGGCCTCAGCGGTGGCCGCAGCGGGTGAGTACTCATTTTCCCGATATTGTTTGGACCCCAACCCGTCCATAAGGCTGTTTCCCATAATAGGGAGGGGGTGAATAATTACATGTCGCAGCGTAGTGCTACCCATGATCCTGATCTTGATTTGTGATCCTCCTCCTCCTGGGCTGGAGAATTTATGCAGGATTGCCCAGAGGCCCTGGTCCTATCCCGCGAGGCCCCTACGATTGCTCCAAGAAGATCCGAAGAATGCTCTTGGCATCGCTGGACGTATGCGTGTCTTCTCGGCGAGGACCATCGAAGAGCATCCGGGATCATTCGCCAACAAGATGTGCGCACGAAGCCGACAAGCGCACGGGGGATGGACGTCCGAGCGATGGCAAGGGCTCCAAGATGGGGAAGTCCACGAGGCGTTGGGAGCCTCACCCCCCGAAGATGGTCCCAAGGTCCCCCGAGATCCCCGAGAGATGCCCCGCAGAGACGCCCAAGAGGCTCCAGCAGCGCCCCAAGAGGCACCGAAGAGAGCCACCAAGGGGACAAGTTTTCAGATGTTCGCGCCGTCGCATACTCCCAGTCGTGGACGTCCTGTTGCCGCGCCTGCTCTTGCTACCGCTGTTGTCCCTCACAGTTTTCCTCCCCGCTCCCCACCCCCCAGTCCCCCTCCTGTGTTCACTAGCCTACTTCCTTCATCCTTCCTCCCTGCCCTCAAGCCCCCCAAGAACCCCCAAAAGACCCCACGAGGCTCCAAGAGGGCACCAGATAGCGTTCTCGCTTTGTTGTTGAGGATATCCTGCATCTTCATCTGCTTTCTTACTGCTCCCCACTTCCTGCCATCTCTCGCTCCTCTTTCGTCTGGTCTTCCTCCTTCCTCCCTTTTCCTTGCTCCCGCATCTTGCTTTCTGTGGTTGTCAAATTGTCTGAGTCCCTGCCTCCTCCCGCTACATGCTCTGTCGTTCTGCCTCTAGGCTCCGCTCACATTCATTATGCTTTATGGTTCTTGTTGTATTCACTCTCGTCTTTTGGTCCCATCGCATCTTCCTCCGTCCTCAATTCTCCCTTCGCTCATGCCTGTGGCTCCCTCCCCTCTGCTTCTTTGTTTTCCTGTCTTCTATCTCCTTTCCGCCCTGCACATGTTCTTCCCCCCGTCAAACTTCCTCACTCCTCCCTTGGTGGCTCCTCCCTCTCCCTCCGCAGGCGTGCCCACGGGAGGTCGGCCAGAAGAGCGCCCGTGCGTCCTCGGCTTCCACCAAAGTCGAGCTCACGTTCCAGAACCAGACGCCGGTGCCGCTGGAGGCCTCGGCCCGGGCAGCGGAGGAGGAGGAGGAGGCGGAGGAGGGGGAGGAGGAGGAGGAGGAGGAGGAGGAGGAGGAGGAGGAGGAGGAGGAGGAGGAGGAGGAGGAGGAGGAGGAGGCGGAGGAGGAGGAGGAGGAGGAGGGCGGCGGCGAGCCGAGGCGCGGCTCTGCAGCCACGGCCACCGCCCGGGGGGATCCACCTGCGGGGGCCTCGGCAGGCGGCGGGGTGGATGCGGATATTCTAGGCCTCCTTAGGCGATGCTTAAGAAAACCTAAGTTTTCGTCCAGAGTCTCGATTATTCTTAATGTTTCAATGTAAATCCCAAGATTTGAAGAGACATTCTGGGTTTTTACTCAAGTTCTGAGACTATGAATTTCTTAACCCATGATTTCTTAAGCATTTCGCGGGGTGTAGGTGGGGTCGGAGGATCGCCGATGCATCGCCGATGCGGCTCGATGTGGAGCCCGACTGGCTTCACGTCGACGTCGCCGATGCAGCGCCGACGTCGACGATGCATCGCCGGTGCATCGCCGATGCATCGTCGATGTATCGGTGATGCGGCGCGATCCTCCGACCCCATCTACTCCGACCCCATCCAGGAGGCCTCTAGATATGGTCGCGCCCAGGGCGGGGGTGGCAAGTACAGTCAACCCGCTTAGTAATTAAGGATGGACAGCCGTCCCAAGGGTACCCCGTGTATCCTTGTCTCCTCGGTCCATCCTTGGCCACTTTCGTTGGCCCCGCCCCGCTCGAAAAGCGTCGAAGTGGGCGTCCCAGGCCCTTGCATCCTTGTCGCGCGTCCTACTGATGCGGGCCGACGGTATGTCCGCCATCATTCACCGCCGCCTGCCACTGTCCCCGAAGATCGATCCCCCGAGGCTGTGGTTCTTGGACAAGCCCCCGCCCGGTGGGCCACCAGGGGCGCGCCTGTGAACGGAAACGCCTCAGGACAAGAGGGAAGTCTGAGGTGGCCGCGGCGGCGGCAGCCTGCGGGAAGTGGGGGTGTGGCTCCAGGAGAACTATCGCACCTGAAACCTCCTGAAGCCTACAAGACGCCCACCTGACAGAGGAGTAGAGGACAAAAGAGAGGGAGGAGGAGGAGGAGGAGGAGGAGGAGGAGGAGGAGGAGGAAGGAGGAGGAGGAGGAGGAGAGGAGGAGGAGGAGGATGAGGAGGAGGAGGAGGAGGAGGAGGAGGAGGAGGAGGAAGGGGAAGAGGGAGGAGGAGGACGAGGAGGAGGAGGAGGAGAAGGAGGAGAAGGAGGAGGAGGAGAGGAGGAGGGGGAGGAAGAAGAGGGGAAAGCGAGGTGGAGTAGGAGGAGGAGGAGGAGGAGGGAGGAGGAGAGGAGGAGGAGGAGGAGGAGGAGAGGGGAGGAGGAGGAGAGGAGGAGGGGGAGGAAAAGGAGGGGGAGGATGAGGAGAGTCAGGGGAGGAGGAGGAGGAGGAGGGAGGAGGAGGAGGAAGACGAGGAGGAAGAGGAGGAGGAGGAGGAGAGTCAGGGGGAGGAGGAGGAGGAGGAGGAGGAGGAGGAGGAGGAGGAGAGAGGAGGAGGAGGAGGAGGAGGAGGAGGAGGAGCAGCAGCAGCAGCAGGAGGAGCAGCAGGAGGGGAGGGACCCTCAGATCCGACGTTACAAAGACAACTACCAAACTGTAACATTGCAAACATCACGACCTGAGCCCCGCACCCTGTCTTCCTGTCGCATGTTCCATGCCGGATCGACATGTGATGGCTTCGGGGCCCGGAGCCGGGCGAGTGGAGGAGGGAGGAGGGAGGAGGGGGGCCGTGCCAGATCGTCTGGATCGACACCCGGGGCGCCGAGAAGGTCACGAACGAGAACCTGCCCCCCGGCAAGTCTGCCGTGCAGAGCAGCTTCGTCGGGCACGTCTTCGCGGCGCGGGAGCCGAAGTCCCGCACGCTCGTGAAGGTGGTCAGGGCGTCGGAGGAGGACGCCCAGGCCCTTCGTGCTCGGCTCTCCCGTGGCGTTCTCTTCCCGTCTGCACCTCGGCCGGGAGGAGCAGGGGGGGGGGGGGGAGCAGAAGCAGGAGGAAGCAAGAGGTCAGAGGAGGAAAAGGCATCCTGGTACCGCTGGCCTTGCCTCGTTTTCGCCTGTTTGGGCCTCCTGGGAGGCCCCCTTCGCCACTGCTGGTTTCGCTTCGGAATTCTAGTCAGAGCGCACATCGGGACAGATCCGGGGAGTAGCGGTTTCGGTACCTTTGAATTCCCCCAAGAGGGATGAGGAGGGAGCAGGATGGAAAGGGGAGGGAGCAGGAGGATCGGCGATTGCAAAGGGTGTGGTTACGCCAGGGTGTGCTTTGCGATCTGCGTCGGTTGGAGCTTAGGGGGCACCCCGCTGCCCTCGTCGGGCCTCCTCGGGGCGCCGCGGAGAACTCTGTCGAGGTCCTCGCCCTCTCCCCAAGGTGCGATTGCTACCCACGCCAAGTGCAAACCACCCCTTTCGAAGTCGCCAGGGGGAGGAGCAGCAGGAGCAGGAGGAAGCAGGAAGGGAACAGAGTAGAGTGTAGACAAACGACATATGCATAAGCTTTCGGAGCTCCTCGAGGATTTCTTGGATCGTCGCTTGGGCGCCCTGGCGACGCCTCCGGCGCCGCCCTTGGCGCGCTCCGCGCGCCAGGGGGGGGGGAGGGGGGCAGCGCCGATCCGAGAATCCAGGGGGGGAGGATGGCAGCTATTATGTATCCTCCTCCTTCTCCTCCTCTTCCTCCTCCTCCTCCTCCTTCTCCTCCTCCTTCTCCTCCTCCTTCTCCTCCCCCTCCTCCTCCTCCTCCTCCTCCTCCCCTTCCTCCTCCTCCGTCTCCTCCTCCTCCTCCTCCTCCTCCTCCTCCTCCGTCTCCTCCTCCTCCTCCTCCTCGTTGTCCTTCTCCTCAGTTTCCTTTTGAAATTCGCTCCTCCACAGGCCGGGCGACCGGCCATCGTGATCCCAGTTTGCAAGGGCCTGCTGGAGAGCGTGAAGGCCGTTGCCCCCCCGCGCCGCCCGGACCAGAGCAGGCTGGGGGGGGCGCGCTCGAACCAGGGGGGCTGGGGGCAACGACAGAGGGTGCGATAGGGATGGGGATAGGGGGGGATAGGGAGAGGAGGAGGAGGAGGAGGAGGAGGAGAGGAGGAGGAGAAGGAGGAGGAGGAGGAGGATGAGGAGGGATAGGGAAAGAGGATAGGGATAGGGGAGGATAGGAGGAGGAGGATGAGGGGATAGGGAAAGAGGGTGTGATAGGGACGAGGAGGAGGAGGAGGAGAAGGAGGAGGATGAAGAGGGTGAGGAGGATGAAGAGGAGGAGGAGGATATAGGGAGAGGGAAAGGGGGGTGGGATAGGGACAGTCGAGGGAACGCTAGCATGGATTGCAGCGCGTGGATTGGCGACGGGCTTCGTGTCCATGCGCAATCGGCGAGCGCCGTCGCCAGACGCGGCGGCATCCGGCCTCGTGTGTCGGGGGTGCCTCACCCGATCCACGTCGGGGGCGGCCAAGAGGGGGGTGAAGACTAGGGTTAAGTCGGGCATGTCCCTCTACAGGAGGAATGGCCAAAAATAGTCAAACAGTAGTCTGGGGACGAACTGTTGATTTATGGTTTTGATTATTTTTTGCAAAATATGAACTAGTTTTAAACGTTTGCCAAAATCCTTGCCCGACCTATCGCCAGATCCACGAATCACTACAGTGGAAACCCATGCCCAGAAGCACCTCGCTTGCCTCCAGGGTGCCCTTTGTTTTTTGGGTCTCGATGGTTCTTCGCGATGGAAAGCGTGAGGTTTCCACCGAAGACCAACGGACGTCCTGGGGTCTCAGGGCTGGGTTCCTTGTGGAAGGTTTCTTGTGGATGGCCTCCACTGTAATCCATGTTAGCGCGCGCCCGAGAAAGGGGGGATGCATCGACCCCCAATCGGCCATACATCGCCGACGAGGGTCCAACAGAGCCACAACCTGCCCAGGAGCGTGGGGATCTGCTATCGGGGGCCTATCGCCAGTCTATCGGCGATGCACCGCCGATTCCAGGTCGATGTCTCCCCCCTAGGCCCAACCCCCCTTCTCGATGCCCCTCAGGGGAGGGACGGAGGACATCAGAAGAGGAAGAGGTATTGATACCGCTGCCCTTCCCTCGTTTTCGCGTTCTCGGGCCTCCTGGGAGGCCCTTGGCGCCATGCCTGGATTCCCCTCTACGAAACTCTGATCAGAACGCAGCCCGGGAGAGGTCCAGGGAGTAGCGGAATCGGCATGCGCCAGTTTCCCCAGACTTGCGGAAGCATGTCGTCCGCTCTGTCCGGATATATATATATATATATATATATATATATATATATATATATAAACAGTTCCTGGGAGCGGGTGCTTCGTCTCAGGCTCGTTCTCTTGGCATCGCTCGGGCGTGTGCACTGTTCTTCTCAGCGGGGGCTATCAAGGAGCATCCTGGAGCACCCCGCGAGAAAGCCACGCACGAGACCGAACAGAGCACCGGGAATGGACGTCCGAGCGATGGCCAGGTCTGGTGTTAAGTCGGGCCTGTCCCTCTACGGGGGGGAATAGTCAAAAATAGTCCGGGGAACTCTTTTTGGAGTATTGTTTGACCATTTTGGGGTCTTTCTCTCGAATATTTGTGTATTTGTCGTCAAAAATTCCCCCCTGCAGGGGGGACACGCCCGACTTAAAACTTTGGTGGGACCCGCGCTGCCCCTCCCCCGGGCAGCTCGCACCGGCCGCCCAGCCCCCTCCCCCCGGTGCACCCGCTGTGGGTGCCCGAGGCCGCTCGCGCGCCCGCCTCGTGGCGAGGAGGAGAAGGAGGAGGAGGAGAAGGAGGAGGAGGAGGAGGAGGAAGAACAAGAGGAAGATGAGGAGGAGGAGGAGGAGGAGGAGGAGGAGGAGAGGAGGAGGAGGAACAAAGAAGAGAGGATGGGGGAGGAGGAGGAGAGGAGGAGGAGGAGGAGGAGGAGGAGGAGGAGGAGGACCAGGAGAGGAGGATGAGGAACAGAAGAGGAGGAGGGGAGGAACAAGAGGAAAGAGGAGGAGGAAGAGGAGGAGGAGGAGGAGGAGGAACAAGAGGAAGATGAGGAGGAGGAAGAAGATGAGGAGGAGAGGAGGAGGAGAAGAAGCAGGAACAAGAGAAGGAGGAGGAGGAGGAGGAGAAGGAGGAGGAGGAGGAGGAGGAGGAGGAGGAGGAGGGGAACAAAAAGTACACACAGACACAATGAATCGTCGAGTCCCCAGAGAAGATGGGAAACTATGGGAAGTGGGGGGGAAGACAGAAGCCCAGAAAATGGCGGGAAAATGTGGGGAATCTGGTTATTTGTGTCCATTTTTCTGTGTGTCCCAGTTCCCCTTCCGAAGATCCTCCAGGCTTCAGTTTGGCATGTATCTCTACAGGAGGAGTATCCAAGAACAGTTCGAGACAGAATCTGGGGGCGATCCCTTTCCATCCTTTGACTATTGCTATTTTCTCGTACTTTCTCACTCTGTCTGGTTTTTCTTCCCAAATCCGCCCGGAGGAAGGCGTGCCCTTGGTGGGCCCCGGAAACGGCATGGCCGTTTTTTCACCGTTTCCGAGAAAGCGTCCCTTGAAAATGGAAACGGCAACAAAAACGGCGACCGGAAACGGCAAACAAAACGGCTCCAGGATTGGAACCGGAGCCGGAACCGGTCAAAAAACGGCAACGAAACCGGTAAAACAACGGCGTCGGAACCGGCAAGAAAACGGCAAAACGGAACCAGTAAAAAACGGCCTTGTCGTTTCCAGGGCCCACTAAGGCGGGCCCGACCTACCTCTATAAAACAGGGCTAGGATCGGGATAAATCGCTCCAGAGCGTTCCGGAGCGCTCTCAGAGCGTTCCGGAACGCTCTGGAGCGACCGCGGCGCCCAATACATCCTCCAAACCCGCCGATTCTCAGAGATTTCGAGTTATCCCGATCCGATTTTGTCCCGATCTTCGCGTCGTTTTACTCTACGCCCGAAGCCCCTCCCCCGCGCCGCGTTCCTCCTCCGCGGCCGCCCCCGTCTTTGCCTGGCTACCTGGCGTGCGCCTGTCCCGCCTGCAGCTGCTGCTCCTCGCCCTGCTCTTCCTTCCTCGGCCGCCCTCCTCTCTCGTGAGGCACAGGGATCAGGAGGGGAAAAAACCCACAGACACAATTAATCGTCGATTCCCCAGAAAATATGGGGAAAAAAAAAAATGGGCGGGAAGACAGAAACCCAGAAAAAATCTAGGAAAAGATGGGGGGTCGTTTTATTTGTGTGTATTTCTTTGTGTGTCCTGGGGCCCCTTGAAGGGGGACCTCCTCGAGCTGGTAGAACACGGTCGGGCCGAGGTATGAGATCGAGGTCGGTTCGGGGAGGGCCTACCCTCACGTCATTCGTGCTTGTGGGATGCCCTTGTGCTTCGTGGGGGGGGAGCACCCTCGAATATTTGTGTTCAGCTCGGCCAGCGGAGGGCCTCGTGCTCTTCAGGGACGGGCTTCTGCCCTTGGCCCGACCGCAGGTGCCCCGGCCCTGGCGCGGCCTGCCGGCTTTCCGCGCGCGTCGGCGACCGCCCTCGCTGCCGACCCCCAGCACGGGCGGGCCTCCTCCTCCTCCTCCTCCTCCTCCTCCTCTCCTCCTCCTCCTCCTCCTCCTCATCCTCCTCCTCCTCCTCTTCCTCCTCCTCCCCCTCCCCCTCCTCCTCCTCCTCCTCCTCCTCCTCCTCCTCCTCCTCCTCCTCCTCGCCCCAGGTCTCGAAATCACAGACAATTTAAAAATAGAGGGCGATCCGGGGATTTGTGTCTATTTGTTTGTGTCCCTGGGCCCCTTCAGGAAGATCGAGGACGGCGCGAGGAAGATGAGAGACGACCCGGCCACGCGCAGAGGGGGTCAGGGCGAGGGGGGAAGGCTTCTCAGGAGCGCCCCTGCTTCTCAGAAGGCGCGGGCCTTGTCTGTAGATGAAGGGCCGGCGCCTTCCAAGAAGCAGCCTCCGTCTAAGACGCCTTCCTCCCTCCCCTACGTACCCCCCATGCGCGCGCCGCCAATGTCTACGGTCTCGCGTGTTTTGTTAACCGCCGAGACGAGCCCTGTGGCAGGGGAAATGGAAACGACGACGAAGAGACGACACGACAGACCCAGCTGAGGGGGAAGGGGGATCAATGGAAGGAGGGTGCTTGGCAGCAACACATGTGAGCCCTGACTGTCCTCGCAATCCCGTTTTCGGAGTGCATTCGAGTGCGATGGTAGCAGCCAATGAGAAAGCGACGGTCTAGATCGACGAGCGTCGATTTAGCGTCGACTGGTGTTAATTCACGTCGATCTAGAGTCGACCGGCGCCGACCAGCGCCGGGCCGGGCCAGCGTCGATTCGCAAGAGCCAGCAAAGATGGCGTGGGAGGCTCCCATGAGCTGCCACCAGAGAGGAGGGCCCCCGAATGCCAGCACGCGTCGAGCCACCATCCTCAAAGTTCGAACCTCGATCTTCGAGGGGGTCTGGGATGTCGTCGTCGCTGTCGAAACCCCATCCTCGAGGCTCGAACCTCGAGGAGGAGGAGGAGGAGCAGGAGGAGAAGGAGGAGGTGGAGGAGGAGGAGGACGAGGACGAGGACCAGGAGGAGCAGGAGGAGCAGGAGGAGCAGGAGGTGGAGAAGGTGGAGGAGGAGGAGGAGGAGAGGAGAAGGAAGGAGGGGAAGGAGAAAGAGGATCAGGAGAGAGGAGGAGAAGAGGAGGAGCAGGAGGAGAGGATGGGAGGAGAGGAGGAAGGAGGAGGAGGAGGAGAGGAGGAGGACAGGAGGAGCGGAAGCAGGAGTCAGGGAGGAGGAGGAAATAGGGGAGGAGGAGGAGAGAGGATCAGCAGAGGAGCAGGAAGAGCGGAGGTGGAGGTGGTGGACGAGAAAAGGATGAGGAGAGGAGGAGGAGGAGGGGAGGATGAGGGGAGAGGAGGAGGAGGAGGAGATAAAGGGGGGGGCGGGCGCACCCCGCCCCCGCCGCGCCTCGGCCACGGGGGCGGCCCTTCGCCGTGCTCCTCGTCGAGCGCGGCGCCTGCTCGGAGGAGGGCGATGCCTTGCCATCACGGGCGAAGACTGGGATGGAGTACACCTCCTCCTCCTCCTCCTCCTCCTCCTCCTCCTCCCTCCTCCTCCTCCTCCACTTGTTCGCCGTCGGGGCCAGGCGCTCCCGGTGGCGGGCGAGGTTATGCTCCTCCGTTCTTCGCGTGCCCTATAGGGCTCGAAGGTTCGAGGTTTCCGAGCGCCTTCGTCGGCTCCTGGCGCTCTTCCGGCCTCGGGATGCGTTCCAGCAGCTGCGCCTCGCCAAGACGTCCTTGGGGTGCCCAGCTCATCCCGAGCGGCCGCCGGATGTCCGAGTTGTGGCCGGAAAACAAAACACCGGGCAGAGGGGGCGGCCCTCCCCCCCCGCTCTGCAGTGGGGATGCGCACCAGGAAACCAACCGTCTGCTTCTCGTCAGGGCCCCCCTCGGTTTCTTCGCTTCGCGCGCTGCGCGGCGGCTTCCCGCGGCCGTGGGAGGGGCTGCTGTGTTCCGGGTGCTCTGGGTTCCCCCCCCCCGGGTGCATCTCGCGCGCGGGTTTTCAGGGCCTGGGTTCTTTGCGGGGGTGCTTGCGGCCGTGTGCGCATTGCAGGCCTCCCATGCGGGATCGGAGCAGATCTGGTCGGAAGATCGCGCCGCATCGCCGATGCAGCAGCGACGCGGCTCGACATGGAGCCTGGTGTTTTCTCTGAGCCGACGGCGCCGATGCGTCTCCGACGTCGCCGGTGCATCGCCGATGTATCGGGGATGCATCGGCGATGCGGCGCGATCCTCCGACCCCATGTGCTGGGACCCCATCCGAGCGACGCAAACGAAAACGGGGTCGTCTGCGCCGACATTGGCGCGTAAGCTGCCCGCGTAAGGTCGCGCGGAAGAGCCCTCGTCTCCAAAGTGGCGTGCCGCGCTGGTGGCGGGCGTAAGTCACCGCGCAAGGCAATTCTGTCATCTCGCGTGAGACCCCTTTCTTTTCGTCGCCCATTTGGGAGGCCTCGACCCGCAGGTGGAAGGAGTTTGAGCAGCTGGCTCGGGATCACGGTTCTCCCTGCGTCGGCCATTCGAAGGAGTGGAGTTGCGTCCGGCGGGTGACGGAGGCCGAGGTCAAGCAGCGCGATCCTGCGCTGTACGGCTTCAGCGCGGACGAGACTGGCAGCGGGAACCCTTACAAACGTGGCGCCACGGCCGACCATGTTTGGATGAGCCAGCAGAGGTACATAGTTAACGTGACCAATCAAGTTGCCTGCGGCAAGTCCCGCCACCGTGCCAACGCAGCACTCTGAGGCCGTAACACGCGACACCTTTCGTTTCTATTTTTGTCAGGGCTCTCATTAGGGCTACTTGGACCGCCTTGGGAATGTCCTGGGCTCATGTGGGGCCCATTTGGGGCGTTTTGGGTCTCTCTTTAGCCGTCGTAGTGCCATCTTGGTCCACTCTCGGCAGTCTCGGAGGATCTCTTTGGGCTGTTTGGGGGGCCTCTCGGGCCCCCCCCTGGGCTGGCCTGGCTTGGGCCCGGCCGTCTTGGGCTCTCTTGGAGCTGCCTTGGGCCGTCTGGAGGGCTTTGGGGGGCCCTGCTTTGGCTCTTAAGGGCGTCTCTTTGGTGCCTCCGAGGCTCACTCAAAATCGAAAGAAACAAGTAAGTGTTGTCACAGGCTTGGGATTGACTCTGGCCCTGCTGTGTGGCTGCTTGGCCTTCTCTCTGGCGTCTTGGAAGCTTATTGGGGCAGCTTTGGAGCCTCGTGGGCTCTTTTGGGAGACTTTGCGTGCCTCTCGAGGCAGTGGTGTGGAGTCATCTTGGCAGCCTTGGTCGCCTCTCTGGGCCGCTTCTCCAGCCTCGGACAGCACTGAAGAACGCCAGGCAAGTGTATGGGCCTCCTGGGAACCTCGGGAGGGGAGGCTGGTGCACGCAAGAATGTCTTGGGAGATGATGGGGCTTCGTAAGGCCTACAGGAATCCAACCAGGCACCACTTGGCTTTCTACCCCTCTCAAACGTACCAGGGAGCACGGTGACGGACTACGAGGGTGGATACCTGAAGATGCACATGACAGACAAGATGAAGTCCCTTCTTTACCCTTGGTACCAGGAGCGGTTGCGCGACTCTGTGAGGAAGCACGACCCCATCCCTGGGTTTTTCACAAATAGCCATAAGGTCGCAATGGATAAGATTGAGATCACTCGCTTCCCAGCTGTGTACAACGGCTTGGTGCAGGAGATGAAGCAGGTCCACATTACTCAAATACTCTCGTCATTGGAGCCTGAATATCTCGTAGTGGGGAGGCGCTGCCTGGTAAGTGCGGCCCAGTTACCGCCATTTTGGCTGAGGTCGTTAGATCGTTTGCGAGGTCGCTAGACAGGCCGTTGGTAGTGTGTCAGACAAATCGGTCGTCCGGTTGATCGCATGCTAGGTATATTGTTCGACAGAGTTGTGTTGTAGAGTAAGTAGGCAGACGGTGAGACCGGTAGTCCGCTCGCTTGTCAACAAGTGTTTCGGATAATTCGTCATTCTGGAGTTTCCCGTTATTTGGATGTGCCGATTGTTGGGCAAGTTTGTCATCTGATGAATCGATCGAGCGTTGGCTAGACAGTGTCGCGCACCCTATTTAAATTCATTGATTATTGCAGGCGATAGGTAGTTCCAAATTTCCATATCGGCCGCTGACATCGAATTCAGTAATTGATTGTGTAATGTTGTTGTTGAGCCCATTCGCCAGATTGTTCAATTCATATGTTGGGAGATCGCTTGATGCCTCGTTGACAGTCAGAAGCGTGTCTAGGCCGATTCGTCGCCATATCGCTTGTATGCTCATTCGTCGAGTTTTCGGTCGGTTGTTATTTAGATTGATAGCCCGGTCGGTAGCAATACAAGTACGTAGTCTGGTGGGCATTACGTCACGTGGGGAGATCTTTCAACGTATTGCCAGGTCGCTAGACAGATCGCCAGATAGCTAGACCCTGCATGTTTAGATGGGATGGCCAGTAGGGAGGAGTATATGGGCCTTTAGGGCACAGTTTGCTATATCGCTGAAACGGCGTCGGCACTCTGCAGGCCCATTGAAGGCCCCCCCCAGGGAACCGTACCATTATTGGTATGTCTTCTTTTGCTGGCGACAGGTGCTCGAGTGGTGGACGAATCAGACCCTCCAGCACACAACGACGTTCGGCCTCCGAGTTTACCGTCGCGGCTCGATGCTGATAAACCACTTAGACCGGAAGGACACACACGTGGCCAGCGCGGTGATCCAGGCTTCGTTGCTTGAAAGCGGTGGGGGCATCTGATGAGGAACCATTGGATAAGGAATGTGGGGTCTGGAAGCTGTTGGAACTCCGATCGAGGACTGTTCATGGGTATCACTGCCGCCCTCATCAGATAAGGGATTCTCCAGGGTCTGAAGCTTCCTGGGCACACTGCTGAATGAACGCCCCCCACAGTCTTGTTCAGTCAAGCGTCCCTGCCCCAGCTCGGGAGTGCCTATATCGAACCCGGGGCAGGGGGGCCGGGCAGAATGTGCTCAAGGCTCCAAGCTCCTGAGCGGGCACTCTCACGTCAGGGCAGGACCTCTGCACTGAATAGCCCATGGGCTCTACGCAGGTGGGCGCACGTGCCGATGTCGGCTGGCCCCTCGAGGTCATCCACCCCCACAAGACCGGCCTCGCGGAGGTGTATTTGCAGCCCGGCGAGATGGTGTTGTATGAGGGGGCCCGGGTGGTCCATGGCAGGCCGATGCGGTTCCAGGGCGAGGAATTCGGGAACATTTTCTCGCACTTCAAGCCCGTGGACTGGAACGGGCCCACGGACTGGGAGAACCCGTACTTCAGGCTCGAGCGGGACAAGTTGCGTTATTCAGATCTGGAGTTGTAGCGGCGGTGGCGGGGTGCTTTGTTCGGTGAACAGCGGCAGCCCTGGGGGCAGGCGCCACAGAGGATGTCGGCGCTCCGCGGCGACGTGGAACTCGGCTGCCAGTTGCGACTGTCGTCGTCTGCCACCTTGGCGGCGCTTCGCATGGCCCGCGCGAGAGGACGGCTCCCACGGACCGAGGAGAGCACAAATCGTCATCGTCGCCTCGGAACGCACGCTATCCCGTTATCCACGGTGGCGGCCTAAAAGCTTTGCCATGGCGCGTCACTTGCCACTTGCGCAGGGTGGTGAAGGGAAGAGATCATTGGGTCGCCCCCCGAAGCGACGGAAGAGCCACTGGGCCGCAGAGTTCTCGACCCCATCATTGGACCACTCCCTCGTCGTGGGGCGGCCTCTGATGAACCCAGGGCACGGGGCCCTGAAGAAACGCCCCTCGTGATTCTGCCGCGGTGCGCAGCGGTCAGGACTTGAGGGGGGTCGTCCAGAAAAGGCTTCAGACTATCCACAGACGAGTGGTCTGCGGCGGCGATGTATCCATAACCACGGCCTGGGGACCTCGGCAGGCGGTGGATATGGAGACGTAGCACCCCCCGCAGTTGCGGACAAGAGTTACGGGGCGGGCGCGGGTTGCGGATGGGTCGCGAGCGGGTCGCGCGTTGGGTCGCGGGATGGGTTGCGGTGTGGGTCGCGGGGTGGGTCGTGGGCGGGACGACGACGACGACGACGACGACGACGACGACGACGACGACAACAGCAACGACAACGCAACAACGGAATAACGCAACAACAATCCGCACCGCGGAGCCCCACTTCAGCCACGCGCCCAGGGACGGTGCATGACCGTTCGGTCCCTCACTCTGATGTTCGTGCCTAGGAGATGGGCCAATGCATGCACACACATACGTCACATACACACACACATATATATATATATATATATATATATATATATATACAAGACTGCAGTGGCGCTTCGCGCCATGCACCTTGGTCCTTGAAGCTTGGTATGCAGGCGGAATAGCAGGAAGGTCAAGCCGACAATTTAGCGATAACTCCTTGTTGCCTTTTCCGGCATCGCCGCTATAATAATGTTGTTCGGTATCCTTCCTCCATGCTTCTTTTCTTTATTTTCGCCATACCCTGGGCATTCTGCCCATCCTCCTCAGCTCTTTTTTGCAGAGGCTCCTCCTTGGAGAGCCTCTGGGGGCCTCACAAAAGTTGTTTCAAGCTTTCTTAAGGCCTTCTGGAGGCCTCCTGGGCGTATTCTGGGGCCTCCGGGGGCTTCCTCGGGCCACCCTGCCTCCAACCGCGGTCTCCCTGAACGAACGGGTCACGATTTGGAATGCTTCGGATGGTGTCTTTGGGCCATCTTGGGCCGCCATGGGGCTCTCTGAGGCCATCTAGAACCCGTGGTGTGCCGTTTTGGGGCTCTCTTGGATTGCCTGAAGCCTTTTCAGATGGTTGTGGGGCGATTTTGGAGCCTCCCAGGCGGCTTCGGACGCCCAGAACACCGCCGTCTTGGAGCGTCGGGAAGCCGAAAAGAGAAGAACCCCAACATTCACCAAGAACCAACAGAAAATCAATGATTCTTAGGCTTACGCCACACCGCCGACCCCTTGTTTATGCTAATCTGGGGGTAGTAGATGCTGCGAAGGGGTGAAAATCGAGTTTTGGAGCCACTTGGGGGCCGTTTCGGAGCCTCTGGGGTGCTTCTTGGGGGTTCCTTGGGGCGTCTGGGCGGCCTCGTGAGGGCCTCTGGGGGCCTCTTGGGGCACTCTTGGGGCCCCCTGGGGCTCCTGGGGGCAGAAAGCTAGAGTTTCAACATGTTTGGTCGCCCTCTTGGGCCCCTGTTGGTGCCGTCTTGGAGCCCTCTTGGGCCGTCTTGGGGACCTCTTGGGCCGTGTTGGGGCCGTCTTGGGCCGTCTGGAGGCCGTCTTGGGGGCCTCTTGGGCCATCTTGGGGCTTTCTTGGGGGCCTCTTTGGCCGTCTTGGAGCGTCGGGAAGCCGAAAAGGCGGAAAAGCAAAAAACATAGAAAAACACTATGGAAAATCAACAATTTTAGACTCTTGGGGTCCTCTTGGGAGGCTTGTTTGGGACCTCGGAGGCCGTCTTGGAGACCTCTTGGCCCGTCTTGGGGCCATCGTGGGCGTCTTGGACCGGTCGTTTGGCGTCTCGGAGCCTTCGTGGGCCGTCTTGGAGGCCTCTTGGGGGCTTCTTGGCCCGTCTTGAGGCCCTCTTGGGCCCGGAAAAGCCCCGTGAACCGCTCGTCCCGGACCCCCCCCGCTCGCGCTCGACCCCCCCCCCCCCTCCAAATCGACCGGACCGGGCTCCCGGGGGAGGGGTTTGGGGAGGGGGAAGCATCTCACACGCCGATGATCCCCAAGGGGTCGGCGGATTTTTGCCTCGGGGGGGCCTTCTTGGGAGTGCTCTTGGAGCCCTCTTTGGGGCCGTCCTGGAGGCCTCTTGGGCCATCTTGAGGTCACGTCGGTCACTCTTGGAGCGCTCTTGTGCTGTCTTGGGGGTCTCTGGGACGTCTCCGATGACCCTCCTGATCGCCCTAGGTGTGCTGGGAAGGCTTGGCAAAACGCCCTGCGAGGCCCGGTGGCCGCTTCGAAGACCGTCAGGAAGGTCCCAAAGCCACAGATCCCGGGAGTCCAGTTTTGCGCGGAACCGACGCAGGGCCAGATATCGTTTCGGTTCCTCCGATTCGATTCGATTCGATTTCGATGGCCTCCGACGCTGATTCGATTCGACTTGGGATTCCGGTTTGGGCTCCGATCTTAATGGAGGCCTACTAGCTTGCCGATGTCCGCCGATTCGACTTTTTCCGACTGGGCTGCCGATTTCCGCCGATCCGACTCATTTCGATCGCCGATCCGACTTATCGATTCGATTCTGGGTTCTCTTGCCGACGACCTGCGGCCCTCCGCAAAATCAAACCCTTCGGAATCACGGCGACGACCATCGAGGAGCATTTCGGGTCACCGTGAGAACAAAAATCAACGCACGGCAGGCGCATCTCGAAACTCTGCTGGAGCTTTATTGGGCCATCTTGGCGCCCTCTGGGGCTGTCCATCGGCTCTCTTCGACAGGGTGCGAGGCACATCTCCAAAGATCTCCTCGGAGACCGTCCTGCCTGCCCTACTGTTCCCCCTGGGCACGAGCACGCCACAACCAGTGATGCGAAATTGGCCGGAAATGAGCCGGCTGGTTGGGTGGTTGTCGATCGGTGCGTTGCGCGCACCGATCGACAACAACCAGCAAAAGCGCACCGAACGGTGACGACGGCGATCAAATCGACGACGTCGCCGTTTGCGTCATGGTGGAGGCGAGGGCGCCGCTCTCTGCGTAGAGGCAGCGCTGAGGGCCGAGGCGTGGCGTGCCTTCGTTCCGCATGCAGCCCAACCCGCTCACCATCGTGGCTCAAGCCGCGGGGGGGGGGGGGGGGGGCGCGCGGGGGCCGTGGCGGGGGGGGGGACGTGACCCGGACCCCCCCTCGCGTTGTGAAAAAAACACGACGGGATGGTTTTCGCTGTTTTCGGCCTCCGCGGGCCCCTCCTGGGCCCCAGGGCCGTCAAACAGCGACTCAGGATGACACACCGGTCCCGAAGACAGGGTCCAGACCTCCCGGGGTCGACGTGGTGAAAACATCGCGCCGTCGGGGGTCCGGGGAGCGCGAGCGAGCGCGCGCACGAGTGGGAGCGGGCGGTGGCTCCGGCCGCGAGGCACGATGGGCGCCACCGCAGCCTGCTTCCGCGCCGAGGACCCGAGGGCCAAGCAGGCTCGGAAGAGGTACGCGGTCGGCGACTTCGAGGGCGCCCGGGGCGGGCCGGACCTCCCCAGCATGAGGGAGTATCACCTCACGGAGGACGAGCGCAGGGCTGGGAACAGGGCCCACCACTGCACAGACGTCTTCTGCGTCGCCGTCTTCGCGGCCGCGGCCGTGGCCGCAGCCCTGGTGCAGGCCCACGCCAGCGAGGCGGGCGACATCAGGAAGCTCTATCACGGGGTGGACTTCCGAGGTCGGTTGTGCGGCGTCGACGAGGGCGTGGCAGACAAGGCGTACCTCTACTGGTGCCCCTACGGCGGCAGCGCCATGGCCAGAGCCAGGCTGCTGGGAGACCTGCAGGACCACGTGGCCGGGGCGGCGGCCAAGGCGGTCACCGTCTACGCGTCGCTCGGGCACCTGGACACGCGGCACCCGATGTGCGTCAGCCACTGCCCTGCCGCGACGGACGCTCCCTCCTGCTACGTGGGGGCGACCAGGGTGGTCGGCGAGAAGGAGGACGCGGCCGGCACGTACACGGAGACCCTGAAGTACACCTCTCGAGGGACAGTTTAAACCATGCACATAACATGTTCGAAGGTCCGCGCTGAATTCTTGCATCGGCGCTGGGCCCCCCTTCCTGGCGCGCGGAGCGCGCCAGCGGCGGTGCCAGAGGCGCCGCCGGGGGGCTCCAGCGCCGATATCCAAGAAATCCGCACGGACTTCCGAGAGTTTATGATCGTGTCGTTTATTGTTCCCCGAACCTACGAGTTCGTGCAGGCCTACGACACCGTCCTTCGGTAGCAAATCTTGGGAGCCTGGTATGTCCTCGCAATCCCGCTCTAGCGTACAATAGCGTGCGCGAGCGTCTGGCAATCGATCAGAGAGAGCGCCGATTTAACCTCGATGTAGCGTCGGTTCAGCGTCAATGTAGCGTTCATTCAGCGTCGATTTGCGTCAGCAAGATGGCACGGGAGGCTTCCATGAGTTCCCAGTCATGCGGTGTCCTGATTTTTGTCAACACAGGGTCCCCCGAAGTCCCGACCCTTTTCCCAGGACTGGTTGTTCATCACGAGTCGTGTGGCAGTCCAGGGGCCTGGTAAGGCTCCCCAGAGCCCGAAAACGGCGAACAAGCATCCCGCCCTGATGCTTTCACGACGCGAGCATGCCTCTGACGGGGCTAGGACCAGGATGAGTCCGTTCCAGAGCGTTCTGGAATGCTCTCAGAGCATTCTGGGGCGCTCTGAGAAGGCCGCGACGCCCGAGACATCCTCCAGAGCCGCTGGATCTCAGAAATTCTCGATTTATCCTCACCTGAGTGTATCCTCCTCATGGCTTCGTCTTAGTGTCTTAGTTACAGGAGCGAGAGAAGGACGTACTCGTGCATGTGTCCACGTTGGTTTCTAGAATACGCATTGCGCAAATGTTGGTACCACGCGGCCAGTCCCGCGGATTGGGGGGCCGTGTTCATGTACGCGGTTGGGCGCGTACGTTTGTTGTGGGCTCCCTATAGAGATGCCATTGAACCGTCCCTGGTTGAGAGCTTGGCGGCGTACGCAAGAAGGTCGGGGGACATTGGAAGGCTTCTCAGAAGGAGGCTACGTCTTGGAAGGCGCCAGCCCTGCATCTATAGATAAGGCCCGCGCCTTCTAAGGAGCAGGGAGGGGTTCTTCTGGGAAGCCCTCCCCTCTCCCCCAACCCCTTCTGCGCGTGGCCGAGAGAGCCTGGCGGACGCTCCAGTGATGGTGATCATTGGGGTGGGTGGGTGTCTTCGGGCAGAGAAGAGAGAACCACCAGCAGCCTCCGAGGAGGACATGTATCGAAGAAGACAAAACGACATAGACATAGTTTTTTTGGCCCTCCGCGCGGGTTCCTTGGATCCGCGCTGCGCCCCCACCCTGGCGGCGCCTTCTGCGCCGCCCCTGGCGCGCTCGCTCCGCGCGCCAGGGAAGGGGGGCCCGGCGCGGATCCAAGGAATCCGCGCGGAGCGCCACGGGTTTATGTATATGGCGTTGTTTGATTATTTTTCTTCTTCTAAGATAGTACCAGAATGTCTATGTGCCGCTCCTTCTTCATGACATTTCTGCTTCTTCTCCTCCTCCTCCTCCTCCTCCTCCTCTTCCTCCTCCTTTTCCTCCTCCTCCTCCTCCTCCTCCTCCTCCTCCTCCTCCTCCTGCGCCCGATGAGTTGCCACCGGACCGTCCCCGTCGCAGAGCGGCTGTGCCTCCCCGCTTCCGCCGAGTTCGGGCGGGAGCTGCGCGCCGGCGGCGACTGGAGCCTCGGCGCGCCGCGGGCGCTGCAGGCCGCCGGCGAGGTGGCGCGGTCGTGGCACGCGCTCGCTGGCGCCGCTCTGCTCGGGCGTTGCTGTGAGGTGCCCCCTGGCCCAAGGTGCCCCCAGGATTCGTGAGGGGCTCCTCCTCCTCCTCCCTCCTCCTCCTCCTCCTCCTCCTCCTCCTCCTCCTTCCTCCTCCCCCTCCCGCCTCCTCCTCCTCCTCCTTCTCCTCCTCTCTCCTCCTCCTCCTCCTTCCTCCTCCTCCTCCTCCTCCTCCTCCTCCTCCTCCTCCTCCTCTCCCCCTCCTCCCCCTCCTCCTCCTACTCCACCTCCTCCTCCTCCTCCTCCTCCTCCTAGGATTCGTGAGGGGCAACGATAGGCGGGGGGGAGTGGCATAGGTCGTAGAAGAAAGCACGCGCTAAACATCAACTTTTGGCGCTCCGCGCGGAGCGCCAAAAGTTTATGTTTATGCCGTGTTTTCTTTTTCTCATAGGGGGGATGCATCGGTCCCGAATTGCGCATTGATCGCCGACAATGGTCTGACAGCCCCACCCCGCCCAGGAAGGTGCGGTTTCGCTATCGGGGGCCTATCGCCGATCTATCGGCGATGGATCGCCGATTCCAGGTCGATGTGTCTCTCCCTATGCCAGTCCCCCCTACTGTTGCCCCTCAACTCGGTGGCCACATGTGAAGTCTACCCCCCCCCGCGAGCTCGTCCGGGGCGAGGGTAGAGCTCGCATGTGGCCACCCAAGAATGTCCCGTGAGGCCCCGACGGCCTGCGGAGCACCCCTCACGAGGCCCAGAGGGCCCCGTGGGCTCCACAGTTGAGCGAGATGTTTCCTCCTCCTCCTCCTCCTCCTCCTCCTCCTCCTCCTCCTCCTCCTCCTCCTCCTCCTCCTCCTCCTTGGGCCAGGGGCACCCTCGGCAACCGCCCGACCTTCTGGCGGTCCTCGTCGGCTACGGGTACCTGGCCCTCATTCCGGCTGCACGTCAGAGCGATTCACAGGAGGACGAGGTACCGATACCAAGGGCTCCCACGAGGGCGCGAAGTTATGCGCGCTTCGCGCTTCGCGGTCCTCGTTCCTTCTCCCCCTCCTCGTCCTCCTTTTCTCCCTTTGGGGGGGGCGGCGCGAGAGCGCGAAGTTATTCGCGCTTCGCGCTTCGCGGAGCGCGAAGCGCGAAGTTGGGAGCCCCAGACGAGGTACCGATACCGCCGCCCGTCTCTCGTTTTCCCTTGTTTTGGCCTCGTGACAGGCCCTCGCCGCCACCGCTGGATTCGCCTCGAAATCCTGGTCAGAACGCACCCTTGGAGAGGTCCAGGGGGCAGCAGTATCGGTACCCTTTGGTTTCCCCAATATTCGGAGGTGGAAGTCGTCGCGTGAAATCCGACACCGCACAGGATCAGGGGCAACGATATGGGGCTGGGATTGGCATAGGGGGGATGCATCGGCCCCCAACCGCCCATTGATCGCCGATAGGGGCCCGATAGCCCCACCCCGCCCAGGAAGGTGCGGTTTCGCTAGCGGGGGCCTATTTCCGATCTGTCGGCGATGTATCGCCGATTCCAGGTCGATGATGCCCCCCCTATCCCTATCTCCCCCCGATCGTTGCCCCTCACAGAAGCTGCAGGTCGGTGTTAGAGTTCGCCGAGGCCGTCACGGCGGGCACAGATCGGGGCGCGGTGTTTGTCAAGAGGTGGCCCCTCCCTTCCCAGCCACCCCCCCAGGGCTCTCTTCGATCCCTCCGATTCGATTCGATTCGTTTTCGATGGCTTCCGATTCCGATTCGATTCGACTTGGGAGTCCGATTTGGGTTCCGATTTCTTATTGGAGGCATACTAGCCTGCCGATGTCCGCCGATTCGACTTTTCCCGACTTGGCTGCCGATTTCCGCCGATCCGATTGATTTCAATCACCGATCCGACTTATCGATTCGATTCTGGGCTCTCCTGCCCCCCGCTCTGCGATGTAGACGTAGCTCAGAAGGACCCAAATAGAGACTGAGAGTTGTCTATGTATGTCCAACATGGGCAGCCATATCTTGTTGAGGTAGGGGTCGATGCTCACACAATCAGGACACGGTGCCGATGCCGCCACCCTTGCCTCATCCTCCCTCCTCTCTGGGCCTCCTGGGTGGCCCTCGTCGTCACCGCTGAATTCGCCTCGAGATCCTGGCCAGGACGCACCCCGGGAGAGGCCCAGGGAGCAGCGGCAGCAGCACCTCCTGCGGTGAACCTGGGTGGCCCTTCGCCGGAGTGGCCTCTGGTGCGCAGCTCTCGGGGGGGAGGGGGGGGGGGCGCCCGGGGGCCACATTCCCAGGCACTCAGAGGCCGCTGCCACTGCCACGCGTCGCGCGCAGCGACCCGCGAGATCCACACACCTGGGGCCGCCCTCTTGCCTCAAGTCGGTCATGCCCCTCTACAGGAGGAGCATTCAAAAGTAGTCCACAAAGAGTCAGGGGACGACTTTTCTGTTACTCGTGACTAGTCCTCGGATGTCCCAACCTACTTTAGCCATAGCCACCAGAAAGAATTTTCGAGCACCAGAACAGCACCCAAAAACTCGAGGGTTTCTACGTGCCGGGCACTGGGAGACACTGGGCCGACACTGTTTCGACACTCTTTCGACACTTTTCCGGGTGCTCGAAAGTACTTCAGGGATGTGGTCCTTAAGTGCTATGGGAGCAACATAAGATTAGTCTTGAATTTTCTTTGTCTAGTGTTTAACTGTTTCCAACCATCCGCGTACGGGAGACCCCGCCCGACCTAACTTTTGCCCTCGGGGTCGCTGCTGCGTGCGGCCGGCGCGTTCGGTGCTGCGTGGCGCCCCTGGTCCACGGGACCCTCGCCCTGGCGGCCCTGCTGCCCCTGTGCGCGGGCGCCCTCTGCCTGTGCGGCGCCTACGGGGGGCAGAGCGGCGAGCACCTCGCCGAGTACGGCGCCCTGGGCCCGCGGGGGCAACCGCAGGGGGGGCGGGGGGTAGCCTCCAGGTTTGAGGATATCCCCCCACCCCCGCCCTTGTTTCCTCGGTGGGGAACAAACTCCGCCCCTCATCCTGCTCCTCCTCCTCCTCCTCCTCCTCCTCCTCCTCCTCCTCCTCGTGGTCGTAGTCGGCATCGTCGTCGGCGTCGTCGGCGTCGGCGTCGGCGTCGTCGTTCTCGCGCGGCTGGTGCCGCGGAGAACTAGCCATTTCTCATGATCGGTGGGACCCCCGCCCGTCAACAAGGGCGTCGAGAGGATACTTGTCAGGAGGGAAAAAAACACACAGACACAATTAATCGTCGATTCCCAGAAAATATGGGAAAATATGGGAAGTGGGGGGGAAGACAAAAACCCAGAAAATATAGGAAAATATGGGGAATCCTTTTATTTGTGTGTATTTATTTGTGTGTCCTGGGGCCCCTTCAAACAAGGGCGTCGAGAGGATACTTGGTCTCCGCAGTCAGGAGGGGTCTGAATGCGTGTTGCGGTCAAGCCTCTCTGGCGGGGGACGCACCGACCCCACGCCGCCGACTCCTCGCCGATCGGGGCCCCACCCCGCCCCGAGGACCCTGCGGCTTCGCCATCGGGGGTGTGCCTGTCGCCGATGCGCCGGCGATGCGTCGCCGATGCGCCAGGCCAATGCATTGTTCGGGGGCCCCCAAACGGTGCGGTGACCACACCGTGCGGTGAGCCAGTGGGGATTCGGGGTCACCGCACGGTTTTGGGACTCGGGTCGTTCTCCGAGGACGTCTCGGGCGACGGGGGCCTCCGAGGTCCCAAGACCGTGCGGTGACGGACCGTGCGGTGAGGTCTTGGGGGATTTCGAGGTCACCGCACGGTCCGTCACCGCACTGTTTCGGGACTCCAAATGCATGCTGCCCCCTCCCCCCCTGAGGTGGCCCCCCCTGCAGTCCACCCGCATCGTAAGGATGGGCGACGTTCTAAGGCTACCCCTGCATCCTTCCCCAGCAGGCCCATCCTTTCCGACTCTTTTCGCTGGCCAGCCTCGTTCGGAAAGCGTTGAAGTGGCCCTCCGAGACCCTTGCATCCTTCCCGCGAATGCTTATTATACGGGCTGATTGCAGCGCGGCCTCTCATCAGGTGCCGTCGTGCCGTCCACCGGCAACCTGACGTGGGACGCCTCCATAGGTTGCGCGCTCTCGGCCTTGGGGCTCCTGGTCGCGCTCTTCGCGTGCTGCTGCAGGCGCTCGATAGAGCTGGTGGTCGGCACGCTCGAGGCCGCGTGCGAGTGCCTGTGGGACGCCCCCTCGCTGCTGCTGCTGCCCCTGCTGTCCGTCCTGAGCAAAGCCGCGGTCGTCGCCACCATGGGCTACAACCTCTGCCTTCTGGCGACGTGTGGCGAGGTGGTGCCCTACGAGGTCAGCGAGGGCGTCCCTGCGGGCCTCGCCAGGACCTTCGCGTGGAGCGCGGACCAGCAGCGGCACCCAGGGTTTTAATCGCGACAACACTTGTCGTTGTCAATCGCGTGGGCCGCCTGGTCTTTCTCCTCCTCCTCCTCCTCATTATATGCCTTCTCCTCCTCCTCCTCCTCCTCCTCCTCCTCCTCCTCCGCCTCCTCATCCTCCTCCTCTTGACCCGGATTTTTCACAGCGGGGGGCCTGTGCATCGAGTCCGTGGCACGCAGTTCGATATTGGCAAAGCGAGCGAACCTTCAGGCGATTTTCTGTGCGGGAGAGAAAATAGGTACCTGGTCTTCTACGCATTCATGATTGCGTGGGCCCTGGAGCTGCTGCACGCCCTGGACCAGTTCGTCGTGGCTTACGCGGCACAACTCTGGTTTTTCAGGGAATACGTGAGCATCGCTGGCATCAGGACTAAGTCGACCCTGTCCCCCTACCGGCGGAATCTTCAAAAATAGTCCAAACATATTATGGGGGCGATGTTTCGACGATTTCTTTCTAGTTTTGCATCTCTGTTAGCTTTTTTGGAGGGGGAATTTTCCGTCCAATATCCACCTGTGGGGGACACGCCCGACCTAACGTCAGGAAGAAGCGCATGACATTCGGAAGAGAGACGTCAGCATAAGCATACGCGTGCAGAGGTCCGCGCGGATCTCTTGGATCGGCGCTGGGCCCCAATGGCTTAGGAGGGGAAAAAACACACAGACACAATTAATCGGCGATTCCCAGGAAAATATGGGAAAATATGGGAAGTGGTGGGGAAGACAAAAACCCAGAAAATATAGGAAAATATGGGGAATATTTTTACTTGTGTGTATTTATTTGTGTGTTTGTGGGCCTCTTCAATGGCGGCGTCTCCAGGGCCGCCCCCGGCGCTTTCCGTGCGCGGGGCACGGGCATCTTGCGTTGATCCAAGAGAGCCGCGCGGACCTCCGGATGTTCATGTCGATGCCGGTGTTTCATCTTCTGGACATGGTTTCCGATGCTGCGCGGCTTCCTCGTCGGGGTCATCTT
Organism: Prorocentrum cordatum; assembly: GCA_963575745.1. NCBI lineage: Eukaryota > Dinophyceae > Prorocentrales > Prorocentraceae > Prorocentrum > Prorocentrum cordatum. Next base: position 507,297 of record CAUYUJ010004536.1, on the reverse strand, counting down.
CCATTTCGGCACCCTGGCGTTCGGGGCCTGCCTGCTCGCCCTCTTCAGGGTGGCGTACGTCCTCCTGTCTCTGGCCATGAGGCACGTCGAGCAGGCCAGCGAGGACGAGCACGGCAACCAGAACTGCTGCGCCAGGGCCATGCTGGGCTGCTGCGGTTGCTGTGTCGCGTGCTGGGACGCGGTCATCGAAGAAGAAACAAAGGCATGACATACATCGAAGGAGAAAAAAGCGCCATAAAGTCTATGTTTATGGCGTTTTCTTGTCGCTCTGAACATACATCTTCGCAATCCCGCGCGGATTTCTCGTCTCGGCGCTGGACCCCCCCTCCCTGGCGCACGGAGCGCGTTAGAGGCGGCGCCGGAGGCGACGTGCAGGGAGCGCATCAGAGGAAGGCACCGCTATTCCTAAGTCGGGCCTGTCCCTCTACAAGAGGACTATCCACATATATTGATAAATAGTCAGGGGACGATGTTTCTATTATTTTGGCTATGTTCGAGCAATTGCGAGCTATTGTTTCATTTTTCTGCCAAAATCCGCCTGTAGGAGTCCGCCTGTAGGAGGACATGCCCGACCTAACGCTACTCCCTGAACCTCTGCCCTGGGTGCGTTCTGAGCAGAACGTCGCAAAACATCAAGAGGTGGTGACAAAGGCTCTCGAGGACGATTGGCGGTATCAGTATGTCTTCCTGCCCTGATGCGCGCTGTGTTGTGGATCCTTGATTGTTGGCGTCCGTTGCCAGGTCATATGAATGAATGGTCGGATCAGAAGTGGATGCACGCACAACGCTTTCATACATCTGCATCGGCAGTGCTGTCTCTGCTTCGCGCTCTGTTCGCTCCTGGCTCGTGATGCGCACGGCACGCGCTCGAGCTACATGGCCAGCACCGTATCATGTGGACGTGTTCGAGGAAAGGTCCTCCCCTACAGTGCGTGTTGATGCCGTTATTCCTCCTCCCCCAGGTCATCCGTTTCATGTGCAGCAAGGCGTACATCGTGACGGCCATCGAGTCGGAGGCCTTCTGCCCCGCGGCCGCCCGGGCGTTTGGCGTCGTCGCCGAGGAGGTGGGCGCGATCGGGGCGCTGGACGTCGCGACGTGGGTGCTCTCCATCGCTCAGGAGTTCCTGTAGCAGCGCCGAGGACGTTTTTACTGTTTTGGAGATCGACGTTCTTGGCATCGCTCGGACGTGTGCAGTTTTTCTCGGCGGGCACCATCGAGGTGCAGATTGGATCACCTCGCGAACAAATGCACGCGCGAAGCCGAAACATGCACGGGGGGAAATGGACGTCCGAGCGATGGCGAGGTAACCCTGAGGACATTTTTCTTGCTTTGGAGATCGACGCTGCCTACACATTTGGGGCGCCGTTTCTGTAGGGTGCTCGGGTCCGAGATCGGCCAGTGGGCCATCTGCCTGTTTTCTCTCCGGTTCGGCGGCTTGTCTGATTTAAAGGGAAGGCGTCGTGAGACATCGCAGTGCCGCCTGCCTGATGCCCACTCTCCATGGGGTGCCGCTTCTGGCACGTTTTTGGCTCGACTCTGGAGCGAAGCACGGAAAACAAGGGGGAACGACGCCCCCGGCGCCCTCGAGAACCACTGAGCTCCGTCGGTGGCGTGATCACGATCTCGGGGCTCGGCTCGTACCTCACGTGGTTCCTCCTGCGCTGCGTACCTGCGCTCGCGGACGCCCAGTCGGAGTACTTCGTGCCGGATCCAGAGGCCGTGACTGGCGTCGCCGCGGTGGTCTGCGTGCTCGTCGCCACGTCGTTCATGGCCCTCTTCGGCATGATCTCGGACACCATCGTGTTCTGCTGGGCCCTGGACAGGCAGAGCGAGGACCGAGGAGGAGACTACGTGCCCCCGCGCCTCAGGGAGCTGCTGGGCGACGACGGCAGCGACCGCGCGAGCGGGTCCCGCAGGAGCCTGCTGGGATGATCCGAGTGCGGCGTGCTGGCGCAGAGCTCCTCGCCGTCTGACACGCCGCACCTTGGGGCTGCTCCCGCCAGCGCCGTTTCGCCAGCTCGCGCTCCGGCGGTGGAGGGTCTCGTTCCGGTGTTGCCCGAAGTTCGGGCCGAACCAAGGGGGGGGGGGTACGAAATCTGCCGCGTGCAGCTGGTTTCGGCCCCGCCGCCGGGCCCATGCCTCGATACACGGGCGCCTCCTGGCGCCGGGAAGCGCTGGGACAATCAGCTACGTGAGCTGATTCTCTACCCTTCCCTGTGCTATCCCCTCCTCTTGCTCCCCCCGAGAAGTGCCCCTGGCCCAAAAGGCGCCCATCAGGACTTCCCAGGGAGGCCCCCCTGGGCCGACAGAGAGCACTCCTGGCGAGGCCCAGAGGGCCCCAGGGGCTCCGCAGTGGAGCGAGAAGCTGGGGGCACCTGGAGGGATTTCCAAACATGGTCCAAGCAAGTTGTCTGGGGACGACTTTTCTTTTTCGTATTTCTGACTCACTGTTGGACACGTTTGGATTCTGTCTTCATTCTTTATCGACAAGCCCCCTGTAGGGCGACGACATGCCCAACCTGAGGCCAGGGGCACTGCTGTCAGCCCCCGACACGGGCGGGGGGCCGCGGAGCGCGAGCAGGCTCCCCTGTCGCACGCCATGGCCGCGAGCGGAGAGCGCGGCGCGCCGCGAACGCGGGCGCAGCGCTCCCGACCCCCCTCCTCCGCCTCCTCCTCCTCCTCCTCCTCCTCCGCCTCCTCCTCCTACTCCTCCTCCTCCGCCTCCGCCTCCGCCTCCGCCTCCTCCTCCTCCTCCTCCTCCTCTCCTCTCCTCCCCTCCTCCTCCTCCTCCTCCTCCTCCGCCTCGCCTCCGCCTTCGCCTCCTCCTCCTCCTCCTCCTCCGTCTCCTCCTCCTCCTCCTTCTCCTCCTCCTCCTCCTCCTCCTCACTCCCCCCGCGAGCGGCTGCACAGGCCCAAAGCTGGCTGCGGCCCAGGCAGCTCCCGCTCCTCCACCCGCGAAAGGCTCGGCGCCACCCCAGCACATTGACGCTGCTGCGGGTGGGTATGCTGCATGTCTGGGTCGGACGCGCGCCTCCAGGGAGGACATGTGGTACCAGTGTGTTTTCTGTGCGTCCCAAAGAGGGAGAAACGGCACAACCGTGCGCTGCTGGCGGCCCGAGCGGATCTCTCAGATCTGCGCCGGAACCCCTCCCTGGAGCGGGGGGCGTGCCAGGGGCTGCGCCTCTTCCTCCTCCTCCTCCTCCTCCTCCTCCTCCTCCTCATCCTCATCATCATCATCATCATCATCATCATCATCATCCAGCTCCGCTCCAGGGGCGATCTGCGCGGAGGACACTGTGCGCCTTGTGAGGGGGGCAGCGTATCCGAATTCGCGGCACTGGCGGCGCAGCGTATTGCGCAGCTCCCTAAGGTGCCCGATTGAGTCGGGCACATCCTCCTGGCGCTTGTGGCAGCGCTGGTCAAGAAAGCGCCTTGTGCAGGGCTCTTGTGATTGCCCTCGGGACTGTATCCGAGCGCGCGTGCTCACGCAGGAGAGGGATGCGCGGCACAAGCACGACAAATGCGGGCCCCGTGCTCGCGACCCCCTTGTGCGCCGTGTGCGTCGGCATGCTTCGCTCCAGCATTCTCCCTATCAAAAATAGTCCCAGATGTGCGACGTCCTGATGGTTTCTATTTGCAGCCCCCGGCAGTCCCGACCCTTTCCCCAGGGCTGGTTTTGCATCCCGAGTCGAGTTGTGATTGTCCCGAGGCCCTGTAAGGGCCCCCAGAGGCCGAAAGTTGCCAAACATTTTCCGTCGTGAATTTTTTTGAAAACGCGAGAATGTCTGGGATAGTAATGGCATCGCTCGGACATGTCGTTCTCTCTCGGCGAGGACCATCGAGGAGCATCGTGGGCCATCTTGCGACTACGCACGAGACCGAACATGCACGGGGAATGGACGTCCGAGCGATGGCAAATTGTCAGGGCCACCAGCCACGGCCACCGGGATTTCTTCCACCCCCCAAAAAAAACACCATAAACATACATTTCTGGCGCTCCGCGCGAATTTCTTGGATCTGCGCTGGGCCCCCCTAGCGGCGGGCGCCTCCGGCGCCGCCCCTGGCGCGCTCCGCGCGCGAAGGAGGGGGGGTCCAGCGCAGATCTATGAAGTCCTCGCGGAACGCCAGACATTTATGTTTTTATGCCGTTTTTTTCTTCCTCTTATCAGAAGCTCCCCCCCCCAAGGCTTCCGAGACGAGAGGCAGGTGCGCCAGAACCCCCCTCGCCCCTCGCACGGACGGGCCGCCTGGCTCTGCGGGCGGGCACGGGAAAGCCCGCGCCCCCGGAGCCGGGCGCGTGTGCCCGCGCGCGGGGAGGAGAGCAGACGACGACGACGATCCCGATGGCGGTCGTCGTCGTCCTGAAACTTAGGCCTTTTGGATGGGGCTGGGGCAGGTGGGGTCGGAGGATCTCGCCGCATCGCTGGCGCATCGGCCGGCGATGCGGCTCGATGTGGAGCCCCCTTCATCAGGCGCCGATGCGTCGCCGACGTCGGCGAAGCGTCGCCGGTGCATCGCCGATGCATCGCCAATGCATCGCCGATGCAACGGAGATGTATCGGCGATGCGGCGCGATCCTGCGACCCCACCTCTTTCGACCCTAAGTAGGAGGCCTCTTAACATCGTCACCGTCACCGTCGTCGTCACCGGGGCTGCCCTGCAGCTCGCCTCGGTGTCCGTCGGCAGCAGAACACGGGAGCCTTGCTTGTCCTCGTAGCTCCGTCTTCCGGCTGTACTCGCGTGCCCTGGCGTCGTTCTTGTGTCGATTCGCATCGATTAGCGCCGACTTGGCGTCGATCCTCTGGTACAGTGGTGACACGCATCAAGAAACCACATGCGCTTCGTCAGGGTACCATGGGTGTCCTCGCTCCGCGCGCTGCGCGGTGACTTCCTGCGGCCGTTGAAGAAGCTGATGTGTTCAGGGTGCTCTGGGCTCCCCCCCATGTGCATCTCACGCGCGGGTTTCTAGGGCTGGGTCGCGTCCGCACTACAGCGACTCATGGGAGGCTTGCGTGTCCTCGTAGTTCCGTCTTCGAGGTGCACCAGCGTGCGTCAGCGTGGATCTGGCGTCCACTCGCGTCGACGTAGCATCGAGTTAGCGTACGATTTAGCGTCGATGAGCGTCGATTTCGCGTCGATTGGCGTCGGTCAGCGTCGAACCGCGAGAGCCAGCAAGACGGCACGGGGGGGGCCCCCGTGGGGTGCCATCGAGGGCTCCGGGTGTTGCAGCTCCTTTCGCACCAGGCGCCGTCGCTCGGGACCACCGCAGCCCGCTCTGTGTCTCGGCTGCACTTCGGGGTCCTTTTGCGCTGCAGCTTCGGGGGGCTTCGCCTGTCCCCAACATTGGAGTCTCGTCCTGTGCCCGGCGCGGGCTCGATGCGGACCCGACGCGGATGTGGCGCGGACCCGGATCCGACGAGTCCGACATGGATGCGACGAGTCCACATCTGATGGTGGCGAGGGATCGGGCCCGGTTCGGCGGCAGCTCGCGGGAGCCCGGCTCGTCAGGAAGGCAACGATCGGGTTGCGGGGATAAAACGACGCGAAGATCGGGACAACATCGGATCGGGATACTTCGAAATCTCTGAGAATCGGCGGGTTTGGAGGATGTATTGGGCGCCGCGGCCGCTCCAGAGCGTTCCGGAACGCTCTGAGAGCGCTCCGGAACGCTCTGGAGCGATTTGTCCCGATCCTAGCCCTGTTTTAGAGGATCGGGTTGGGAGCAAGGGGGATATCTCATTGCCCGCAGGCGGCCCCGAGGGGTATCGTTCGTTGCATCCGGAGGTTGTTGCTCGTGCCTTGCTTCCTCCCAACCCATTCCTGCCAACACGATGCTTGTTCTCTTCACTTCGGGATCCCGCAAAATGGGGGAGTGCTCCGGTGTGTGTGTGTGTGTCTGTGTGTGTGTGTGTCTGTGTGTGTGTCTGTGTGTGTGTGTGTCTGTGTGTGTGTGTCTGTGTGTGTGTGTGTCTGTGTGTGTGTCTGTGTGTGTGTGTCTGTGTTTGTGTGTCTGGTGTGGTGTTCCTGTGTGTGTGTCTGTGTGTGTGTCTGTGTGTCTGTTTGTGTGTCTGTGTGTGTGTCTGTGTGTGTGTCTGTGTGTGTGTGTCTGTGTGTGTGTCTGTGTGTGTGTCTGTGTGTGTTCTGTGTGGTGTGTGTCTGTTGTGTGTCTGTGTGTGTGTCTGTGTGGTGTGTGTCTGTGTGTGTGTCTGTGTGTGTGTCTGTGTT
>CAUYUJ010004536.1:499962-500971 GCA_963575745.1 Prorocentrum cordatum | reverse complement strand
AGAGAGAGAGAGGGGGAAGGGGGGCCAGGGCGGAGACGAGGGGATGGGGGGTGGGGCCACCGCGGGGCGCGCCCGCCGCCCCAAAGCAGGGCGGAGGGGCGGCGCCCCTCGCAGGGCTTCGCCGAGCCTCCCTCGCCGCGGCGCGCCGAGCCGCGCGGGGCGGCCCTCTCCTCCTCCTCCTCCTCCTCCTCCTCCTCCTCCTTCTCCTCCTCCTCCTCCTCCTCCTCTGTTCCTCCTCTCCTCCTCTCCTCCTCATCCTCTCATCCTGTTCCTCCTCCTCTCCCTCCGTTCCTCCTCCTCCTCCTGTGCCTCCTCCTCCTCCTGTTCCTCCCTCATCCGTGTCCTCCTCCATCCTCCTGTTACTCCTCTATCCTCCTCCCCTCTTCCTTCAAGGGGACGTCCCGACCGTTCCGGACCCCTCCCTTGCGCTCGGCTGCGCTCTGGAGCCGCGCACAGAGTCCCCGATTTTGGGTCCGCCGCGCCCTGGCTGCTCTTCCGGCTTGCGGTTCAGTCGGGCGCGTCCCTCTACAGGAGGAAGATTCGAACATAGTAAGAAGATAGCCTGGGGACTCTGTTTTTGGTTATCTTTGAGCATTTGGGGAGTATTTTCGAGTATGTTTCATTCTTCGCCCAAAATCCCCTTGTGGGGGGACAGGCCCGACCTAAGCTCACGATCGGGAGCTTTTGGATGGCGCGTCGCTCCGCCGGTCCTGGCCCACCGCGCTGCGGCCTCGACGCGCTACGCATTTTTCCGGCCCCGAGGCGTAACGTTTCCAACGTTTCCCGAGCTTCCCGCCCCCGCGGAGCGGAGCCACACGCCATCCGCTTGCAGGGCATAGCGCCTCGCCAGGGCCGCCGCTGCGACACGCTAAACAAAAATTCCTGACCGTGAATCGGGGCGGCCCTCTCCTCCTCCTCCTCCTCCTCCTCCTCCTCCTCCTCCTCCTCCTCCTTCTCCTCCTCCTCCTGTTCCTCCTCCTCCTCGTGATGGTGACCACGCCGCGTGATG
>CAUYUJ010004536.1:472462-487462 GCA_963575745.1 Prorocentrum cordatum | reverse complement strand
GTTGATCTTGTGGGTGAACATCGAGGCCTCCCGCGGGCTCGTTATCACCACTGGCTCTATGGCGAAAGGATCGGCGCCTGCGGCGGGCTTGTGATCCTCAGTTTTCCACTCCACTCCGCGGCGCGGGCGCGCGTCTGTCGCGGGGGCGGGGCCTATGGCGGAGCCAAGCCCGTGGGGCCCGCGCGGCCTCCCTGGGCGCGCCCAGGGGGGGGGGCTACAAAACAAATTATCCCAGTGCGGCCCTACCTAGGAGTTGGAGCATCTAGGAAAGCAACATCTACATCTACACCTACAGCTACATGAACATCTACACCTGCATCTACATCAACATCAACAGCTATGCTCTGCTCTGCTCCGCTATGCTCTGCTGTGCTATGCTATGCTATGATATGCTGCGCTGTGCTATGCTAAGCTAAGCTCTGCTATAATATGATATACTGCGCTATGCTATGATATGAAATGCTATGTTATGCTGCGCCATGCTATGCTTTAATATGGCATAATATGATATGCTATGCTATGATATGCTATGGTACTGCTGCGCTAAACTAAGCTGAGCTAAGCTAGGTTATGCTAAGCTAAGCTAAGCTAAACTACGCTAGGCTAAGCTAGGTTAAGCTAAGCTAAGCTAAGCTAAGCTCGGCTAAGCTACGATGAGATAAGCAAAGCTAAGCTAAGGGGGCGCAGCTGGGGGAACCGCGGGGCGGATACTGGGGGAACCGCCTGGGCCAGTTCCCACTGCCCGGCCCTTTAAGCCAAGAGAGCAAGAACCCTTCTAGGCAGAGCCTAGGTAGGGAATCAGCAACGCCTGCCTTATGATCCCCACTGTTGATCTTAGGAGGAGGAAGAGGAGGAGGAGGAGGAGGAGGAGGAGGAGGAGGAGGAGGAGGAGGAGACTCCGTAGCCCTGGCTCAAGGCCATCTCTCCTCCCCTCGGAGGGGGTCAGGGCTCGAGCGGCACAGCGCCTGTTTGCAGCATCACGCCCACACCACTGACCAGGGCCACAGCTGGGCCGTGGGCGTGTATCGAACACTCCTGTTTGAGGAATGGGAGGTCGTGGCGACGGGAAGGGCAAGGGCAAGAGCAAGGGAAAGGGCAAGGGCTCGGACCCAGGCAGCCGCTCAGCCCCATCGCCCAAGCAGACAGCCGCTGCTTTCTCATGGACGTGCTGTGTTTGCACGGCAAGTGTTAATCTACGGCATGCGTGGTGCTGGCAATGTGGCTCACACTGGGAATCCTCAGGTGACGACCAGCAGCCTGTGCCACCGAAGAAGAAGGGTAAGGATAAGTCAGAGTCGTCGGCTTCCAGCTCCAAGCAGAAAGTGGGTCCTCAGATCATTCGGCTTCAACAATCCCTGGACATGCTGAAGTCGCTCGAGACAAATTCTGAGTCCTTGGAGTCCAAGCGCAGCTGCGAGGAGGCCATCGCCTCTCAGGAAGTTGTTTTGAAGAAGCTGCGGGAGGAACGCGATTCTGAGAAGTCTGAGAGTCAGCTCACTCAGGCAGCCCTGAGTAGACTAATGAAGGCTCAGGCTCAATTGGAAAAGCAATCTGAATATGTGGATCAGCAGGAGCAGGCACTGGCCGACTTAGAGGTCAAACAGGCGCTGCTCAGGGCGGACCTAGAGGTTGCCCGCACCCACAAGACCGAACTAGAACTACGAGTATACAACCTGATGCGCGAGCCCCTCTCGGACCCGTACAGCCTCCCGCCAGGCCTGGAGCACCCCTACGAGTACCAGGAGCAGCTAGGCGAGGCCTTCAGTTTCTTGAACAAGGGGAAGGGCAAGGGCAAGCTGGACGCGCAGGCCTTCCTGCAGGGGATGCACTACATGAGCCAGCAGCTCCAGCCCGACCTGCTTGAGGGGCTGACCGCGCAGATGGGTATCTTCGCAGCTCAGGTGCGCTCAGCTGGGGGCATGTTCGAGGCTCCCAGAGAAGAGCGTGCAGAAGCTGAATCTGAACAAGCTGAAGCCCGACAGCCTGAAGTTGCTGCTGCTGCTGCCGTCGCTGATGAGGCGATGCCCCCCGCGCCTTTGGCTGAGCGCAGGGCAGCCGAGTCGGAGCCCGAGTGCGAGGCAGCGGCGAGGAGGCGGCTCACGGCGTCGGGGGAGGCCGCGGCGGGCTCAGGCAGAGCCCCGTCGCGGGGGCAACACCCAGCGCCAGGCAGCTGAGGGGGGGCTGCAGATCCTCACGATCAACGGCAACTGTTGGTCAACTGCAGCCTCTTTCATCAAAGAGTGTGGGGCTCACATAGTACTTGTTCAAGAACATAAACTACATGGTCAGGGTCTCAATGAGGCCAGGGAGAGTGTTCGCAAGCTTGGGTGGAAGAGTTTTTGGGCTCCGTGCTGCACCACGCAGCGTTCGGGGCGATCCGCTGGAGTTTGCATACTGGCGCGAGCTCATCTTGATCTCTGGCAACAGCCAGGGCGCGAGGCCCCGCTAGTTGAACACCGTCTACTACAGGTTTTCTTTCGCTCGAGGACGCTTGGAGTGATTTCGATCTATTGTGGATATTGGAAGGGCGGAGAAGGGCTTGGCCCAATCAATTTACACATTGCCAGCGTCCTGGGAGAGGACATTCTGCGAAATAATTTGCCCTATGTTGCAGGCGGAGATTTCAATTTTGAGCCCAACGTGTTCCAGGAGGGCTTTGCGCCCCACAAGCTCAAGGGCCAGCTGGCGGTGCCGACGCCGATGATCACCTGTGTTGCTTCAGCGCCTGGGACTTGCATCGATTACTTTCTAGTGGGCAAGTCTCTGCTATCTTGCATAGATTCGGCTCGCACCGAGATGGACGAGCACATTTTCCCGCACCGCCCAGTCTTCCTAACTTTGAAGGAAGGCCTTGACAAGATCACTGTGAAACGGCTTCGCCAATACGCACGCCTGCCAGTTGACCTTCCAATCGGTCCTGCGCCAGAGGCCCCAGTCTACGAGGATCTCGGAGACCGTCTGGATGCCCTGCTGGAACCTTTGGAAGTGGAAGGCGGCTATAGGCTGCCGAACGGCCCCGAGAGGGCTGAACTTCAGAATGGTCTGGATGATGTCTATGGGACCTGGTGCGACCGAGCTTGGGGCGAACTTGAGGGCATTCTGCAGTGTTACCCTGAGGGCTTGAGAGGTGGTTCTGAGTATCAGGTGGTGGAAATACCTCTTGGGGAACTCCTATGTACCCGCAGGTCCCCTACTAAGAGCCCTTATCGTGCCCTACATTGGCTAGCTCGCCGTGCTCACGAACTCTATTCTTTGGTGCACAATGGGAAATATCTCCTGAATGTTGAGTATTTTAATGATTTGGTTTCTTCGACTTATCGTTCGACGGTTTCTGGAGGAATATTTAACTATCATTATCCTGGTGGAAGGTCTCTCTGGATGGGTCTCTTGCAGGCAGCCTTAGTACCTTTGCATTGTTCTGGATTCATTTGGTGCGCAGAGCTGGTCGCTGAATCTCTTTTTGCCCTCTACCAGCTTGCAGACTTCAATGCTGAAGGATTTCTTCCCAGAGAGCGCAAGGACCGTGCTCAGAAGTGGAAGGACTGGTGCACGGAGGCGCTCTCTGGAGGGGCCAAGTGGGCTCATGCATACACTACAGCAGCAGAAGCGCGCCGTCAAGACCTTGTCAGCACTGATAGTGGCAGCCACACGTCCTGCTTGACAGCTCAGTTGGAGGAAGAAGTCTCATCTTGGGCTCAGGCATGGGGGGAGGCAGGACGTGATCCTTTCCAGACGTTTGAATGGCCTGAAGACATGGTCTTCCCGAAGGCCCCAGAGATTGACGAGGTGATAGCCCTAAGCAAGAGCTTCAAGAGGGCAACCATCGCAGCTGATGGCTTTCACCCGCGGCATTACTCTATTTAATCTCGCCCTGCAGTTGCTGTAATTGGACAAGTCATGTGTCTCATGACGGTGCTAGGAGCTTCCCCCTCCTGGATGCGCACACTCCAGATTGCATTGTTCCGAAAGCCTGTGGCTGGGCGTAGACCTATCGGATTTTACCAATCTATTATTCGGATGATATCTCGGTGGCATTCTCGGGACTGCAAAAACTGGGAGAAGTGTGTCCAGGACAGGGGGGTATTTTCGATGGCGCCGTCCAGGTCCCCAGCTGATACTGTATGGAGGCAATCTCTTCGTGGGGATCTAGCTGTAGGAGATAACAAGCACGTCTTATCACTCTTGGGTGATCTGAAACAATGCTATGAACATGTCCAACATCCTCAGCTTGTACGCACGGCTATTGACTGGAATTTCCCACTGCACTCTTTAAGATTCGCACTGCACACTTATGGGTGGAGGAGGGTCTTATGCATGGATGGGATGGTTTCAGATCCTATTGAACCTGGGCAGGGGATTGTGGCGGGGAGCAGTACTGCTACGTTTGAAATCAAATGCTACTGTATCCCTAGTGTTAACGCCTACCTCGAGCGTGGCTTCACCCCTTCACTGACGGTTCATGTTGATGATTTTGGTTTGAATGAGTATAATGATTCTATTTCAGGCTGTGTTACGAACATGGCCATGGCTTTGGCTTATCTTATCGATAACCTCTCCAACCTTTTCAACCTCTCCTTCTCCCTCAAAAAGTTCTGCTTGACGGGCACGAGCGTGGCTCTGGTCCGCGCTGCACAAGCAGGGCTGCAGAAGTTTGCAGGAACTTACGACCCGTCGATTGTCAACCTGGGCGTCGATTTCGCCCCAGGTAAGCATCGGAAGGTGATGAAGGGCAAACAGAAGAGGAGGGAGAGGGTGTGCAAAGGGAAAAGACGGCTCTACACAATTGCCTCACTGAAGAATCCCAAGCGGTCCAGGGCCAAGGTTTGGTTTTGCGGGGTCAAGCCGGCTGTGACGTACGGGGAGGAGGTGGTGGGGTGGAATCCGTTGGAGATCAGGAGGCTACGCTCCCAGGCGGGAGGCTTCCTGGGACTGACGAGCTGTGGAGCAGATCTCGACTTAGCTTTTTCACTGGAACCTGAGAGGGATCCGCTTCGTCATGCAGGTGCTACGGTCACCAGGTGTGCCAAGGAATATTGGCTGACTACCTCGGTGGAGCACAGGCAAGGAGACTGTTTGACGGTAGGTGAGCTGTCTAAGATTATTCCGCTGGTTCAGAGACACTTGGAGGCGAACCCTAGAAGATCTTGGGACTTCAGAGCCTGGGGACCTGTGGGGGACATGCTCCAGTGGATGCTCAAAGCGAAGTGGGATGTTGTGGGGCCTGGACATTTTTCGAGGCGCAATGGGGACCCCCTCATCCTGACGGCCACGCCTTACTGTCAAGTCTCCAAGTATTTCGTGAGCGACTTAGGTAACCAGATGATTTCAGAACGAATGGACAAATACTTAGGGGAAAGCGACCACGAACGTGCGAGAGAGATCCTGGACAGGGGACTTTGGGTGGAATTTCCGAGGGCCTTCTGGAGAGGAAAATCGCACAAGAGGTCGAAAGTTCACCGTCGATGTGTTCGCCAGGTTTTTACACGTTCGTATGTCACTGCCAGTACTCTCCATCGATGGGGATATCAGGTGTCTCCACTGTGCCCGTTCTGCCGCAGCGAACAGAGTGGGCGCGTGGACACGATCTGGCATAGGCTTTTTGAATGCCCAGGCTTGCAGGAGAAAAGGTCTGAGTTTTTGCCTGAGGAGCTGGTCAAGCGTGGGCTGGAGGCTGGTGCCGAGGACCCCCTGTACAGCTACCTGTGGCACCCGAATCCTGCTGGCATCTCTCCGTGTGCTTGGGATGGGGAGGTGAAGTATGTGGGCTCTGGCTACCAACCGTGCGACAGATTTTGTTTTTCTGGGAATGAGTTTATCTATTCGGATGGCTCCTGCAAGGGGCCCACTCTTCCTGTTTCTCGGGCTGGGTGGGCGGTGGTGGCTGTCGACGACGAGGGAAGGTTTCTCAAGGCTGCCTTTGGGAATGTTCCTGGGTTCCTCCCTCAGAGCGCTGTCTTTGGGGAAGTGTATGCGCTGTTGCAGGCGCTCGAGCATCTAGATAGCACCGTCGGCGACGTGCCGGAGGAGTATGTCATCCATGTCGACTGCAACTCTCTGCTCTCGGGCTCGGAGAACAGCTTCACGGCGACCTCTGGCTCGACTCCTTTGTCGGAGGTGTGGAGAGTACTTTTTCAGAGGCGCTACCCAGAGTGGCGCCTGAAGAAGGTTCGGGCTCATCAGACGGATGAAAATCTCACAGGAGTGCCTCTTCGACACAAGCGAGGAAACGATAAAGCAGATGAGTATGCCAAGGATGGGGTTCACTCACACCCCGACGTCCTAGACAATATTTACAAATATGAAATGGCGGAGGCAGACTGGAATGAGGTTGCGATGCCAGTAGCTAAGTTTCTGTCTGATCTGCCGACGGCCAAGGAGCTGTTCGGTAAGCTTAACAGAGAGCCGAGACCCCCGAAGCCGAGAATTGTCTCCAATGGCCGCGCTCACCGTGTGCTTTGGAACGGTTGCCGCTGGCGGTGCGTCCAGTGCGCCAGGTGTTTCTCTGAGAAGCGTGCGCCAGGTAGATGTGCCAGATTACCTCCAGCTCTCAAGGAGCTGGCTAAGGTCCAGCTAGATCGCCCACACAAGCTGTATGTTTGCAGAGTGATCGAAACGGATCTCCCGATTGTGTTTTGTTTGGTTTGCGGGGCCTATACTTCAGGCCAACCCCGAAAGCTGGGGGGCCCATGTGATAAAGTGTATGTGGTGCAGCGTCGCCAGATTCTCAATGGCAGACTCCCGTGGCCGAAGAGTCACCATGTCTCCCCCCCCTGGCCCCTCACCCCCGATTGCCCCAAAGGGGGAGAGTGGTGGAATTTGCTGTACTAATTCATCTTAATTTTGGTCAGCCCTTTCGTTCCTGGAATGGTAGGGTGAGGAGAGAGCCACTGGAAAAGGAGGAGGAGGAGGAGGAGGAGGAGGAGGAGGAGGAGGAGCAGCAGGCGGAGGCGGAGGCGGAGAGCCTCCCGCGGGGTTGCTATCACCACTGGCCGTATGGCGAAAGGATCGGCGCCTGCGGCGGGCTCGTGATCCTCGGTCTTCCACTCCGCGGCGCGCGCGCGCTCGCCGAGACCGCAGCGGCCACTCGCTCCTGTCCGCGCAGCTGCGGGGTCGACGGCTCTTGCCATAGACCACGGGAGTTGTGTAGAGTCCCTGACATCGAAAGCTAAGTTTCCGTTTGACTCGCTTGCGTCTGGTGGCGTGTGGCTTCACATTGCAAGAAGCACCGCGATGTCGCTACACAGTTGGGGCCGAGCGTTGCCGAGCCCTTCACTTCAAGAGTTACCCTTGACTGAATGTGAAGGTTCCTGGACTTGAAAAAGCTTGGGAGTGAGGGGGGGGGGAAGGGAAAAGGTGGGAGGCCCCCAAAGGCCCGCCCCAGATAGATAGGTGGGCGGTCTGCGAGGAAGGCCGTCGCAGCCCAGAAGGGCACCCGCGCCTTTCACAAACCAGCGTCAAACCTGATCGGGCCCGCGCCAGACTGTGCCAAAAACATGCCAGAACCAACCTCAAAGGTTCAGGACTGGCTGATCCAGCTTGCGCGAGCGAATCAGCCCAACTTGTACCTTGAGCCAAAAAGTTATCCTGGCGAAGGACCCAACCAGATGCAATTGTGAATACTGCAATTGTGAATATCTTCTCGGTGGAGCCCCCTACGGGGCCACGAAACGTACGAGGGGTGTGCCGGAATGGGTGTGCGGGACGCATGCGGGCACACCCACTGGGGCCTTCGGTGGAGCTCCCTATGGGGCCACGAAACGTGTGAGGGGTGTGCCGAAATGGGTGTGCGGGACGCATGCGGGCACACCCACTGGGACCTTCGGCGGAGCTCCCTATGGGGCCACGGAACGCGTGAGGGGCGTGCCGAAATGGGTGTGGCTGACGCATGCGGGCGCGGGCACTGGGGCCTTCGGCGGAGCTCCCTATGGGGCCACGAAACGTGTGAGGGGTGTGCCGAAATGGGTGTGGTGACGCATGCGGGCGCGGGCACTGGGGCCTTCGGTGGAGCTCCCTATGGAGCCACGAAGCGTGTGAGGGGTGTGCCGAAATGGGTGTGGCTGACGCATGCGGGCGCGGGCACTGGGGCCTTCGGTGGAGCTCCCTATGGAGCCTCAGCCCAACTTGTACCTTGAGCCAAAAAAATAGGACTGGCTGATCCAGTTTGTTTGCATCTTCCCGACCTCCCTCGCCGACAGCGAGGCCACCCCGCCGCCCCCGGTCTCCACACGGGGGGACCGCCTGTGAGGGGAGGGAGGGCCGCCGGGCCCCCCGGGGGGGCGGTGATCTGACAGGGGCCCCCCTTGCCGCTCCCCGCCCGGGTGCCCGGGTGCCCGATGGCCCGATAGCCTTCTAGCCTTCTGGCTTTACAGCCGTATAGCCGTACAGCCCTATAGCCTTATAGCCCTATAGCCCTACAGCCCTACAGCCTTTTAGCCCTGCAGCCCTATAGCCCAATAGCCCTGTAGCCCTATATTAATTTAGTCTTATAGCCCTATAGTCCTATAGCCCTACAGCCCTATAGCCCAACAGCCCTACAGCCCTACAGCCCTGTAGCTTTATAGCCTTGTAGCCCTATAGCCCTATAACCCTATAGCCCTATAGCCTTATAGTGCTGTAGCCCTACAGACCTACAGCCCTATAGCCCTATAGCTCTATAGCCCTATAGCCCCATGACCCAATCGCCTTACAGCACTATAGCCCTACAGCCCTATAGCCCTACATACCTGTAGCACTAGAGTTGCATAGCCCTATAGCCCCATAGTCCTACAGCCCTATAGCACTATAGCCCTATAGCGCTACAGCCCTATAGCCCAATAGCCACATACCCCTATCACCCTATAGCCTTCAAGCCTTACAGCCGTGTCGCCCGATGGCCCTATAGCCCTATAACCCGATAGCCCCATAGCCCCATAGCCCCATGGCCCAATCGCCCTATAGCACTATAGCCCTGTAGACCTATAGCCCTACGGTTTTATAGCCCCATAGCCCTATAGCTCCAAAAAAGCTTATGATTGAGGCTTTTCTCCGGTATCATGTCTTTTTTTACTAACATACACCGCTTACCCCACCCGACTGTGGGCCAACCCGAGACATGGCACCCCCCCACACACCATCTTTTTCAAAAAACCATACAGGCCTCCAGATCTGGAGCCTTCGCGGGCGCCCCGCGACCACTGTGCAATGATTTTGACAAGGACGACGGGGGTGCCGTCATATTGCTCGCTGCGCGCAGGCCAACCATCTTTGTCAACAAGTTATATCGAATGCACTTTGCCTCCACATCTGGAGCATGCGCAGGCGCCCCAGGCGCCCCGCGACCACTTTGCATTTGTTTTTGACAGGGGCGCCGGGGGTGCAGTCATATTGCCAGCTGCGCGCAAGCCAACCATCCTTGCCAAAAACATTCATGATGCACTTGTCCTCCACATCTGGAGCGTGCGCGGGCGCCCCGCGACCATTCTGCAATGATGTTTGACACGGGCGGCGGGGATGCCGTCATATTGCTCGCTACGCGCAGGCCAATCATCCCTGACAAAAAATTATACATGATGCACTCTGCCTCCACATCTGGAGCATGCGCAGGCGCCCCGCGACCCCTTTGCATCTGTATTTGACACGGGCGGCGGGGGTGTTGGCATATTGTTTACACGTGGAGCACGTGCCGCACCTGGCGTGCCTTGCTCGCTTGGACCTCCAGGGTGCCTGGTGCACTTGGAACCCGTGGCGCACATGACATGCGTGGCGCTCCTAAGCAATATGCTGAAACTCCCTCGGGTGTTATTTCTTTGTTGGGGAAGCGGGTGGGAATGAGCGAGACGGCTTGCGGGCGAAGGGGGGGCCTCGACACCCCCCTAACCCCCTTTACGGCCAGGGAGGGGAAAAGGGAAGGGATTCGACGTAAGTGCGACGTTTCGTTTACGACCTTCCCTTTCGTTCGTTCCTAGATCATCTTGGGACTGGCGACGACGACGACGACGACCAAGACGACGACAGCGTCTCACGCACGCCGACTGGGTCGGCGGATTTTTGCTTGTGCAACTGTATCCACGGATGCTTCGGACGTTCGTCCCGAGGCCAGCCGGGACGTGCAATTCGACTCCACTCGGCTGATTTTCGTGATCGAATCGTCGATCTCGAGTGTCAGCGGGTTGATGGCCGTCTGGAGGTCATGTGGTGAAACACCATTCTGCTTGATGGCACTAATATTTTTCCAGATCGGGCCCAATCGCTCATTCGGAATTTTCCAGAAAGTATTTGTCGCAAGTGTTTGAAGAAGATTGTTCGCCATGTTGGAGCCCTTCGACACCCCAGCTTCAACAATACGTTGTTGCAGCTGGTCTTATAAAGATCGAGGTCCTTTTCGTCAGTTTTGACAGGTGGATTTCCTGTGCGTGGTATTATGTCAGATGGTTCGTGCTCGCTTCGTGCTGGAGTCCCCACGTTGTGTGTTTCCACTGGCATCTTCACGTGTGTGGTCCAAGACACGAGCACTCATAACAATCTCGAGGATTGTGTGACAAGAGGATGGGATTGTATAGGCACTCGGATGCGAGAGTCCCAGGGGGGCATCAACAAAGTTGCCCCCTCCATTTTGAGCAGATGCACTTGAGCCAAAATGGTACAAGTGCTCCAAAGAAAGAGAGGAGGCCATGGAGGGTGAGGGGTTCCTTCCTGCGCGGGGGTGTCCAGAGGAAACAACGACCCACTTGGGATCTGCGGAAATATTAGTTGTTGGGGAGGGACACGGAGGGAAATGGACGCCTCGCGCGAATCGGTAAGGCAGTGTTGCGTGAATCAGTTAGGAGAGGTGAACGTGTAAGGGTTCGAACTTCTGTTGCGCGGATTTCTTGGGTGGATGCTGGATCCCCCTCACCACACTCCTGGTGGCCTGGCGCGCTCTGCGCGCCAGGAAAGGGATGTGGCTGAAGGGTGCCGCGCCAACCCAAGAGATCCGCCCAGGCGCCCGACAGTTGCTGTTGGTGCCGTTGCTTGAGGCTCTCATCTCTTCCTCCTATTCCTCCTCCTCCTCCTCTTCGTCCTCCTCCGCAAGCTGTGTACTACTTTGAGGGCGGACGGGGGCTCCCACAGCTTGCGGGCAGTCGGATGTGTGTACGAGTATGTGTTGGTGCTTCTCGGCGAACACGCGTGCGTCTTCTGGGCGAACAGTCGGCGGTCCTCAACTACCAGACAGTGCTGCGCCTCCGAAGGCCTCCTGAGGCCTTCGGAGAAAATAAATCGCACCCCGTTCGCATGCCTCAGCTATCCCACGTGACGGGATTGCTGATTTGTACTCAGTTGTGGCAAGGAGCTAACTTATTCATCGTCCTTCGGCAACTGCTATCCCACTTGGTGGGCTTGCCCGCGTCTGTGCGAGCAGGTCCCCCTTGTCAACCGTAGGGTCGGCATTGACCGTGGCAACCTGAACGGTCACTGTCCAATTGGCTTCACCCTTAACTTCCTGTGGGGTGAGTTGTGAGGGAAGCGCTCACATACGGCCCTGGACGTTTCCCATGAGAGTACTTTCCGCACCGCACGCATAATGCTCAGGCGAGGGGGTTCCACCCCGATTCTGCGACATCCCCCTCGCAGCATGCCGCAGCTTTTGGGGGCCCAAAAAGGCTGACAGAAAAGAGTAACATGGGAAACTTTGAGCCCCCATCGCGCACCAGTACAGCCCAACTGGCTGTCCTGCCGAAGTATGGTTGAAATCAAGTCAGGGCGCAGTGGCTTCTGCCATACTGGCGATTTTAAGGATGAGACCTCCAAACGGCATTGAAAATATCCCTCCTGCAGGGGCAAGCTGCTTTAGGCTGTGGGTTGCGGAACAATGCGCTTCTGAAGGTCGCTTCATCCTTAAAGATGGTTTAAGTGCCTTGAGAGCCTATTGCGTACTCGGCAGTCCTCCTCCTCCTCCTTCTCCTCCTACACCTCCTGCTCCTTCCCCTCCCCCTCCTCCTCCTCATTCTCCCCCTCCCCCTCCCCCTCCTCCTCTCCGCCCCCTCCTCCTCCCCGCTCCTCCTCCTCCTCCTCCTCCCTCCTCCTCCTCCTCCTCCTCCTCCTCCTCCTCCTCCCTCCTCCTCCCCCTCCCTCCTCCTCCTCCTCCTCTGTTCGGGGCCCCAGTGGCCTCGACCCTTTCCCTGGCGGCCGCCCTCGTCCCCATGCTCAGGCTGTTGACGGTCCCTGGGCTCGAAGGCGGCCCCTGCAGACTGGGATCGAGACGAAACTCGCAGGCCTAGAGATTGACACCAACACCAATTTCGGCGGTTTGCCTCCACCGAGGGAAGAAGATCCCGATCTCGGCGATGGTGGTAATATTCTGGCTTCCAAGGTGGCCGAACTATTACCACCAACACCGAAAATCTAGGATCACCTTCCCCCTGTGGAGGCAACCCCCTGTCTTGGTGTTGGTGCCAATTTCCAGGCCTCCGAGAAACGGGCAGGGCTTGAACGGGTCAATCCGGCGGGGGTCCTGCAGCATCTTTCTCCCCTCCTCCTCGCCCTGCTTCCGAGCTCCTGCCCCGTGGCACTGGGCTCGCGAGCGCTCGTGAGGCCTCCGCCGCCGCGCGAAGGGTGTGGCTCAAGGCCAAGTCCACCCGTAGTTCGTTCCTTCCGGATCCCGCGTCGGAGCCACAGGCGGGGAGCCGCAGGAATGGGAAGAAGGGTCGCGAGGGTCAAGAATCGCGGCTTTCGGATGGTTTATGCCTGTTTGGCTTCCAGAAGGCTCCTCGTCGCCACGGCTGGATTCCCCACGATATTCTGGTCAGACCGCAGCATTGAGAGGTCCACGGGATGTTTTTGAGCTGGGCGGGCCCGAGAGGAGGCAAGAGGGGTGGACGAGGAGAGGGGGTGGGGAAGGGGGGAGCGACGGGGGCGTTGGAGAGGGCGACGGGTGGATGAGAGGAGGCGGAGGGACGGGGGACGGGAACCGGCAGCCCACGAAGGCTCTTCAGTGGGAAGATTGCTGGAGGCGGGGGAGCCTTCGCCAATGCACCGCTGACGTCGCCGATGCATCGGCGATGCATCGACGATGCCGTGCAATCCCCCAGCACCATCTATTTGGACCCCACTCGGGTCGCCTGTGGGGGCCATGCTGCGAAGCAGTCGTGACGTTGGACATGATGGTCCAGGCGGTAGGCCGGGGAGAGGGTGGGGGTGGAGGTGGAGGGGCACTCGGAAGAGCCCGAGGGGATGCAGAGGCTGGGAGCGACAGGGGCAGGGAGGGGGCGAGGGAGGACTGGGTTGTGTGGGAGGGAGGACTCGTCGCCAGTCGTTCGTTGATCGATTGGTTGATTGGTCTTTATCCTCATCTTCCAAAGGGCGGGGGCACCAGCAACCCGCACATGCATGAGGTGGTGCAGGGGGGGGGAGAGGGGGGGCAGGGAGGGCTTCTCACAAGCACCCCTGCTTCTCAGAAGGCGCGGGCCTTGTCGACAGATGTAAGGCCGGTGCCTCCTAAGCAGCAGGCTCCTTCCAAGAACCCTTCCCCCCCCCCTCAACGCTTCTCGGAGGGCGCGGGCCTCATCGACAGATGCCAGGCCAGCGCCTTCTAAGAAGCAGGCTCCTTCAAAGAAGCCTTCCCCCCCTACACTGTTCTGAGGCGGGGATTTATCCATAACCACCGCCTGGGGGGTCGATCTCCGCGGACCTTCACCGGCGGGGGATGTGTATATATATATATATATATATAGATATACATATATATACACAAGATGTTGTAGGCTCGCTGCCGCTTCGCCTTAAATCTTGCCCCCTGGGTTTTTCGAAAAAAAGATGGGGAGGCTGGGGGAAAAAAAACTTCTGGATTCTATGCCCTGCTCTTTAAAACGGGAGGAGGAGGAGGAGGAGGAGGAGGAGGAGGAGGAGGAGGAGGAGGAGGAGATGGAGGATGAGGTTGAGGCTCGTCGAATGGGTTTTGCTTGAAGGATGCAACCACAAAGGAGCAGGAGCAGGAGGAGGAGGAGGAGGAGGAGGCCCGTCGGGAGCCGCTTGGGGCACTATGGGGAGCCTCCTGGGAGCTTCCTGGGGGCCTCTTGGAGGCCTCTTGGGGGGCCTCGCAGAGCCTCTTGAAGGCCTTTGGGGGCTTCTTGGGAGCCTTATTTGGCCGTCCTCAGGCGTTCTTGTCCCGTCCGACGCCGTCGGAATTCGTCCTAGGGGCCTGTCTGAACCGACTTGGGCCCTCTTGGGGCGCCTGAGGGCCAGTCATAGAGACCATCTTGGGCGTCTTGGAAGCCTCTGGGGCCATCTTGGGGCCCTCTTGGGGCCGTCTGGAGGGCCTCGTGGGCGATCTTGGTGCGAGCCAGGGGGCCTCTTGGGGCGCCTTAGATCGGCCGAAAGCCGAAAATAAGCAAATGCCGAAATGTTTCAAAAACCTATCGGAAATCCATGTTTTTGGCCTCTTCAGGCCTTCTGGAGAACCTCTTGGAGGCCTCCGGGGCCGTTGTGGAAGCCTCATGGAGGCCTCTTGGAGTGTCTTGGGGGCCATCCTTGGCCGTCGTCGGTCGTCTTGGGCCGTTTTGGAGACGCCTTGGGGTCATATTGGGCTTTGTTGGGACCATCGTGGCTGTCCTGGAGGGGTGTGGGCCGTTTGTTGGGCCGTCTTGGGCTGTCTGTTGAGCCGTCATGGGGGCTCTGGAGGGGGGGTGTCGGCGTGTTGCCCCCCCCCGGATCTCTTTTGGGGGGGGTCCCAATGTAATTTTATAGGATAAAGGAAACACATCCATATATATATATATTATATATATATATATATATATATGGTCGCACCCCCCCCCAAGATCCCCATGTTGCTTCCTCCTCCTCTCCCTCCTCCTCCTCCTCCCTTCTCCTTTCAGCTTCCTCCTCCTTCCCTCGTTTTCCTCCTCTTCCGCAAGGCGGAACGTTTTTTTCCTTTTTTTCCTCCTCCCGCCCTCGGAGGCAATGTTTTTTTCCTGTTTTTCCCTGTGAAAACACAGGTTTTTCCCTATTTTTATTTTTTTCCTCTTTTTCGGTCTTTCCCCTGGG
>CAUYUJ010004536.1:452850-472362 GCA_963575745.1 Prorocentrum cordatum | reverse complement strand
CTCGAGCGAGTCAAGCATGGCATGCCCAGTCCCACCCGCCCTCCCACAACATAAGAAGCAAAGCTGGCACAACTGGGGGCCGAAGTCACACCGGCCAGCCGGTTTGGTACAGCTGATGCCGGCCGCGATGGCGGTTGCCGACGGGAACTGGCGAGCGCGTGATGAATGCCGCGCACGCATTGCCAGACGAGTCGAGAATGGCCTGGTACACCGCAGGAAGCCAGAGGTGGCCGGAGGAAGCCCGACGGTCTGACAGGACACCCCACAGCATTTTTGTGAAAAAAAGCATTGGGTTTTTGATGTTTTTATGTTGAAATGCTGGCAAACACACGGTGTTCGGTAGGATTCTGACATGAACGCGCGAGTGTGCTCTTTGTAATATTTTTTGCACAGGATTCGCGGCCTGGGTGCATGACAGAGCATCGCGAGTGCACCGCGCGATGACGTGAAATCGCTGGATTTGACAGAACACTTAAGATTCCTATGGTTTTCCTATGATTTCAGCAAGAGAGCCCGGGCGGGAAATTTGTACAATTTTTGTGAAAAAGCATTGAGTTTTTGATGTTTTAATGTTGAAATGCTTGCAAACACACGGTGTTCGGTAGGATTCTGACATGAAAGCGCGCGTGTGCTCTTTGTGGTGTTTTTTGCAATGGATTATCGCCGTGGACGACAGGACGTCCATGTCGAGAGGAAAAAATAAGAAACATATTGATTTTGTATTGTTTTTTACAGGTTAGGATGGGACCACCCGGACGCGCCCGCTATCTGCCGGCCTGAGGGGGGAGTAGGAGTATATCTAATAAGGAATAAGGAATAGAAATTAAGAAGAAGAAGGAGTAGGTGTAGGAGTAAGGAGTAGAGAAGAGAGTAGGAGTAGGAGTAGGAGTAGAGTAGGAGTAGGAGTAGGAGTCAAGCTAGCCAGCTCGATCGAGTCAAGCATGGCATGCCCAGTCCCACCCGCCCTCCCACAACATAAGAAGCAAAGCTGGCACAACTGGGGGCCGAAGTCACACCGGCCAGCCGGTTTGGTACAGCTGATGCGGCCGCGATGGCGGTTGCCGACGGGAACTGGCGAGCGCGTGTTGAATGCCGCGCACGCATTGCCAGACGAGTCGAGAATGGCCCGGTACACCGCAGGAAGCCAGAGGTGGCCGGAGGAAGCCCGACGGTCTGACAGGACACCCCAAGGGGGCCCAGGAGGCCCCAAGAGGCAGGAGTAGTAGTACCAGTGGTAGTGGTGTTGGTAGTGGTAGTGGTAGTAGTAGTACCATGTCACCCCTTCGCGCGGGGTGTGCGCCGCGTCCCATTCCTGCCACGCATTTTGCGACGTGGGGACAGCACGACCATGTTGACAAGAAAAAAAAAACTGTGTATTGTCTTCTGCAGATTAGAATGGGACGGATTGGATGGGCGGGCGCGGGGTGTGCGCCGCGTCCCATTCCTGCCATGCATTTTGCGACGTGGACGACAGGACGTCCATGCGACGGTGCCAATGACGGCGACGACTCTAGAAGGATTTGAGCATGCGCTCGCGGCGACGCGCGCGCATGTCACCCGCGTGGTATTTTTTGCACAGGATTCGCGGCCGGGGTGCATGACAGAGCATCGCGAGTGCACCGCGCGAAGACGTGAAATCGCTGGATTTGACAGAATTCTTAAGATTCCTATGGTTTTCCTATGATTTCAGCAAGAGAGCCCGGGCAGGAAATTTGTAGAATTTTTGTGAAAAAGCATTTGGTTTTTGATGTTTTTATGTTGAAATGCTTGCAAACACAAGGTGTTCGGTAGGATTCTGACATGAACGCGCGCGTGTGCTCTTTGTGGTATTTTTTGCAATGGATTATCGCCGTGGACGACAGGACGTCCATGTCGAGAGGAAAAAATAAGAAAAATGTTGATTTTTTATTGTTTTTTACAGGTTAGGATGGGACCACCCAGATGTGGCCCCTATCAGCCGGCCTGAGGGGGGAGTAGGAGTATATTCCAATAAGGAATAAGGATAGGAGTAGGAGTAGGAGTAGGAGTAGGAGTAGGAGTAGGAGTAGTAGTAGTAGTAGTAGTAGTAGTAGTAGTAGTAGTAGTAGTAGTAGTAGTAGTAGTAGTCGCCGTCTTTGTATTACTGATAACAGTATCAGAATTAGTACCTGTATTAGTAATCATAGTATTGCTGCTGGTTTCGGTATTACTATCAGTGTTATTAGCCATGGTATTCCTATAATATGTATGGTTATAACTATTCGCAGTATTAGTCGTATTAGTCTTCTGAGCATGAATGTTCGTGTTATTGTTTCTCGTCTTATTCGTACTATGATTATTCGTTATAGTATTATGAATAGTAATTCACTTGTTGTTATTACTCTCCTACCTGTTGTTAGAAGTAATACAGATAGTATTAGTAATATGCTTTCTGCTTATCAATATTAAGTGTGTTGTTGGGATTCTTCTTTGAATGCACAAACGTTACTATTATTCCTGTTGGTATTAATAGTATGCTTCTCTTCATTCCTAATATTATTATTGTTTTTATGTTTATATTTCTTCCGAATGTTTTTCTTGTTATTATGTTTCTTATTCCTCCTCCTCCTCCTCCTCGCCCTGCTCCTCCTCCTCCTCCTGCTCTTTCTCCTCCTCCTCCTCCTCCTGCCTGCCTGCCTGCCTGCCTGCCTGCCTGCCTGCCTGCCTGCCTGCCTGCCTGCCTGCCTGCCTGCCTGCGAGCGACCTTAGGGACCTGATGTTTCAGTGTCACACATCATCCAAACAAACGGACACGCACGGAGGGGGGGACAGAAGCAGGAAGGCGGGGCGAACCTCTGCGATTACCTCTGCGAGCTCCCTCATAACCCCAGGCACGGTCCAGGTAGGGATCCAAAGGGGCACGTACGGGTGCCAGATCGGGAACAGGGAGCTCCTCAACAAGAGTGCCAGAGGCGAAGATCCTAATCCTGTTTTCGAAAAGAGAATCAAGCGCCAGATCTAGCTGAGAAAGGGTCTCAAGTGCTGTGAGAGGACCGGGAGAATCAAATGACTCCGCTGAGTGGGCGGAGCCCACTTGGCCCAAGCCGCCGTCGTCATCGTACTGGAGATCCAATGAGGGGGGCCGATAGCGGGTAAGAAGACCAGTTAAGAATGGAAATATCGACCTGGAATCAGCGATCCATCGCAGATAGATCGGCAACAGGCACCCGAGAGCAAATCCACACGCAGGCGACCCCTTTCGGCGATCCATGGTCGATTGGGGGTCAGTGTGTGCCCCCCTGCCCCTATCCCCTCCTAACGTTGCCCCTCATCCTCGACGTCGTCTTCGTCGTCGTCGTCGACGTCGCCGCCGCCGCCGCCGTCGTCGTCGTCGTCGTCGTCGTCGTCCTCGTCCCGTTCATCCCCCGTCCCTACTCGCTCGTCTCTCCTCTCTCTTCCATCTTCCGTCTCCCTTGCTGCTTCCTCATCTTCGTCGTCATCCTTCTTATCCTCGTTATTGGCTCGTCGTCGTTGTCGTCGCCGTCGTCGCCGTCGCCGTCGTCGTCGCCATCGCCGTCGTCGTCGCCGCCGCCGTCCTCGTCGCCGCCGTCGCCGTCGTCGTCGGCGCCGCCGCCTCCGACGCGGCCGCCGCCGCCGCCGTCGCCGCCGCGGACGCTGGCCTCGACTGCGGCGCCCTCGCCCCCGCGCGCAGGCGCTGCCGCTTGGCGCGCCGGCGCGGGCGCGTCGTCCGGGGCGCCGTCGCAGCCGGCGGCGCGGTGGCTGCAGCACCACTCCTGCAGCTGGGGTGGGGGAGAGCCTCGCGTCGTCGGGAAAACGCGGCGAACGGTTTTGGACGGTCATCGGCCTCTGGGAGCCCTCGCTTCTGTTTTTCTCGAGCCAGAAGGATGGAAAACAAGCGGATCAATCGACCAAACCAAAACGTGTTCTAAACGGCACCCCAGAGAGAGGGGAGCCAATCGTGTCACTGGTCCTCACTGGCACCCATCCACATGCACAGGCAAGCTTAGACACACATGAGAGCCAATGTACAACAGGTGCGCCAACACGCGAAACTCTGGTCTGCGCAGAGAAAACCAAACGTGCACCTGCGCACCCAGGGCAACATAGCAAGGCTGTCTTGCGAATGTGGCCGAAACCTGGACCCTATACTTTCGTGCATGAGCTCCGTAAGTCGCCACGTAAACTTGTGGGGGCCCTCGCCAAACACCAGCACCGTCAAGAAACGACTCGGGATGGGAAGCTGGCCCTGGGGAAGTGGTCGAAATTTCTGGGGGTCGAGGTTACGAAAAGATCACGACATCGGGGGTCTGGGCTCGGGGCTCATCCAAAGATGGCCCGCTTCGCCCATGTAGGCATCGGCTGCGGACGCGCGGCGCCGCGCGGGCGGCTGCAGCACCACTCCTGCGGTCAGCTGGGCGCGGTTCGCCCTCTCCAGAAAACCAGCGTCTTGACATATACGGGGCCCCGGAAATCCTGACCCTTTTCCCAGGGACGGCTTCTCCTGCTGACTTGTCCTTCGACGGTCCCGGGGGGCCACGGGGAGCCTGTTGGAAGAGCCCCGCGGGGGGCGCCCAGAGGCCAAAAGCGCTCAAACTCCCTTTTTTTTTGGCTTCAAGACGTCGGATCCCTGCGTCCCTGCTGGGCCCCCAAACCAAACCAGACAATCCTGCAGAAGGGAGGAGGCAGGAGGGAGAAGGGAGAACGGAGGAGGAGGAGGAGTACTCTAGAATGCGATGACGCCGATGCCTCTCCACACGTTCTCCCTCTGCGCGACCCCACTGCAGTGTGCGGGGTGCCCTTGAGCGCCGGCCTAAAGCCGCGCAGAACGATACAACTGCCAGGAGCCAAAATGTGATACGATGCTGTTCCCCTTCTGCGCTATGCTGTGTTGCTGCCATTCCCCCCTCTGCCACTCTTCCCCTCAGACTCCCGCCTCTGCCACTCTCGCCGCAACCTCAAAGAAAAGGTAAGCCAGATGAGGGATAAACAGGAGATAACACCAGAGGCCCTGCCCATCCCCACGAGTCTCTCCGAGCTACGGGCGCGCGGCGGTTCACAATTTAGCTCAACCTTCCCAGGCCCTTGGCCGAGCTAACTGCGGACGAATGCCCCAACAGGGCGCTGGAAGCTCATCACTCTTCCCGCCCCCCCCTTCCCTGACCCTTGACCCTCCCGAGGGAGCAGGAGCAGGAGCAGGAGGAGGAGAGGGAGCAGGAGCAGGACCAGGAGCAGGAGCAGGAGCAAGATCAGGAGCAGGAGCAGGAGCAAAGAAGGAGGAAGAGGAGGAGGAGGAAGAGGACGAGGAGGAGGAGGAAAAAGAGACGGGGAGACGAGGAGAAGATGAGCGCGCTCCCCCTCCTCCTCCTCCTCCTCCTCCTCCTCCTCCTTCTCCTCCCCCTCCTCCTCCTCCTCCTCCTCCTCCTCCTCCCTCCTCTCCTCCTTCTCCTCTTCCTCGTCTCCATCCTCCCCCCTCCTCCCACCTGCCCACCTCCTCCCTCTCAGCCTCCTCCCACCTCCTCCTCCTCCACCTCCTCCTCCTGCCTCCTCCTCCTCACAAATTACTCACTAAGAAAACTACTCTCCGCTCTTCCCCCTGAAGAAGGAATGGGAGTAGCCGACCCCCCCCCCCGCGTACTGTTAATTTGCACACAGTTTTCCCCGGAACACACAGTTTTCCCCGGTGTTGGTTTCCGCTTGGATCTTTTCCAAAAGCTGCTCACGACGCTGAGCGCCGGCCTCATTTCCGGGCCCCTCGTACCGAAACGATGCTCCCGCTGCAGCGCTGGCCTCATTTCCGACGGCGCTGCACGCCCGAGCCGGCGGTCAGGCTGGCGCTCGGGCCGCCGGGTCCGGAGCCGGTTCCAGCCGCCCCCGGAAAATGGAGTTCCGAGGCGGCGCCGAAAAAAGGGCCAATACACATTTTTCTTTTGAAAATGCTCAATTTCTGCTTCCGGCGCCCGGGAGGCCTCCTGGGCCGATTCCGACGCCCGGGCCGGCGCCCGAGCCGGCGCCCAGGCCGGACGCCCGAGCTGGCGCCCGGGCCGGCGCCCGGGCCGGGTCTGGAGCCGGTTCCGGCCGGCGCCGGAAAATGGAGTTCCGAGGCGGCGCCGAAAAAAGGCAATTCTAATACACATTTTTCTTTTGAAAATGCTATTTCTGCTTCCGGCGCCCGGGGGGCCTCCCGGGCCGATTCCGACGCCCGGGCTGGCGCCCGAGCCGGCGCCCGGGCCAGACGCCCGAGCCGGCGCCCGGGCCGGCGCCCGGGCCGGGTCCGGAGCCGGTTCTCGGCCGGCGGCGCCGAAAAAAGGCCATTCCAATATACATTTTTCTTTTGAAAATGCTGAATTTCTGCTTCTGGCGCCCGGGAAGCCTCCCGGGCCGATTCTGGCGTGCTCCCGCTCGTTCCGAATCGTGCTCCCGCTGCAGCGCTGGCCTCATTTCCGCGCTTCCGCTCGTTTCGACTCGTGCTCCCGCTGCAGCGCTGGCGTCATTTCCCGTGCCATGCCACGGCATGCAATGCAATGCTAGGTTGATACTACGCTTTGCGGTGCTCTTCTACGCCATGCCATGCCGTGCTCTACAATGCATCGCGTACCCTTTCGGGATCATTGCCCTGCTCGACATCCGACTGTGCGAGTAGAGAAGGGATCTGCGCCATGGTAAGGGATGGGAGGGAGGGGTAGGATGTCAGATATGACGCGAGCGCACCTAGCTTGTCCTCCTCCCCCTCCCCCTCCTCCCCCTCCTCCCCCTTGGCCCCGAGAGGGGCCCCTGCCTGCCTGGCTGCCTGGCTGCCTGCCTGCCTGCCTTCGCCCCCTCGGCCCCCTCCCCCCTCGGCCCCCGAGGGGCGCCGGCTGCCGCCCCGACATGAGGCTGGCGGTGAGGATGGTGATCGGGGGTGGACAGAAACCCAGCAGTGACACGTCGATTAGTGAATTGTCCGTCTTCGGTTCTCGAGAGGGCGCCGTGGCCGTTATTTTCCAGGCTTGCGCCCGCCAGGTTTGGGCCTCAGGTCGTTTTCACTAAACCACGTTGTGCTAAAGGGGGGTCTGTCCATCCCCGAGGTGAGCACGAGCCATACCGTCGAGGTGGAGGCGAAGGCTCCCGCGGGCGCGGGAGGAGCAGGCAGACCCGGAGATCCGGCTCGAGGCTCGTCCGAGGAGAAAGAGGTATAACCCAAGAATTACCTCTGCCCTTTCCTCGTTCTCCCCTGTTTGGGCCTCTTCGGAGGCCCTCGTCGCCCCCGTCGGATTCGCTTTTAAATTATGGTCAGAACGCACCCCGGGAGGGGTCGGGGGAGCAGCGGTATCGGTACCCCCAGAGATCCGACGTCGTGATTTTTTCAATACGGGGCCCCCGGAGGTCTCGACCCGTTCCCCGGGACCGGTTTTTCATCCTGAGTCGTTTTTTGACGGTCCCGGGGCCCGGCGAGGGCCCCTTGAGGCCGAAACTTGTGAAAAGCCTCCGCCTTGATTTTTTCAATGCGTGGGATCTGTGGGCCTTTTGGTCTCCCCAGCTCGAGGCTCGAGGTTTCCAGGCGTCTCCGCTGGTGCTCCGCGGCCCCTCCAGCCTCGGGGTATGCCTTCCGGGGGCCGCGTCTCGCCGCGCAGGCTTTCCGGAGGTGCCCGGAGATCGCCCCGAGCGGCCTCCGGAGGGCCGAGCTGCGAGCCGAACACCGGGGGCCCCCAAACGGGGTGGTGACCACACCGTGTGGTGAGTCGGTGGGGATTCGGGGTCACCGCACGGTTTTGGGACTTGGGTCGTTCTCCGAAGACGTCTCGGGCGACTGGGGCCTCCAGGGTCCCAAAACCGTACGGTGACGGACTGTGCGGTGAGGTCTTTGCGGATGTCGAGGTCACCGCCGGGTCTGTCACCACACGGTTTTGGGGTCCCCAAGAAAACCGGGCGAGGAGGAGCAGGGCGAAGTTTCTGTCGCCGTTCTCGGCCTCTGGAGGCCCTCGCCAGGCCCTCGGGCCGTCAGAAATGAAAGCGTTTCGGGAGGGAAGGTTGAAGCCCTGGAGTGGGTCCAGAGTTCCAGGGGCCCCGCATGGAAACAATCAAGGCGTCGGATCTCTGGTGAGCAGGAGGAGGTCGATCCTGACGACGAGCGAGTACGAGCGCGACGGCGAAAACACGAAGAAATCGATCATGAAAACAAACATCGCGACGAAAACGCTTGCGACGACAACGACGACGACAACGACGACGACGACGACGACGAAAGCGACAGATCCCGAAAGCGCCAGATCCCGAAGAACAGTGAAGGCCGTGACTTCTAAGAATCCTCCTCCTCCTCCTCCTCCTCCCTATCCCGGGCCTCCAGCGTCTTGGCAGAGAGCATGGCGGAAGGTTTTGGCGAAATTCAGCCTCTGGGGGCATGACCATCACGAGGCGACTCATGTCGAGCAGCCGGCCCCCAGGGAGAGGTCGAGACCTCCCTTGAGCCCCGATGACGCGAAGAAGATGCAACATCGTGAGAAATCGCGACCAGAGCTCTACGTAGACCCCAATTTTCTGCCGCAGCTTTCGAGCGAGATCGAACAAGCCGATCTCCTGCTCGAACGAGTCTAGGGGCCTCGTCTTCCTCATCGCACCTCCCAGCATTCTGCTGGCCCTTATCGGTTTGGCACCTGGGGGCCCCGGCCAGCTTGCCCCCGCCCTGGCGCTCGGTGGCCCCCTGCAGGGCGGAAGGACGGAAGGCCATCATCGCCCAGGGGCGGCCCAGTTTAGCTCCACATGGGGGTGGCGCCGCTGGGGGAAGGCGAAAGTTGAGCGCGCCGCCAGGTCTAATTGAGAGAAACTGAGAAAATGTAAGAAAAGTCGAGCCAAGTTGAGAGAAGCTGAGACAAGTTGAGTTATCATTCTGGCCTCGAAGGTGGTTCGGTAATGTTTTGAGCGCAGTGTTTGGCTTTCAAAAGCGGCGGCCGGTCGCCTCCTATCTCCGCCACCCCCAAGTGGAGCTGCAGTACGATCGACCGATGCCTAACCCCATCCATATTCCGAACCCCACCCTCCTCCCACCACCCCAGTTGGGGATATGCCCCTCGAGGCCCGAAAGAAGCAGTCCATACCCTCATCTAGGGGCGTACATTGGCCAGGGGGGGCCCAGGCCACCCCAGTGGGGATAGGCCAGCCACGCGCAGAGGGGTTTAGGGGGAGGGGGGAAGTCTTCTAAGAAGCAGCCGCCTTCTAAGAAGCCTCCCCCCCTTCCCCATAATTACCCCCCCCGTGTGCGCGCCGCCAAATGCGCCGACCCTTCGGCGTGTTCGTCGTCGTCGTGGTCGTCATCGTCGTCGTCGTCGTCCTTCTAAGAGGCCTCCCCCCCTCCCCGGTGCTCACTGCACGGAACGAAGGACGGAAGGCCGTCGTCGCCTCGAGGAGGCCCACTGGTGGGCGGCGGGCGCGCTGGGCGCACAGGCCCTCTCCGAGGACCAGAGGCCCTGAACAGCACTGAGAGACAGAGAGAGATGCCGTACGCCTGAGCGCGTGGGGGAAAGAATGCAGGTCCAGCGTATTCTCACCGCTTTGCGGGAGCGGCGGCACGACGGCGGTCGCATAATCTACATCGCGGGCACGGAACAGCATTCAGAGATAATGAGTGGAACGTTACTCAGAGAAGAAGGTACCGATACCGCTAACTTTCCTCGTTTTCCGCTCTTTGAGAATTCTGGGAGGCCTTCGTCCCCACCGCTGGATCCGCCTCGAAATGATGGTCAGAACGCGCCCCGGGAGAGGTCTGGGGAGTAGCGGTATCGGTACTTTCTGGTTTCCCTGATAATTAGAGGATAATTGAGAGTTGCACCGGCTGCCACAGGGTACAGTCAAAATTCAGAGTAAGGATGCAGCATCTTTGCTAGGCTGCACTGGCATCCTTGCTTTTTCGACCCTCCCTGGGCCAATTTAGACGTCCAAAGACGTCCAAGTTTGACGTCCGAGGGCCTTGCATCCTTATCTTGCACCCTGACTATGGACTTGCGCTGTGTTCAGATCGAGGGATCCAGCTGGTTCGCCAGCTTTTCCGCTTCTCCAGAACCCAAGTTTATAGTTTTATTATTGCTGGCGCCGCGGAGTCACCACCGAGCCTCGCGTAGGGCTGTCCCACGGGGCGAACAGGCGCAGTGTCCACTGTCCAGTGTCCCCATTCCCCTGTCGGAGGCGGTCCTACTCGTCCTCCTACAGGGTGCTTTGTGGGGAGGGGAAGGAGGAGGAGGAGGAGGAGGACCAGTGTAAACCCAAGACGCATCGACGATCGAAGCTCAATTTTCATAGGTCACTACAGGATTACTTTCACTGAGGGATGTGCCCCATTGGGAGAAAACCGTTTCTTAATATTCCTTAACCGTCCCACAACACAGTTCCTGGGATTTCAACTCCGCAAATCAACATGATTGTTGCGTCCTGACAACCCTAAATCGTGTCAGAAAACCGTTCCTGGGACTTGACACCGCGAGGCAACGTGATTGTTGCGCCCTTGCAATCCCAAGTCGTGCCAGAGTTCTATCCCTGGGACTTCGACCATACGAACCCTTCAAACTGTTGCAAACGATTGAGACGAATGTGCGCGACGTTCAGGCTAGAGCCACATTTTGAAAACCACACGCCCTCCACCCGTAAAAATGTTGCAAACTTTACGGAGTAATGTTCACGGCTCTAAGGCGAGAGCCACATGTTGAAAACCAGCCGACCTCCATGTGTAAAACTGTTGCACAAGTTCAAAACGAATGTGCGCGGCGATAAGGCGAGAGCCACATCTTGAAGCCCGCCCTCCATACTTGAAACTGCTGCAAACGTTTGAGACGAATGCGCGCGGCGCTTGGGCGAAAGCCACATTTTGAAAACATCCCGCCCAAGTTGTTGCAGATTCCAAGCTGCACGGTCATAAATGGTGAGGACGTCTCAGGGGAACGCTGGGCCCGCCCCACCGACACGCTCAGGGGTGCGACAAGGGGGAAGCAACCATAAGGACGAGGGATGGAGTACGGTCGGACCGAGGTATAATGTCAAGGTCGGTTCGGAGAGGGTGCCCTGATGTTCTTCGTGCTTGTTGGGTGTTCGTGTGCATCCTGGGGCGGGTGCCCTTGGATGTACTCTCTGTATGCCTTGGCCAGCGGAGGGCCTCGTGCTCCTGAAGGATGCCATTCTTATCCTTGGCCCCCGCCGTGTGAGGGCAGAGGAGGGAGGACAGCAAGCCGGAGGCATGCTCGAGGCTCCCGGGCGTGCTCGGAGAGGTGGGCTCCCCGGGGGTTCGCCCAGTGCCTGGCCGTCGCCGCCTCCTGGTCTCGGGGGTTACTACAGTCAACGCGCCTAGTAAGGACGCGTGCCTTCATCTAGGGTACCCTTGAGTCCTTGCCTCTGCGGCCCGTCCTTCCCCGTTTCCACTGGCCGCCCCCCGCCCCAAAAATCCAACTTCGGCATCCAAGGGTCTTGCGTCCTTACCACCCGTCCTTGATAAACGTTTTGACTGTAGACCTCCTACCCTGACACGTCCATTGGCGAGTTGGCTGCTTTCGGTTCGCGAGAGGGCGTCGCGGCCGTCACTTTTGCGGGTCCGGGCCCGTCGGTGTCGGTCCCGGGCAGGTTTCATTGCAGGGTGGTTTGGTAAAGGGAGGTCTGTCCACCGCCGATGGTCGCTTCTCTGCCGCCGTGTGCGTTGCTTGGGCTCCCTGGCTGGAGGTCGCCCGTCGCCTCCGCATGTGTTGTTTCCCGCGGTTTGTGCCCAAGGTCTCCTTTCAGGAGGAAAAGAAACACACAGACACAATTAATCGTCGATTTCCCACAAGACAAAAACCAAGAAAATATATGAACATATGGGGCATATTTTTATGTATGTGTATTTATTTGTGTGTCCCAGGGCCCCTTCATCCTTGGATTGCTTGGAGAAGTTGGAACGCTTGTACCCCATGATCATTTCGATTTCTTGATTCTTGACGATGGTCTAGGCCTCTCAGATGGGGTCGGTGTGGATGGGGTCGAAGGATCGAGCCGCATCGGCGATGCGGCTGGATGCGGATCCCGATTTTCTCCACGCCGACGGCGCCGATGCATCGCTCTCTCCTCCTCCACCGACCTGATGGTGTCAGACAGCTCCGAGGAAACTCCTCCTCTTCCTTCTCCGCCTTTTTCTCCTGTTTGCCTTCCTCTTTGGCTCCCCCTCCTTCCCCCGCCTGCCTCCTCCCGTTTCGCGCCCCTCCGCCACCCCCTCCTCCAGCCCCCGCTTGTTCTCCTCCTGCTCCTCCTCCCCCCTCTTCCTCCCAATTCCTCCGCCCCTTCCCCCTCCTCCCCAGAGCTCCGACGTCGCGAAGCAATAGAGACACAGCGAGAAGTCGCGACCCGAGCCGTGGACCATGCGACATCCGTGTGCGGCAGTTCTCGAGCCGAGTCGATGCGAGAAGGCCCCGGGCCTGAAACGGGGCGGAGACGCCCAGTGCGGAAGATGTGCGGCGTCTGGATCTCAAGGATCTTCCCTTCCTCGCGGGGGGTCGCGTCCGAGGATAGAGGGACAGTCAGCGCAGTGGGAAGGGATGGGAGTGAGAGATTCGAATCGGAGATCGACTGCAGAGTTACACTATCCCAGGATTGTTTTTCGTCGAATCTGAAAGAGACTTGGAATTCCTGTAGACCTACGAACATGTTCGGCGGAAAGACACAATTCTGGGATGAATCATTTTGTCGTCGACCTCCTACTCGAAGAATACGATGTCATATGTGGCGCGAGCGCACCCAGCTTGCCCACTCCTTCCCCCCCCTCCGCAAGCACTCGAAGATCCCTCGGAAGAGCTCGGGCCCAGGTTTCCACGTCCACGGTGTGGGCGCTGCCGCAGCAACGGGGGGCCCAGTCGCTAATTATGTGTCTGCACGATGGTCGCACAGACATGTCTTCCGGCCGTTGGCCGAGACCCCTCCGCCGTTGACCCCCTCCCCTTCCCTCCCTCCCTCCGGGAGCACTCGAAGACACCCTGGAAGCCACGGAGTGGACCAGGAAATTGGATACAGATGACGTGGCCGGCGTGGGCGAGAGTTGGATACGCATGTGGCCACATGCCTTTCCAGCGTTCGGTCCTCATGTGGCCAGGCACCGTGATCTCCACATCAGCGATGCAAAACAAGTTGCCGTCTGCGCCCACGATGGCGCGTAAAGTCGCGCGTAAGCGCCTTCGTTTCCAATGCAGCGTGCCGCGCTGGCGGTCCGCGTAAGCCACAGCGTAAGGTCGCTATGTCATCTCGCGCAAGGCCCTTTTTGGCTGCCCACATGTGAGTGCCGCCACGCGTGTCTCTTTTTTCCTGGTAGCCCGGGTCCGCCCGCCCAGCGAGGGGTCCGACACCGTCGGTGACATCAAGCGGAGGATCGAGAGGCAGGAGGCCAGCGGCGCGCGGCGGCCCTCTCGGTCCTCCCTCCCTCCCCCCCTCCCCCCCCCTCCCTCCCTCCCTCCCTTCCTCCTCCTCCTCCTCCGCCTCCTCCTCCTGCATTATTTTTCCTCATGAGTAATTCCTCCCTATCTCACCCTGAGGCCAGTCGGAAGGGCGGGCCAGACATTCTGCCTGAGACTTCTTTACCGTGTGTGATCCTGAAGCTAAGAAATTGGCAACACCTTCACAGACGGAGGGCGGGTCGCTTCCAATATGTAGCTCTCGCTTTAGCGCCGCGCACATTCGTTCAAGAAAGTGCACGAGCTTCACGGATTGAGGAGGCGGTTTTCAAAATGTGGTTCTCGCTTCAGTGCCGCGCACATTCGTCTTAAGATACTGCAAGAGCTTCACGAATTGAGGGCGACGTCCTTTCAAAATGTGGCATTCGCTTTAGCGTGGCGCATATTCGTTTTGTACAGCTTTCAAGAGTGGAATGTGCTACCACGCTTACCGTACGAGATCGGTGTGTAGGAACGGTTCAGGATTGCCAGGACGCAACAGGTACGTTGATTCGCGGCGTTGCAATACCAGGCAAGGTGCTCTGGCACGGTGCAGGATCGCCAGGACGCAACAGTCAGGTTCATTCGTGGCGTTGGAGTCCCGAGAATGGTGTTTTGGCACGCTTCAGGACCTTCAAACGGTTATCTCACAACGGGGCCTCTTCCCCAGTGGAAATAAATCTTCGTAGGGGCCAATGAAGACGGAGCTTGGAGGGAGGTTTTATTCCGACATCGTTGATGAGTCTTGGGTTTGCATTTGTCCTCCTCCTCATCCTCCTCCTCCCTCTTGATGCGGTCGACTTGGTACGGAAAGAAAGGGGACGAAAATCTGGGCATCCAAGATGGGGTCGGAGCAGATGGAGTCGGAGGATCACGCCGCACCACCGATGCATCAGCGATGCGGTTCGATGTGGAGCCCTTTTCCCGACGCGGACGTCGCCGCTTCATAGCCGGCGTCGCCCATGCATCGCCGCGAAGCGGCCATATCCCCCGACACCATCTACTCCGACCTCATCTGGGAGGTCTCTAGAAGACCGACCGCAGTTCCTGTCCGTTTTTAACAGGACTCGTTGTCGGCGTAGCCGCAGACGTTGTCCTTTTGGTACAGACGGCCGATTGCCCAACGCCGGGCGCAGTCGGTTTTGGACAACGTTTGCTGTTAGGTATCGTACCATTTGTTCCGCACCCGTTGCGGGTGTCCCAATCCTCGGTCTTCGATTCTCCCTTCGACCTTCGATCTTAGATCTGTCTCCCTTGATCTTCGAAGAAGGAGCAAGGACATAAGCATAAATTGTCGGCGCTCCACGCGGACTTGTCGGATCCGTGCTGGGCCTGGCGGCGCCTCTGGCGCCGACCCCCTGGCGGGCTCCGCAAGCCAGGGATGGAGGGGGGCCTAACACCGATCCAAGAAATCCGCGCAGAGCTCCGAAAGTCATCGTTTATTAGTTGTTTTGTTGCTGATCTCTTGATCCACGATCCCTGTTTTGATCTTAGCCGCCTTGATACGCACGTGCTGGTACGCAGCACGTACTGTGCTCGAACCGTCCGTGTCAATACGTTGCTTGTTGGCTCAGCGTATTGGCCCACGTTTTGGCGAACGTATCGCGTGAGGTCTGCGTTTTCAGTCTGCCTGTTCCAGGAGGGAAAAAAACACACAGACACAATTAATCGTCGATCCCCCGGAAAATATGGGAAAATATGGGAACTGGGGGGAAGACAAGAACCCAGAAAATATGGGAACTGGGGAATCCTGTTATTTGTGTGTGTGTGTGTGTTTATTTGTGTGTGTCCCAGGGCCCCTTCAGTGTTGAGCTCCGTGTCAACACGCTGCGTGCTGCGTGCTGCGTTCCGCGGCAGCCAAGATTTTGCTCGCTCCTCCGACCTGCGGCCCTCGAGGCTCTCTTGTGGCAGTCTCGGGCGGCCGCCCGGTGTCGTCCTGCTTCTTAGGCGTCCTTGGGCCGCTTGGGGCCCGCGGGGGGGGGGGGGGAGGAGGAGGGGATGTGTGAGGAGGGAGGAGAGGAGGGAGGGAGGGGGAGGGAGGATGGGAGGGAGGAGTGAAGGAGGAGGGAGGGGGAGGGAGGGGAGGGAGGATGGGGATGTGTGAGGGAGGGAGGGGGAAGGAGGATGGGGGAGGGAGGAGTGGATGGGAGGAGTGGAGGAGGATGGAAGGGGGAGAAGAGGAGGGATGGGGAGGGGAGGGCGAGGGGCATGTTGTTACCACCAACCCGTGCACAAAAAGGGCGCGCGAGCACCCGTGGGTGGCGCGCCATCATCACCAGGGAAATTCACCAACAAGTTCGAGAGCAGAGGGTCCGTCTCTTTGCCCAGGAGCGCTAGACCGTAGTCTGACGTCGGGCCTGTCCTCCTACAGGGGGATTTTGGACGAAAAATAAAAGATTCTCAAAAAATACCCCAAAATGTTCAAAAAGTGCTCCAAAAATCGTCGCGCCATACTATTTCCGGACTCTTTTTGGGGTATTCCTCCTGTGGAGGGACAGGCCCGACTTGACCGTAGTCCAAGAGGGCCTCGCTGCGCCGTGGCGGCTGGGAATGCGGGTCGCGTTCCCGTGCAGAGGGCAGGCCGCGCGCCGCTGGCCCCGGCAGAGGTCGGGCCGCCGCTGCAGTCCCCGAGGAGAAGGCGCGCCCGTCCGTGCCCGCTGTAAGGCGCCGTGGCGGCTGGGCATGCGGGTCGCGTTCCGGTGCAGAGGGCAGGCCGCGCGCTGCTGGCCCCAGCAGAGGTTGCAAGGTCGGGCCGCCGCTGCAGCCCCTGAGAAGATGGCGCGCCCGTCCGTGCCCGCTGCAAGTCTTAGTCGTAAGGCGGGCCTGCCCCTCTGCAGGAGAAACGTTCAAGAGTAGTCAAAAAGTGGTCTGGGGGCGATTTTTGGGGGGCACTTTTTGATTATTTCTGAGTGCGTTTTGGATTTTTCAGATTTTTCGCCCAAAATCCCCCTGTAGGGGGACAGGCCAGACCTAATCTTAGTGCCACAGCACTGTACAGCGATGTCTCCTTCGGGTAAATGCCTGAGTATCAGTGTGCCTGTTGCAAGCTCCGGCAATCGGTGGGAGGTGGCCGACGATATCCAAGCCGCTCGAACTTCGGAAGGTGGGCTCCCCTGGAAACTTTCAAGCGCGTGTCTCCCTGCCAACTTGTTTCACGACTGACCATAACTTGAAACTTCACGAAGGCCTTTCCTCGGCGCCTTCTGGAGAGTAATACCAAAAAATGTTCAGACTAGGCCAGTGGAGCATCAACTCAGATGTGAGCGCGGCAAAACTACGGGTCACCATGGGATTGCAATCGACACTGCATTTCTTGGGGCGTGTGCTGCAGGTGCCTCGCATGGGTACTCTCAGCCACACAAGTGGCAAGGTCCGTCGCTTCCTCATGAAACTGTTGCAAATCGGCCAGCCTGGGGGAGTCGACCACTAGGCCTTTCCCGTGAACGCTTTTTCCGGAATTTTGCGGCGTGCTGGCAAAAGGAAGCCAACAAGTTGGCGCCTGTAATGCAGCGCGCGAGAGTCATAGGAGGCTCGTTTGCCTGGATCACTACATGAGTACAATCGAAAAAGATCGCATCACCGAGTATAGCGTGCATGGCTGGAACGGCGTAATCCCCAGATTCTCCCGCCTTGGAGTCTTTTTGGGGGCACGGGGCCCAGACGGGTCCGCCAAACCGAGCAACATTTTTAGTTTCATCGTCAACAATCGGAACTTCCCAGCTATCCGTGGACATCTCGGGTATAGTGTGAGTTAACCGAGCGTCGGCTACAACAGTTTGACCTCTCATGTTGTAAGTATTTCTCTTTGCCAGTGTACCTCCACACCTTGCTCCTCCGCGTCCTCCTTGGGCGGTATCGGGTAGCCGTTTCCAGGATTGGGGAACAAACCGCGCTTGCAGAGCAACACGTCTTAATCGTTGCCGTCCATGTGGGGCATATCATAGTCTACACGCCATCCAGAATTGGTGTGCACCAGTGGAGGCGGTGAAGCACAGTGTCTGTGCCCTCCATGCAAAGATCGCCGCCTTCGTCGACTTGGTTGCCTGACGCTTGCGCTCAGCTCTAAAACGTGTTGCACGAACAAATATACGTGGGTTTGTTTCCCAGTATTCCGGGTGGCGACTGTTTGAGGGGGCACGGGA
The DNA here is from genome assembly GCA_963575745.1 of Prorocentrum cordatum. NCBI lineage: Eukaryota > Dinophyceae > Prorocentrales > Prorocentraceae > Prorocentrum > Prorocentrum cordatum. The sequence goes on along the minus strand of CAUYUJ010004536.1, from coordinate 454,835 downwards.
GGCCGTCACATGTGACACCTCGTGTCTCCAGGCATAGGAGAGCGGTAATGATGTTGTCGGTGATGGTGATGGTAATGGTTATGATGATGATGTTGATGGTGATGGTGATGGTGATGATGATGGTGATAATAACAGTAATGGTGATGGTGATGGTGACGGTGACGGTGAGGATGATGAGGATGATGAGGATGAGGATGATGAGGATGATGATGGTCTTCGTTCCTCTGAAAGGTTGTCCTTGGCCTCCTCTGCCGTCTTCAATTCGGCGTATTGGGCAAGCTTGTGTTGGCGCTTTCAGGCCCCAACAGAGATACGAAAGCGATGAAGCAACGGTTTGCTTGTTTTGTGTGTGCTCAGGCCTGGCACCTTCCACCGTCGGGGCCCGCTGCGGGCGGGCCGTGGGCTCGCGGGCCTGCTTCGCGCTGGCGTCAGACCCGTGTCGTAGTTTTTGCTCTACCGTTTGGAACTCTGCGCACGGGCACCGCTTTTCGGCCCCCGCCCCATCTGTGGATGTTGCAGCGAGAACGGGAGAGCGGGAGCGCAGGCGGCAGGGAAGACAAGGAGCAGATATCGGCGAGAAGGCAAAAGACGCCGACGAGAGCTGTGTTTCACAGCGACGGGCCCAAAACCGTTGAGATAACGGCACGAAACACGCTAAAACAACGTAGCGCATTCCAGCCAGTCAAGAGCCCAAACTAGAAAACGCAAAAAAGCCCAGGGCGCTTCTAAGGTGAACCAAGATGATGCTGACGACGACGACGACGACGACGACGACGACAACGAGGTTTGATGAGGAGCAGGGCGAGGAGAGAGGAGGAGGAGGAGGAGGAAGAAGAAGAAGAAGAAGAAGCCCGTCACATGCCCGTGAAATGTGGCATCTTTCTTCGTCACGACTTGAGGAGCTCTCATGGAACTCGTTTGGGCCGTCTCGGGCTGTCTTGGCTTGGAGTGAGGGAGTCTCCGGGAACCCTTGGGGCCATCTTGGGACCGTCTTGGGGCCCTCTTAGGCCGTCTGGAGTATGTCTTTGGTCGTCGCTGTATGGTGGGTGTCTGGGGACCGTCGTGGGGCCGTCTTGGCGCCGTTATGGGTCCCACGGAAGGCCTTCTTGGGCCGTAGTTTGTGGACCCCTAGTCAGTAATAGATACAAGTGTTTGGATGCCCTCTGGGCCCTAGTGGAGCCCTCTTGGGCCATCTTTGGACCTTCGCGCGGGTCGCTTGGGCCGTCTTTGTTGGGGCCATTGTGGAGTCTTCTTGAGCCGTCTTGAGCTAACAGAAGCCCGAAACGACGAGAAAGCGAAAGTCATTCACAAACCGACGGTGCATCAATTATCTGGCTTCTTGGGGACGTTCTGGATGTCTTCTTGTGGCCCACTTAGGCCCTCTTGGAGGCATCTTGGGCCGCCTTGAGACCACATTCGGAAGCGTTGGGCCGCCTTGGCCCGTCTTCGAGGCATCTTCAGCCATGCTGTTGTCTTTGTTGCCTGCAGGTGGCACCAAGACGACCGCTTACAAACTCCTAAGACACGCCCAGGCGGCAGAGGACCCGTTCGCCAGAGGACCAGTTCGCCAGAGGACCGGTTCGCCAGAGGACCGTTTCGTCAAGGCTTTGTTCACCAGAGACCAGTTCGCCAGACCCAGTTCGCCAGGCCCAGTTCGCCAGACCCAGTTCGCCAGGCCCAGCTCGCCAGGCCCGTGTCGCCAGGCCCGGTTCGACAGGCCCGGTTCGCCAGGCCCGGTTCCCCAGGCCCGGTTCCCCAGGCCTCCCCAGGCCCGGTTCGCCAGGCCCGGTTCGCCAGATTTGCAGCGGGATGGCGGATATTGAAGGAGGAGGAAGAGGATGCGGAGGACGAGGAGGAGGAGGAGGAGGAGGAAGAGCAGGGGGAGAAGGAGAAGGAGGAGGAGGAGGAGGAGGAGAAGGAGGAGGAGGAGGAGGAGAAGGAGGAGGAGGAGGAGGAGGAGGGGGAGGAGGAGGAGGAGGAGGAGG
>CAUYUJ010004536.1:420350-450350 GCA_963575745.1 Prorocentrum cordatum | reverse complement strand
ATAATCTGACAACTAGCGTCCATAGCTGTACGACCCACAGATTCGTCGGTGTGGACTTCGGGAGGGCCATGTGTTGTCGAACGGAGTCACCGCTCGAACGGGGCCCCATTGGGGGTCCGACGACACGCAGCCATACCTATAGCGCAGCCTCAATTCGCGAGACGCAGGTCAGCCCCCTTATCAGTGTGACGGTGCGCTGCCCGCTCGTCAGGCGACAGAACCACCGCCAGCAGAACGATCGTCGCCAAATTCGTCCAGGAGTGGTAAACGACAGCACAGGCCCCCCCACTTGTTCCAAGGGCAGTTTCACGACACCGAGCGGGCTCGAGGCCCAATCTCGGAGAACATGGATATTCCCTCGAGAGGACTTCGCTGCTCCACACATCCCGAAATGTTCCCCAGGGAAGGACAAGTTTGAAGCACCGAGGCTTGGGCCGTCCACGCATCCCCAGGACGGCGCAGGATGGGAGCCGCACCTCCGTGCCAAGCTGGTACATCGTGCACTCTTTGACTGCTGTGCGAGACGGAGGGCCCACCGAGGGCCGCGCTGTGCTGGCGTCCGCTGGCCGGGTTTCCTTCCACACGGTCAAGGAGATGTCATGCACCTCCGAGTCCTAGCCGAGCATTTTGGATATCCGTGAACATCCTACACGGACAGCTGTCATTGGTACGCTAGAGTTCGGGAAGCCGCTCGATGCGCTTGTTGTCCACTGATATTCGGACCTTAAGTTGTTGGCCTCCTCCTTTGTCTCGTCTAGATCGTCCAGCAGTGTCGTCCTTGCAGTGGTGGATCGAAGCTGAGCCCTGAGCTGCTTCGCGATTGAAAGGCCGACGAAGCTAGAACGGCCTTGTCCCCCAAAATCTTGGCCCCCATCTTGGTCCTCGATGGCCCTCTCGGGCCCCACAGTCGTCGATTCCCAACGTGAGCAGCATCCCGAGCCGTTGCGTGGCCACCTGTTCTCCGCAGTCGCCCGTGCAGATAGGAGGTGGGACAGGGGGAGGCGTAGAGGAGGCAGGGAGGGAGGGAGGGATGGAGGAGGGATGGAGGGACGGAGGGAGAAAGGGATGGAGGAGGGATGACAAGGGAGGTTGGGGCGGAGTGGCAGGTACCAGGAAATGAGAGCACGTACGGGGATCCCCGCGCCGAATGAATTCGTGTGCGATGGAGGATCGTTTCTTCGTCCGTCCACAGGGCGAGGGAATCGGAGGGGGAGGTGGAGGAAGAGAGGGAGCAGGCAGGTCTTGGCAGCCTGTTCCCTTGATGTCTGTTGCGCCCAGGGCCGTGCCGACTCTCGGCGTGAACAGAGGGGCCAGTCAACCAGAAATGCTCGCGTCGATGGCGTTCGGCATTGTCCAGAATCCCAAGAATTCCAGCCCGATCCCTTTCTTTGTCCAGGTATGGTCGGTTCGCGTCGTGTCGATCGGCGTTGAACACCGCCGGCGACCCAGAATCGGTCAATGCTGAGCGATCTGACACTTCGGAAACGGCCGATCGTTCAAGATTGAACGATCCCCGCGGTGTCAGAGACAAACGCCGAAGTCGGCACGACACGAACCTGCCGTCGGTCGGACATAGCCAGGAACCCAGGTAAGGGGAGCCGTTTAGTGGTAGGGCCCCGGAGCCCCGAAATTGACCAGAATCACTAAATCAGGTCTGCCGTAGTTGGCGTTTTTTCAGGTGACGGCAGTTCCAGTTAGTGGAACGGGGCGGGGGGGGCGTCCCCCAGTGCACATCGCTAAACCAGGTCCCACTAAACCCAGTTCTGCCAACGCCCGAGTTGTGGAAGCGGGGAGCTTTACCCAGACCTTGGGAAGCCTGCTTGAGGTCGCATCGCTTGTGGATGCAGTCCAGGCTCGAGCGTCCTTCGCGAGCCGCTGGGCGCTTCCGCACTTTGGGCTGGTTTTCAGTCGTGCCTGTCCCTCTACAGGAGGAATGTTCAAAAATAGTCAGAAAATAGTCTGGGGACGATTTTTCCTGCTATGTCTGACCAGTTTTGAAGATGTTTGGAATATGTTTTATTTGTCTTTCGAAATCCGCCTCTAGGGGGTCACGCCCGACCTAAAGGCTGGGTCCATGAAGTGCCCCTGCACCAGCGGCTCCTGCACTTCGCAGGGGGGGGGGTCGGGGAAGGGGGCCCAGCAGTCGCTGACCGGTGACAAGTCAGGAGGGGAAAAAACACACAGACACAATTAATCGTCGACTCCCAGGAAAATATACAAAAATATGGGAAGTGGGGGGGAAGACCAAAACCCCAAAAATATGGGAAAATGTAGGGAATGTTTTTATTTGTGTGTATTTATTTGTGTGTCCCAGGGCCCCTTCAGCAAGCCCCAGATGGTGTTCAGCGCGCCGAGCCCTCCTGCGAATTGACCAGGCTCAGAGGAGGACAGCGATACAGAGCCACCTCGTTCTCCCCCCTCCCCTCCCCCAGACAGGAGGACAGCATTCAGAGGAGGGAGGGGGGAGGGAGGAGGGAGGAGGTGGATGGTTGTGAACGTTCGATTCCCACATGCCAGCCATGCTTGCAGCTTTCGGTTGGACGTCGGCGGTCCCGACGGTGGTGACGTGGAGGGTACGATGAAGTGATTCGTGAGTCCCCTCGTGACCTGAAAAGGGCCAAAAGGTCGACGCCTTCTGTGGCAACAGAGACTCAACACTCGAATCCCGCAGCGGCTGTAAGACTTATTACGTTTTCCTCTCTCCACCCAGCAGGAGGGGAAAACACACACAGACAAATAAACATCGATTCCCATGAAAATATTGAAAAATATGGGAAGTGGAGAGAAAGACGAGAAGCCAGAAAATACGGGAGCATAATTACTCAGAATCCTGGGAGTTGTGTCTGTTCCCTACCTAGGCTCTGCCTAGAAGGGTTCTTACTCTCTGGGCTTAAAGGGGCCGGGCAGTGGAAAGCGCCCCGGGCGGTTCCCCCAGTATCCGCCCCGCGGTTCCCCCAGTTACGTCCCCTTAGCTTAGCGTTGCTTATCTCAGATGAGATTAGCTTATTTCATCTTAGCGTAGATTAGCTTCATATGAGCTCAGGTTTATCTTAGCTTAGCTTACCTTCATCTTAGCTTCGCTGAGCTTTAGCATAGCAGAGCACAGCATAGCATAGCATAGCATAGCATAGCGCAGCATAGCACATCATAGCATAGCCCAGCATAGCATAGCACAGCGCAGCATAGCATAGCATAACATAACATAGCGCAGCACAGCACAGCACAGCATAGCACAGCATAGCATAGCATAGCATGGCAGAGCATAGCATAGTCTAGCAGCAAAGCAAAGGCAAAGCAACAGCAGCGACAGCAAAGCAAAGCACACGCAACGCAAAGCAAATCAAAGCAAAAGCAAAAGCAAAGCAAAGGAAAGCATAGCGCAGCGCTGCATTAGCATAGCATAACGTAGCCAAGCATAGCATAGCATAGCATAGCATAGCGCAGCAGATCATAGCATAGCATAGCATAGCTTGTCATAGCGCAGCTTAGCATAGCATAACATACATTAGCATAGCACAGTGCAGTATGACATAGCATATCTTAGCGTAGCATAGCATAACGTATCACATCGCAGCATCGCAGAGCATAACATAGCATATCATAGCGCAGCATAGCATGGCATAGCATAGCATAGCATAGCATAGCATAGCAACTAATGCTGCTTTCCTAGGGGCTCCAACTTCTAGGTAGGGTCGCACTGGGGTAATTTACTTGCGTGTCCCCGGGCGCCGTCACCCCAATCCTTATCACCTCCGTCGTGGGAGAAAGCAGAGGGGATTGTGCTGTACGGCCAGGCGAGGTGTCTAATCCATCTCCCTGGCGCTGCGACCACCACCACATTCCTGCGCTCGCTGGGTGAGGGAGTGGGGGGTCGGGCGACGAAATCTATATATATATATATACACATATCCGCTGCCCCCTGGCCAGGCCCTTCCTGAGCCCAGGAGCTGTGTATACGCCCTGATGGCCAAGCCAGGAGGGCGTGGCGTATATACCGCTGCTGGGTTCAGGATGGGCCTGGCCAGGGAGCATTGGATCATGTGTAGACTTCGTCGCCCTAGGGGGGTGCATAGGGGGGTAGGGGAGGACACGCTGGGCTTGGTGGGCTTAGCAAGGCCTCCCGCCGCTGCCCGTCAAGGCTCATGCTCTCCACTCCTTTCTGTTGCACTGCCGCTCCGACCGTCAGGGCATCCCCCTGGACTGCCAGCAGCTGATCTTTGCGGGGACCAGTGGGGGGGAGGCACGGCCAGCGGATGAGGGCAGGCATGCGTCACTTCGACTGACAGCCAGTCGCTCTCGAGGCAAGTCCCTGTGCTCGTCGGAGGCACGTTCTTTTCCGAGAAGACAGGCCTTCTCTCATTTTGTTTTCGGAGCGCTGGCGCCACTCCTCCACCCCTTACGCATGCCCGCTGCTTGTGTGTTGTTGTATCGTACGTCAGCGACCGTCAGCAATCTGACCGCATTCGCGGGAGTGGGAACTCCGAAAGGTTCTCGCTCCCGCCTGCGTTTGCTTGGGGAGGGAGCTCGAAAAAGTCTTCGCTGTAGCAGCGGGAGAGGGAATTTGAAAATGTGTTCACTCCCGCCTGCGTTTGTCTGGAGAGGGACCTCGAACAGTTTCTTGGTGCAGCCGCGGGAGAGGGAAATTGAACATGGTCTCGCTCCCGCGGGCGTTTGGTTTGAGAGAGAACTCGATCAAGGTGTTAGCTTTGGCCGCGGGGGAGGGAACGTGAACAGGCGTATCTCTTGCACGCACCTGTGGGAGAGGGACTTTGAAGCATGTTCTCGCTGTAGCCGCTGGAGAGAGCGTGAAAAGGTTATCGCTCCCGCCTGCGTTTGGTTGGATAGGGAACTTGGTAAATCCGGGTATCGTTGAGCCGTAAGGGGACGATGAACATGTGTTTGCTCCCGCCTGCGCTTGTCGAGGGAACTTGGACAGGTTTTCGCTTCAGCCGCGCTGGAGGGAACTTGAACAGGTTTTTGCTCCTGCGTGTACCGAGGAGGAGGAAGATGAGGATTATGAGGATAATGTTGATGCTGATGACGACCATGATGGTGATGGACATGGAGATGGCGATGTTGATGGTGATGATGATGAGGATGATCGAGTATGATGATGATGGTGATGATGGTGATGATGATGCTGCTGCTGGTGCTAGCGATGATGACGGTGATGGTGATGGAGATGGCGATGTTGATGATGCTGATGATGATGATTCCGATGATGATGTTGATGATGATGATTATGATGATGATGATGATGATGACGATGATGACGATGATGATGACGATGATGATGACTATGATGATGACTATGATGATGGTGGTGGTGGTGATGATGATGGTGGTGATGATGATGATTATAATGATGATGCTGCTGATGATAATGCTGCTGACGACGACGACAATGATGATGATGATGATGATGCTGTTGCTAGTGATGATGACGGTGATGGTGATGGAGATGGCGATGTTGATGATGCTGATGATGATGATGATTCCGATGATGATGATGCTGATATTGATGATTATGATGATGATGATGATGATGATGATGATGATGATGATGATGATGATGATGATGGTGATCATGATGATGATGCTGATGATGATGATGGTGGTGGTGGTGGTGATGATGATGATGATGAGGATGGTGGTGGTGATGATGATGATGATGATGATGATGATGATGATGATGACGAGGAGGAGGACGACGACGACGATAATTATTGGAACCATCTTGGAGTCTTGTTTGGTCCCCCCTGAGGTTTTCGTTGGTCCTCGGGACCCTCTTTGGGCCCTTGCGGGAGGTCATGCGGTCCTAATGGGATGTTTTCATTGGTCTTCGGGCCCTTCGGGGTCTCTTTGGGGGCCCTCTTGACGGCCTCATGTGAGCCCTGGAGGGCATCGTGTACGGCGTCGGGCCCAAAAAGGGAGGGTCTGGGCCGAAACATGCAGGGCGGGGGACCTCAGGAACACAAGTTCCAGGGTGGCGACGGTGTCGGGTGCGGTAGGGGCAAGGAGGGGGGCAGGGCGGGGTTCTTGGCCGAACAGGTTCCAGAATTCCAGGGTGGCGGCGGCTTCGTGCGCGGCGGAAGCATGGCGGGGAAGGTGGGGTCCTCGATGTGCCTCCCCCTTTATGAGGCCCACAAGTTCGTCTTTGGGGGCCCTCTTGGGGCGTTACTGAGCGCTCTTGGGGCCGTCTGGGGGGCCTCTTCGGCCCTTCGTGTCGCTCTCTGAGGCCACCGCTGAGGCCTCAAAAGCCCACTGGAAGACAAGGGCAGGAAGGCATAACTCATTGGTTTTCTCCGGATGTTTGAATGATGTGGACCCCTTTGGTGGATTCCGATGGGAGCTCCGAGAGCACGTGGAACCGTCTTGTGGCCCTCGTCGGGCCTCTTGGAGGTATGTCGGAAGCTGTAATGAACCATCTTCGAGCATCGGACGGCATCTTGGAGCCACCTTGGGCTAAAAACGACCCTCTGTCACCTCGCGCCCCTCCCCCCCGAAAATAACCGCAGGGAGGGGATGGGGAGGGTACCCTTCCCCGAAGGGAAGGGGGGGTCTGGAGGAGGAAGGCAAGAACTCGTCGGGCCACCTGCGTCCAGAGGGCTGTTGGGAGTCCCGCCGTGACGTTTGACAACGCGAGGAGGTGATGGGGTTAAGTCGGGCGTGTCTCCTCCAGGAGGAATTTCAAACATAGCGAAAAAATAGTCGGGGGACGATGCTTTGACTATGTTTGACCATTTTGGAGTATGTATGACTGTTCTTTATGTGTCCAAAATCCCCCTGTAGGGGGACACGCCCGACCTAATGATGGAGACGTGGATAATCAGACGATCGCAAACATGGATCGAGGGGGCGTGGATTAGCGACGGGTCCCGCTTCCATGGGGAATCGCGGATTTCCGCCGCCGAACGCGGCGGCACCGGCCGCATTTTGGGGAGGGCGCTTCCCCCGATGCATGGAGTTGAGAACCGCGCGATAAATCAACGGATCGCTAATCCATACCTGCGCTCCAACCACGGCAGACCCCTTGTATGGGGGACATGCCCGACCCAACATTCACGTTGACTCGCGGCGCTGAAGTCCCATGAGCTGGTTTCTGGCACGGCTCTGGATTTTCAGGCGGTTGTCTTCCAACTGGGCTGTCTTGAACGAAAACGAATACTTGCAAGGGGGGACCTGTGAAGAGGGAACTTGGGCGGAAGGTTCATTGCAGCATCGTTGATGCGTCTTTGGTTTTCTCGTCTTCCCTTCTCCTCCTCCTCCTCACCCGTGCTCACCCCCACCAGGAAGAAGCTCGACGACCAGCACACGGCCGACGACTACAACCTGGAACGCCTCTCCAGGCCCCTCTACCTGGTAACCCAGGACACTCCCAGGGGGGTGGGAGGACGACGAGGAGGAGGAGGAGGAGGAGGAGGACGAGGAGGAAGGAGGTGGAGGAGGACGAGGAGGAGGATCGAGGTTCGAGGATACAGATTCGTGGGCGTGTTTGTTCATGTTCGGGCGTCATGAGGCGCTCTTGCTGCCGCGGTGTCCTGGCCAGAACGCAAAATCCGTGGGCTGATTATTTGGGGAGGAGGGGAATGATGATGACGAAGAGCTTGAGCTGGGAGGGGATGATGAGGAGGGTACCGAAAATGATGAGGAGTTGGGCTTGGAGTGGGGGGCGGGTGTGGGTATTGCGTGGCGGGGGAAGTAGGGCGGTTGGGTGGGGGTTCTTGCAGAAGAGGGAGGGTAGACGACTGCGGATGAGGATGATGATGATGATGACGATGATGATGAGGAGGAGGAGAAGGATTACGATAATGTTGGTGATTATGGTGACGATGACGATGACGATTACGATGACGATGACGATGATGATGATGGTGATGGTGATGATGATGAGATGACGATGATGACGATGATGAGGAGGATGGGGATGATGGAGATGATGATGGGTAAGGCTGATGGGGATGATGGTGGTGGTGGTGGTGAAGATGGTGATTACGATGATGATGATGATGATGATGATGATGATGATGATGATGATGATGATGGTGAGATGGTGGTGATCATGTGGTGATGATGATTATGATGATGGCCATGGGGATGATGATGAGGATGACGATGAGGATGCGGGCGATGATGATGATGATGATGATGATGATGATGATGATGATGATGATGATGATGAACATGAACATGCTGCTGGTCATGACGGTAAGTATGGTGATGATGTTGAGATGGTGATGACGATGTTGATGATGATGATGATGATGATGTTGATGAGCATGAATGATGTTGCTGCTGATGCTGCTGCTGATGAGCATGATGATGAACAACCTGAACCTGCTGCTGCTCATGATGATGATGATGAGGATGGTGACCATGATGATGATGATGATCATTCAGATGATGATGTTGATGATGATAATGAGTATGATGGTGGTGTTGATGGTGATGATGATGGTGATGATAATGCTGACGATGATGATGATGGTGGTGATGATACTGCCGATGATGGTGACAATAGTGATACTGATGATGAGGATGGGGATGATGATTATGGCTATGACTATGGTGATGATGATGATGATGATGAGGAGGAGGAGGAGGAGGAGGATGATGATGATGATGATGGTTATGGTGATGGAGATGGAGATGGTGATAGTGGTGGCCCTGGTAATAGTAATGGCGATGGTGATGTGGATAATGATTGGCGCCCCCCCGCCTGGCTCCTCCCCGTTTGCGCACCTGGCAAGCGTCAAGGGCGGGGCCGCTCGGCCGGCGCCAGCACCTGCCCGCGCCCCACGCCGAACGGCGAACGCAGCGGGCCCCCCAGACACCCCGAGCGTCTCACCACGCGCTGATTACGACGCGGTCACGCTGAGACCGAGGAGGAGGAGGAGGAGGAGGAGGAGGAGGAGGAGGAGGAGGAGGAGGAGGAGGAGGAGAGAGAGAGAGAGAGAACAACGCCGATGCGGCGGTCCTGCCTTCGTGGCGAACGGGCCGCGGCTCCCGCTCAGGAGCGCCGCGAGCCGCTGCTGCAGCGCTTCGACGTCGCCTAGCAGCACGAGGTAGGAGTACAGCAGGAGCGACGCGGCATGTCGTAGACCACCACCGCGTCCAGCTCGCTCAATGAGTGCCATCCCACGGCGCCAGATTCAACGAATCAACTCAATGAGCTCACCAACCAGTTGCTCTGCAGCACACCAGATGTCCGAAGCCGAACTCGCCGCCTCAGCCTCCTGGTCTCCATCATCATGATCTTGGCCGCCGCACTTCTTCCGCAAACGACAGGGTGGTTATTCCAGTTTGTTTCGCATGGAAGCACAACTTGTGCCCCCCACCGCGTCGGCCGCCGTGCCTTGGCCGTGCACTGGAGTCAGCCGTGAAGAGGACGAGCACATACGATCCTCGCCCACGGCCTACCTGCCATCACCATGCTCCACAGAACTCCAGGAAGTTGAAGCCAAACTCGGGAGCGTTGCCGCCTGGTCTCCATCTGCATGGTCTCGGCCGCCGCACTTCTTCCGCAAACGACGGGGTGGCTCTTCCTGTTTGTTCCGCCAGGAAACACCACTTGTGCCCCCCGACGGCTCCATGCCTTGGCCGAGCACAGTCCAGTCGTGAAGGAGACGAGCACATACTGCCCACAACTTCAGTAAACAACTCATCACCCTGTTCCACAGCACTCCAGATGTCCGAAGCCGAACTCGAAGCTGCCGTAGCCAGGTCTCCATCATCATGATCTTGGCCACCGCACGTTTTCCGCAAGCGACGGGGTGGCTCTTCCAGTTTGTTTCGCCTTGGAACACCACTTGTGCCCCCCGCCGCGTCGGCCTCCATGCCTTGGCCTGGCATAGTACTCCGTCGTGAAGGGGCCGAGCACATCATCTCCGCAATCGATGCAGCCGAACTCCGCCCCAGGAAAGAATTCTGATCGTCGAGTTCCAGCACCATCGCCTTCTCCTTCTGCTTGATGTGCTCATGCAGCGCCGCCATCCTGGTCTCGAGGGCATATCGACCTTCAGGACAGGGTCGCACCACCGAAGTCTTCATTTTGGCTGCCGCAACCGCTACCTTGGTGATATTGCTGAGCTGCACCGTCGCGTCTATGTACTTGTCAAGCTTCCTATGTGGACCCACGCCATGCCTTAAATTGTATAATACTTCGGCGCCTTTTGTGGTAGGAGGGACACGGCGATCTGAGTTTGAGCTTCGTGCGTTGTTGAGCCCACGCTCCACAGCCAACGCAGACGAAGACGGTGCCACCTACTGCCGATGTAAGATCCCATGTCTGACTGATCGTAAACAATCGGTGTCCAAGAGGATCTCGCAGAAAATCAACCAAGAAGGTGGGTGTACCACGGCACCCAGTCATAACATCTTGATCATCCTGTCCACGTAGCTGCAAGCACAGAACACTGAGGCCCCAAGGGTGTGTCAGTCCACTGATGCCAACCTTGAACCCTTGTGCTGCGCAGCTTCTTGTATCCTGTCGTCGATATGGTCCATCTCTCCGCCTCCTAAGCGCACACGGAAGGATATTCGCCACCAGTTTCGCGAACTCGAAACACCGAGCTTCAGCCTGCTGAAGCCGATCTGAGATATCGTGACTGACCGCGTCATGCATCTTAGCACCTTCCTTGGCGAAATGGTCGGACATCACATAGGCGTCAGTGAGCCTGCGAGGAGGAGGAGGAGGAGAAAAGGGCGAAGACCAGCGCGGAACTGGAAGGCCCGATTCTGAGGGCCAGCAATTAGAGGTCAGGCGCCTTCCGCGCGTGCTTGGACCAGCCCGCCCTAGCAGAAGCGGCGACGAGCGAGAGCGTGGCCCTAGCCACCAGCGCCAGCCCCGCGGCCGCGGGCCATGCACCCGCGAGCGGTGCCCCTCAGTCGTAGCGACGCCCCTCGACGCGCTCTCGCTGCCGCCAGCGACAGGCGACGCGCGCCGTCGGCATTAGGGCGCGCGCGCGCACCCGACGATTGACGCCGGCCGCGCTGATGCATTGGGGTTGTAGTAGCTGGGCGTCGCCGTCGAGACTTGCGCCGCCACCGCCTTCCCATCAGCTGGGCGAGTGGCCGCGCCGCTCGACGCGACGCCGCACCCATTTGCAGGAATGGTTGCTGCGACCGCGTGGCGGGTGCCGAAGAGCGCCGCGCCCGCTGCGTTGTGACGAGCGAACACTTGCGCGACAGATGTATCGCGGGCGCAATTGCCGAAGACGCGAGCACGTGCACCCGCGCGCCGTGCTTCGAATAGCGGCGCGAGGGCGCGGACAACACGCGAAACGGGATCGCGGGGGGGGGGGGCGGGGGGCGCTGTTCAAAGTGCTTGAGGCAGCGGCCAGGCGGCAGCGGAGGGGGCGCGCGCATCTCCCACCGCCGCGCCGACCAGCCACCTCGCCCGCAGGTGCCTTTTGATTTGCGACAGGCGGGAGACGCTTTTGCGGGCGGCCGCCTCTGCGAGGGCGCGCGCCGCCCCGCCCCCCACACCCGCCCTGGCGTTGAAGCAGCCGGGCGTCGCCGTCGAGAGGCGCGCCGCCACCGCCTTCCCATCGGCCAGGCGAGCGGCCGCGCCAGCTCGACGCGACGCCGCGCCCACTCGCAGGAAAGGTTGCTGCGACCGGGCGGCGGGCGCCGGAGAGTGCAGCGGCGCCCGCTGCGTTGCGGGGCGGTTGTCCGGCCTCGCTGGGAGCCCCCAGCAAAGCATCATTCCTTGAGAGGAGGTTTCTGGAAAGTGTTTGGCGGGTTCTCCGGCTCTCCCCCGCCGCGACCCTTCCCACAAGTTTGTCTTGCGTGGGGGGGGGAGTCGACGCTTCTTGCTTGGATTTCCCGCCGCTCCCACGACGCCCTCCAAAAACCGCCCATGGAAGGGGCGCCGCGGGGTCTGGGCCCCCCAGGAACGCATTCGACTACACTTTTTAAAGGGGGGTTCGGTTGGGTTTCGGGGGGGGGACCTCCATCCCAGAACCACCCCCCAAAGACAACCTATGAGTTGGGTGTCGATTGCTTTTCTGTTGGATCTCCGGCCCCCCAGGAATCTTCACAAACCTTCCTTGACGGGTGCTTTTGAGGGAGTTGTCAGGAGGGATTTGGATGGGTTTTCCGCCCACCCCAAGTTTTTTGCTTGCGGGGGTGGAGGGCCCGGGACGCTGCCAAAACTTGTTCCGGAGAGGTTTTTTGGGGGCGATGGGGGATTTGCCAGGGATTCTTTGGCCCCCCCAGGACCACCCCGCGCCAATTATTTGTTCGAGAGGAGTTTTCGGGCAAGTCTTCCCGCGCCAGGGCCCCCCCCGCAGGTTGGGGTTCGAGCTCGCCCGCCCCGCCGCCCGCCCCGCCCGCTCGTTTCCCTGACACCACACCCAGTACTCCACGACCTCCGCCTCCACCAAAACAGCCAGTACTCCGCAGCCTCCATTTCCAACGTGCACCCCCAGTACCATGATGTGCTTTGCTTTGACCACGAAAGAGGATTATTTCGAGCACCAGCAAAGTACCGAAACTCGATGGTTTTCACGTGTCGGGTCCTGGGAGACTCGTCCGACACTGTTTCGACACTGTTTCGACACTTTTCCGGGAGCTCGAAGTTATTTCTGGGATGTGGTTCTTAAGTACGACGGGGGCAACATAACCCCAGTACTATACAGCCTCCGTCTCCAACGCAACACCCAGGTAGCTCCGCAGCGCCCTTCCAATGCGCCCCAGTACTCCACTGCCTCCGCCTCCAAGACGGTTTCCTTAAGAGTTCGATGAAAAGCCCGAGCCCACCCGCCGCCCGCCGCCCGCGCCGCTTGCTTATCCAACACAGCGCACAGTACTCCACAGCCTTCGTCTCCAACGCAGGCGGACACGCTGCATGTACTGCGCGGCCACCGTCTCCAACGCGCACTCCAGCACTCCACAGCCTCTGCCACCAACACGGCCTCCTGAGAAGTACTATGAAGCACTCTGGCCCGCCCGCCGCCGCCCGCCGCCCGCCCCGCCCGTCCAGCATGTTTCACCAGCACCGCATTCAGTATTTCACAGCCTCCGTCTCCAAAGCAGCACCCACTTCTCCACAGCGTCCGTCATTCATACACGCCACAGTACTCCGCCGCTTCCGACTCCAAATCAGCACCCAGTTCTCAACAGCCCCCGTTCCTAACGCACATTCCAGTATTCAATAGTATTCCACAGTCGTCATACACACATCTACATACATACATACATACATACATACATACATACATACATACATACATACATATATACATACATACACATACATACACACATACATACACACATACATACATACATACATACATACATACATGCATACACAAATGCATACATACATACATACATACATACATACATACATACATGCATGCATGCATGCATGCATGCATGCATGCATACACATACACATACACATACACATACACATTCACATTCACATACACATACACATACACACATACAGACAGGCTGGCAGGCAGACAGACAGACAAGCAGGCACACGTGTATGCATGCACACATACATACTTATAAACATGCGTACATACAGATACGTACATACTTAAATGTATACATACGTACAAACCTACATACAGACACGCAGACATACAGACAGGCAGGCAGACAGACAGGCAGACATATATGTGTCACGCACGCCTAAATACTTACACGCATAATTAAGCACGTACATAATTACATACATGCATGCACACATATATACATACATATAGTTACGTACATACATACATGCGCGCATGCATGCGTACACACATACATACAGACATGCATCCATACATGCATCCATATACGTATATTCGTACATTTATACATACATACATCTACATGCATACATGCATACGTACACATACACATACACATACACATATACATGCACATGCACATACACATACACATGCACATGCACATACACGTACACATACACATGCACAGACACAGACACATACACACATACATACACATACATACGTACATACACACAATGGCGTCGCGGCCCTGCGCGCAGCGACAGCGCGGAGAAACACACACATACAGACATCGCCCCGCCCGCCCTGCCCGCCCGCCCTGCCCGTTTCTCCAACGCCGCGCCCGCCGCCGCCCGCCCCGCACCGCCCGCTCCGCCAGCTTCCCCAACACCGCACCAAGTATTCCACAGCCTCCGTCATCCACAATTCCCAGTGCTCCACGGTCTCTGTTTGCAACGCGCACTCGAGTAGTCCACAGCTTTCGTCTCCAACACCCAGTATTCCGCAGCCTCTGTCCCCAGCGCGCCCCAGTACTACACAGCCTCCGTCTCCAAGACGGCGTGGATTACAAACCCAAGCCCGCCCGCCACCCGCCGCCGCCTGCCCCGCCCAGCCCGCCCGTCCCGTCTCCAATACAACACCCAGTACTCCACAGCCTCCTCCTCCAGCACGACACAGCAGTCCCAACCCTCTGCCTTCACCACAAAACCCTGGACTTCACGGTCTCGTCTCCCACAAATACAGATTGTTGCATGGCCTCCGTCTCCGACGCACACTTCAATATTCCACAGCTTCTGCCACCAACGCAGTTTCCTGAGAAGTTGTGCTACACGCCCGAGCCCGCCCGCCGCCCGCCCCGCCCGTGTTTCCAATGTTGTTGCCGGTATTTCACAGCGCCCGTCTGCAACACCAAACCCAGTGCTCCACAGCCTTCGTCTCTTACACACGCCGTAGTACTCCACATTTTCCGTCTCCAACACAACACCAAGTACTCCAGAGCCTGCATCTGCATGCCGGCTTATTCAGGAATTAGATTCAAAACCCGTGCCCGCAAGCCGCGGCGCCGCTGCTAGCCACCCGCCCCGCCCGCCACACACGCTTCTCCGACACCGAACCAAGAACCTGCGTTCCCAACATCACACCCAGTTGTCCACAGTTTTTTCCCCCAACATACACCGCAGTACTCCGCAACCTCCAGCACTCCACGGCATCCGTCTCGAAAGTACTCCAGTACTAAACAGCTTCCGTCTCCAAGACGGCTTCTTCAAGAGTTCGGTAAAGATCCCGGGCCCGCACGCCGCCCGCCGCCGCCCGCCCGCCGCCCGCCGCGCCCGTTCCGCCCGCTTCACCCACACAACAAACCAACCCGCCCCACCAACACCGACAGGCTCATCGCAGAGCTGTCTTTTGATCAAGCCCGTTTCAGACCAGGGTTTAGTTGCGACGACCACCGTTTCGCAGTCACATTGTTGGCACAGAATTGCAATGAGTTCAACGTGCCGATGTGGATTGCGACGCTGGATTTTACACAGGCTTTCGATTCCATGTCGCACTCGAGCATCTGGGGGTCGTTGGTGACTCACGGAGTACCGTCCGTTTACGTGTGCATGCTCTCCAGATTGTATAGCGGGCAACCGGCGCACGTCCATTGTGACGTGGCGGGACGAGATTTTGACATTTTAAGGGGGGGCGAAACAAGGCGACCCAATCTTGTCAATTGCGTTCTCGAGAAGGTTATGCGCAAGGTAAAGACGCATTGGGTTGCCAAAGGGTACGGCGTGAAGCTTGGCTACACTGGACAATTTGTTCTACGCAGTTGTAGGTTTGCAGATGACATTTTGCTCATCGGCCGTTTCTTACCACAAATAAATGGAATGATCTCGGACGTGAAGCGAGAAAGCGCGAAGGTCGGGCTGGAGCTACACCCGAAGAAAACGAAGATCCAGTAAAACAATATCGGTTATGGCAGCGCGGTCAGGTTGGCTGTTTTGGGAGGCGCGAACATCGAAGTAATCGAACCAATGAAGAGCAAAATGTACTTAGGCAGGGCGCTTTCGCTGATAGCCGCCCGCGACGCTGAGCTGGCGCACAGGCTGAAGAGGGCGCGGGCGAAGTTCGGCATTTCCAAGCAGGAGTTGACATACAAAGCAGTGCCGATCAATCTCTGGATAAAGCTCTTCCTTTCCGTGGTGACCTCGACCGCGCTGCATGGTTGTGGCAGTTGGGTAAGGACAATGGAACGAGACGCAAAACTGAAGGGGGAGCAACTCAAAATGGTCCGGGCCATGTGGGTCGGAGGCGCAATTGCAAGCCGGACGAGGACGTGGGGACATGGATGGATTGGGTGCAGCGCGTGACAGCAGAGACGCGGCAATTAATGGGAAAACACGAAATACCTAACTGGACAGAGGAGCGCCGATCCAGGCTACAGCGTTAGAGCGAAAAGCTTAACGACACGAACTTCGACCCTTGGGCCTGGCGAGTCCACGACTGGACCCTTGACGGGCGCAGTGCCCGAGGACGTCCTTTTGCGAGATGGTCTGACCAATTGCCGCTGAGCGCGTAACGGCACGCAGCCGCGCGCGCGCGTTCCGTACTCAGCGTTTGCTCGTTCGTTCTTTCACCAACACAACGTTCAATGCTCCACGGCCTCCGTTAATCCCTTAGAAACCACCCGAAGTAAATTATGAAGAGGGCTGTTGTTGGGAAGTTGGTTCGGGGGTTCTGCTGGGCTCGACCCTCGAACATCGATCTGCCTCTTCCAAGCCTTGCAGAAACACGGCTTCAAAGTTACACCACAGAGTCCGCACACCATCTTGGAAGACAGCGACATCCATCAGTTTCACAAAAGACTCCCGCAGTTGGAACAGCTGTTGCTGTACAGCTAGCGCGAGGTTTGCGAGTAACCCTAGCGTTGGAGGGGTACCCTCGTGTGTGGGATCCCCCACATTGCCAGTGTTTCCATTTCGGGTATCTACATGTAGCATTGGGCCTGCGGTGAAGGAACTTATTTTCCTGACCCACGCTCTTGTGGCCGTGCTTCGCCTGCAGCTGAGGACAAGCCAACTTACCTCCACCCCCAGCCAGGACCCCCACTCCCGGCTAGTTTGTGGCCCCCGAGAACCCCCAGAAGCCACCATCCCTCCCCCAGCTAGGACCCCTTGGATCACCAGGTCGGCAGCCGGCGAAGGATCTGATGTTACTACGTCCTCTGAAGTGCCTCGATACGCCTGTTTTGATACGCAACACGTATCGTGTTCAAAACGTCCGTGTCGATACGTTGCGTGTTGGTTCAACATATTGGTCCCGCGGATTGGCGAACGTATCGCGTCAGACCTACGTTTTCGGCCTACGTGTTGCGTGTTGCGCATCGGGGCAAATAAGTTCTGAAAGGTTGTGCTTTTGGTCCGACCATGCAGTTGGGGCGCTGGAGAAGGAACCTTTCTCGTTTGGGAGGGGCCCTGTGTTCCTTAGCTGTTGTACAGTCTGCTTTAGGCTGTCCTTAGGTTTCCGATGGGAAGTCGGCACTAACTCATGAAAAGGGCCTCGTTCCTTCTTCAGGATTCCTAAGGTCAACGCCCCGACGGCAGTTGCTGTTGCGTTCGTCCGCTCGCTGGCGCCCCGCCCCGACCCCAGGAGGTGCCCCCGAGGGGCGGCCGCGGGGCCGAGCACGGCCGCGCGGCGCCGCCGCAGCGCTCGCCGACGGCCCGCGCGGCTCTGCGGCCGCAGGTGGGCGCCCGCCGCGCGCCCTCCTCCTCCTCCTCCTCCTCCTCCTCCTCCTCCTCCTCCTCCTCCTCCTCCTCCTCCTCCTCCTCCTCCTCCTCCTCCTCCTCCTCCTCCTCCTCCTCCTCCTCCTCCCTTCTTTTTCTTCCTCCTCCTCCTCCTCCTCCTCCCCTCCTCCTCCTCCTCCTCCTCCTCCTGCTCTTGCTCCTCCTCCTCCTCCTCCTCCTCCTCCTCCTCCTCCTCCGTCTCTTCCTCCTCCTCCCTTCCTCCTCCTCTCCTCCTCCTCCTCCTCCTCCTCTCCCTCCTCCTCCTCCCTCCTCCTCCTCCTTTTCCTCCTCCTCCTCCTCCTCCTCCCCCTCCTCTTCTTCTTCTCCTCCTCCTCCTCCTTCCTCCTCCTCCTCCTCCCCCCTCCTCCTCCTCCTCCTCCTCCCTCCCCTTCCTCCTCCTCCCCCCTCCTCCTCCTCCTCCTCCCCCTCCTCCTCCTCCCCTCTTCCTTCCTCCTCCTCCTCCTCCTCCTTTTCCTCCTCCTCCTCCTCCTCCCCCTCCTCTTTTTCTTCTTCCTCCTCCTCCTCCTCCTCCTCCTCCTCCTCCTCCTCCTCCTCCTCCTCCTCCTCCTCCTCCTCCTCCTCCTCTCCTCCTCCTCCTCCTCCTCCTCCTCCTCCTCCTCCTCCTCCTCCTCCTCCTCCTCATCCTCCTCTCAAGCCACTTCGGCCCTGGCCCCCCTTTTCCCAGGGCTGCCCCAGTACCTCCGCGAGGTGCTTGAGGGACTTCCGTGCACCCGCTCCCTTGCAGGTTTTACGGTCGACCAAAGTTGGGGCTCATGGCTCGCACCCACCCGCCGCCGCGCAGCCCCAGCCAGGCTGCCCGCGGCACTGCTGCCTGGCACTCTTCATCGCGTCCCTGGACGCGCTGCCGCGGCTGCAACACGTGCGAGCACAACGATCGCCTCGACCCGCAGGCCCCCACATGCCCACGGTGCAATCGGCCCGTGCGCATGCACCGCGGCCGCTCTCGTTCGCCAAGCCAGGTGAGGTTCGGGCCCGAGGAGATCATCGACCCCGACACGCCGCCGCCAGCCGCCCCTCGCCGCGAGACGGCGACGCCGCGTGCTGACAACGACGCCCTCGCCAACCACCTACGTCAGGCACTTGCGGCTGCCACCGACCCCGCCTTGCAGGCCATCCTCGCTGCTCAGATGCAGCGCCCCGGCGCCCAGGAGCCCGAGCCCAAGGTCAGCGAGGTCGAGGCCATGCGGAAGGCAGACGGTGCGTGGCGCAGTGCGGTCAACCACCACAATCAGGTCGTGGCCAACGTCGTGCGGCTCCGCAAGGCCTTGTCCACGGCAGAGGCCAAGGAGGCCGAGGCCGCCCTCGAGGTCGCCAAGACGGAGGCTGCCAAGCGCAAGGCTGCTCAGGCTCTGGCACATGCCGAAGGAGTCGGACACCCTGATGGCGCCAAGGACTCCGCCAGCAAGCCCGACCACCCACCCGAGGCTCCTTTCACAGTCTCGTGGGACCCCACGCTCTTCCAGCAGATCGAGGAGCTCGATTTCACCGACACCGAGCAGCAGGAGCTCAACGCCGTCAAGAAGGGGCTCGAGGAGCTCAAGCAGCAGTTCGCCACAAAGGGCCCCCAGGTGCAGGAGCTCATCAGCCGTGCCACAGCCGTGCGGCAGGCACGCGAGGCACGCTACCAGAAGAAGCGCAAGGGCGACGGCGGCCAAGCCAGCACCATGCCTGGGGCAGCCCCGCCCGCTGGTGGCCACTCTGGCGCTGGACAGCCCCCCAGCTCGGGCGAGGCCGCCGACGCTGGAGCTGAGCCGCCACCCGCAGCCGCCCAGGCGCAGGCGCAGCAGCAGGAGGAAGACGCTGCGCTGGCCGCTGAGGCCGCTCGCCTGTCCGCCGCCAAGTTCGCCGCCCACGCCGCCATGAACAAGGACGGTGCCCCCGAGACGGCTGCGCCGACGGCAGGCAAGGGGAACGGCCGCACCACCGCCACCAAGCGAGCCACCTCACATTGACTAGGCGGAGGTGACCCCAGCATCACGGGGGAAGGTGATGCCAACTCTCCTACCAGTACTAGTAGTTTCTTCTTCAGCAATGTCACTTGCTTCGGTGAAAAAGTCCATGAGTGGATTCAGGCCAGCAGTGATGACTATATCGGATTCGTCGAGACCCACGCCAATGCAGCCAGTGTATCACAGTGGCAGGGGAGGCTCAGGTCTATCAATCGCAGGCTCTTCGCCAACGTTGCTCGACCCACATCGCGTGCTGATTCTGAAGGGTGGACTGTAGATTCCCATCTTGAGGCTGAATCCATGTCCGCAGTTTCACACGCGAATGAGGGTGGAGAGTGGTTTCTTCCTAGAGGGCATCTCCATGCCCACCCTCTCCTCGAGGCGGTCCAGTCCAAGGACCTCCAGTCTTTCCCTCACTCCTCCCTCGATGGCTTCCTGCCCATTGTCCTCCATCTCCGTGGTTATTCCATCGTAGCAGTTCTTTTCTATGGGTTCTGCAGTGTCGGCATGAGAGGACCCAATTTAACTCGTTTTAGGAAGCTTGGGAGCCTCCTTCGCTCTCTTCAGCTTCCTTGGTTCGTCATTGCCGATTGGAACCTCAGCCCTGCTGCACTCACCCAGTCGGGGTTCCTAGCACAGGTCCAAGGAGAGATCATGTGCGCCCCTGTCGAACACACATGCGACCCAGGTGGAGGACGTAAGCCATCGCATTTGGACTTTCTCGTTCACAGTGTTGCTGCCCGCCCATACCTGGTCAGCCTCTCGCCAGTGCTTGATGTCCCGTGGAAGCCCCACATAGGATTGCGTCTCCAGCTCATCCAGTCTGGCGAGCAATTGCTCACGCGTATTCTTCAGCTCCCGAGGTGCCTGCCACACGTCGCTCGCCCTCGCAAGGCTGCTACTGCTGGATCTAAGTCGAGTCGTGCCAGAGCCCAGCGAGCAGCCCACATGGAGAAGGCAACCGAGAGAAAACAGTCTCTCCATGCCACTCTCTTTGCCGATTTACGGACCAGCGAAGGCCAAGACGCCGACGCCGAGTCTACCAGTGCTGGCGACAGCCCCACATCCGAGGGCGACGACGTCGACTCAGCTCAGCTTTCCGAAGAGGAAGACCCGTGGGCGCACGAGACGAGTTTTTGGCCAGCCGTGCCGTCTGTTGTCTCGAACCCCGCTCGCGAGGAGACAAAACAGTGCTCGCTCGGCTCGTCTGCTTCGCCCCTCTCCGTTGCCTCATCCGCTCATCTTTGTGATCCGCGGCTTTCGGCCCACGGAGAATACACAGCCGATGCTTCTTTGCCTCATATTTCTAGCGGTGTCGCCCCGAGAGACATGCCCGCTGCCCAGGACAGGCCGCCCGCTGCTCTCTCCGCCCGCGACCCTGCTCCCGTTGCCCCATCAGTTGATTCAGCCCAACAGTCAGAGACCTTTTCACCAGTCCAGCGTGAGAACCCCCCTGACGTGCCTGTCGTACCCGAGGAGACCATGCCAGACAGTTTTCCCAAATCCACGAATTTTCCCCAACATGGTTCTAATGGCCCGTGCCCTGGATCTGGGGAGTTTAGTTCTACCGCTGTGGATTTCGAAATCCCTAGTTTGCTCTGGAGCGTCCATCGGGAACAAATCAGCGCCCTGCCAGCCAGCTGCACGCTGCCTGCCCCTGCGGCCACTGCTTCCGTAGCCTTTCGGCTCAAGCCTGATTTGACCCTTCAGCTTGGGCGGACCTACGGCTCTTGGGCCGCGACTGTCGAGGCCACCTTCCACACGCACCACCAGATACCTTTCGCTGGCGCCAGCCGCGCCACAGGACCCAGCTACCAGATCACGGTTGTCCGCGAGCTGCAGTGCAAGAGGAGAGCGCCTCTTGCCGACTTCTCGAGCAACTGGTGGACGCGGGTACACACGCTACTCCAGAATACGTACAGACATCGAGCTCGCAGAAACGGCCATCTGCAGCTCCAGCAGCTGTATCGGGACCTACGGCGCCTCGCTGACACACCACCTCCAGCTGCAGCCAGCATCGTCACACTCAAAGACGACCGCACTTGGGATCAGTGGATTCTTTTCTTGCAGCAGATCGAGCTCGCCGACGACGGCTACATCGTGGCACACGCAACCAGAGCCAACCGACTTGCCAAACGAGCCCAACAACGGGCGATCCGCAAGTCCGTCCGTGCATTCAGCGAGTGGGCAACCACGCCCGAGGCCCTGGGAACACTTCATCGCTCCCTACGACCCCAACCACAACCAGCAGAGGTTACACTGTCCGACGGCTGCACCATCATGCACCCCAAGGAGCTCATTGACCAGAAGATCCAGACCTGGACCGACCTGTGGGCCCCCCACGACGTCGACTACCACAGCCTGGATGCCGCCTTCCAACGCATCGTCGACCGCGTCCAGGAGTGCCCACTCCCTGCGCTCACCGCGGACGACCTCCGACGGGCCGCCTCCCGCCTCAAGGCCAACACGGCGCTCGGTGCCGACCGCCTACGACCTGGCGATTTCCAGCGGCTTCCCCAAGAGGCACTCCAGGAATTGGCCGACCTACTTACAACATCGGAACGACTCCAAGCCTGGCCACACCAACTCCTGCACACCATCGGCGTCATGCGGGCCAAGAAGGACAACGGCGACCGCATCCTCGGCCTCATGACGATGGTTGCACGATTGTGGTCCATGGCACGAGAAGAACATGTACAACAGTGGAATCGAGATTACTTCGCACACTGGGATGCCATAGCCAAGGGCAACTCGGCTTTCCGCGAGGCGTACGAAAGGTGCCTGCACGAGGAGCTTTCGACCTACCTCCGCATCCCGCAGGCGCACGGGCTGCTCGACATTGCCCAGTTCTACGACTCCATCCACTGGGTCACCCTCATCGACGACGCGCTCGACCTCAACTTCCCACCTGAAGTCCTCGGACTCGAGATCTTGCAGTGCACCGCCCCCCGCACGCTCATGCAGAGCGGTGCGTACGCGGAAGCACTCCATCCCACGCGCTCTGTCGTGCAGGGACTACGTTCTGGCACACGATTCGCCAAGATCATGACCTACAAGGCACTTCAGCGCATCACCCATCACTACCCCGACCTCCAGCATCGCATTTGGGTCGACGACCTGTCGCAGCGCCTGCAAGCCAGCCGACGTGCTTTACGACGCCGCATGGTGGCTTGCCTCGCCGACACTTGCACGGCGCTCCAGGACCAGGGCCTAAATGTTGCTAAGAAGAGCGTCATCGTCTGCACACACCACGACGACGCCAGGTACATTGCGAATGCTATGAGAAGGAAGGGTTTCCCCATCCGCGCCAACACCCAGGCCAGCTACCTCGGCATCGACCTCGGCTGCGGTATACGACATGCACGACGCACCACCACCCAGCGACGCCGCAAGCACGACGCCATGCACCAGAAGATACTTCGCTTCACACGTGCGACACGGCGGTATCGTATTTCATCTAAGCTCGCCGTACAAGGAGGGATGCCCGCAGTCACCTACGGACACCAAGTCTACGGCGCATTCGGCACGACTATGACCACCTACCGCCGACGCGTCGGTGACGCAGTGGGACCTCGCCTACGTGGACGGTGCCTCACTACCCTCCTCGACCTACGCGGCCACGACCCAGCCCGCAAACTACCACACGACGCACTCAAGGCATGGCTCACCACCTGGATACAAGGAGGACCCCTCCAACGTGTTATCCAAGCCACCTGGAAGACCGTCGTCACCAATTTCAAGACCATGCCGCCGCATGTACGAGTACGGCACATACGTGGGCCACAGTCTACCATCATCCACTACCTCATGCAGCACGACTGGGAGCCTCTGGAGCCCAACAAATGGCGCCTCCCACCAGCACTCTCCGACTGCGGAGACACCTGGGAGTTCGACGCCCAGCAGCTCACGGGACACCCCGACGCCGACATCCCACATCAATTACTTCATGACCTCGACGCCAGCATCCAGCACCAACAATGGCAGCGGGCCAGTACCCACCACGGCGGAGAAGGCATGCAGCAGGGGATCGACAACTACTCCTACCGCAGGCTTCTTCGGTACCTCGAGAGTCTCGCAGACGGCGCACGTCTCGCGAGCCTCATGCTCACCATCGCAGTAGGTGCCATGTGGACACGCACCAGGGTCGCCGCTGAAACATCTACCACCACTCCCACTACATGCCCACGCTGCGGCACCAGTGACGAGGATGACTACCACCGCTGCTGGGAGTGCGAGGGCAACAGCACCAACAACATCATACTCGCCTCCAACACACTGTGTGCAGAGGCTGCCTCCCAACGGGCCATGTTCGAGTGCTTCTGGACGCGAGGCCTACTACCTGCGCAGTGGACAGCTCTCCCGCCACCACCACAGCACGACCAATGGGAACATTTCAACTGCAACGACCACAATGACGGATGCATGGATCACGTAGGAGGACGCCCGACATACGCCTTCGGCGATGCCAGTGGCGGCCCCGACACTGCTGTCACTCCCCTGAGGAGGATCGGCATAGGTGTCGCCTTCTTCGCCGACCTCAACAAGTACGACATGCCGCTACGGGGCGCAACTTGGGTGCCCCTCGCGGGCAGCCGACAGACCGTCACCCGTGGTGAACTCATGGCCCTCGTAGTGGCCGCTGAGAGCATCACCGACGACCTCGTCTACTTCACTGACAGTGAGGGCTGCTACAACAACTACCACAACGGACACACGGACAATCCTGTCGGACCCGACGCTGACCTGTGGGCACGACTAGGACGCAACATCTCCTCTCGCCGCGGCTCCCTCACCATCTTATGGATCCCCTCGCACATGAGTGCCCATGATGTCTTTCAGGGCAAGATCCCCGCCACCCTCGCCTACGGCAACACAGTGGCGGACGAGATCGCAGGAGGCGCAGCACAGGCAGCCAGAATCCCAACTTCCGACAGGCAGCAATACGCATTGATTGAGCAAAAGGCATTTCTAGTTCGCATGAGATTGCTCCGCACATCTCTCGAAGCGCTTGAGCACGCTAGGAATATCGAGCAATCCTCTGGGGAATTTCGCCCAAAGAGGCAGAGGGGTGTGGCCCCACAGAGGCCACCCGCCCCCCGCGTTTGTGCCCTGTTCCAGTCCCAGCACTCTGTAGCCTCTTGTGGATCCAAGTGCACCCGTTGTAGGACCACTACCACGCTGGCCTCAAGGGCCCAGTGGCTAGCAAGTGAATGCTTCGATCTATGTAATGTCGATGGCACCTATATGATGGCTCCTCTTGGGAAACAGGTACACGTCGCAGGGGGATATGTTGACCTGACCCACACTTTAAGGTTCCACGCTGGGCTGAATCTTTGGTTTTGTTCCGTCTGCGGGTCCTACGCAAACCAGCTTCTCGGGAAACTCGGGGGTCGGTGCGAGGCTCCGACACCGACAGGCGTTGCTTACCTGCGGAGAATCGCCAAGGGACTCTGGCCTAAGGCCCTCAGTCGAGCTGAGCGCGAAGCCAGAGACCAACGCACCCCACGGAGGGTAGCGGATCTTTAATTTCATCCAATCGCTACGCGATCATGCAGAATCTCCAGAATCTCCTCCTCCTCCTCCTCCTCCTCGATCCTCCTCCTCCTCCTCCTCCCCTCTGATTCCTCCTCCTCCTCCTTCTCCTCCTCGTCCTCCTCCTCCTCCTCCTCCTCCTCCTCCTCCTCCTACCTCCTCCTCCTCCTCCTCCTCCTCCTCCTCCTCCTCCCCTCCTCCTCTCCTCCCTCCTCCTCCTCCTCCTCCTCCTCCTTCTCCTCCTCGCTCCTCCTCCTCCTCCTCCTACCATCCTCCTCCTCCTCCTCCTCCTCCTCCTCCTCCTCCCTCCTCGATCCCCCTCCTCCCCCTCCTCCTCCTCCTCCTCCTCCTCCCTCCTCCTCCCTCCTCCTCCTCCCCTCCTCCTCCTCCTCCTCCTCCTCGATCCTCCTCCTCCTCCTCCTCCTCCTCCTCCTCCTACCTCCTCCTCCTCCTCCTCCTCCTCCTCCTCCTCGATCCTCCTCCTTCTCCTCCTCGATTCTCCTCCTCCTCCTCCCTCTCCTCCTCCTCGATCCTCCTCCTCCTCCTCCTCCTCCTCCTCCTCCTCCCTCCTCCTCCTACCTCCTCCTCCTCCTCCTCCTCCCTCCTCCTCCTCCTCCTCTTCCTGCTCCTCCTCCTCCTCCTCCTCCCTCCTCCTCCTCCTCCTCCCTCCTCCTCCTCCTCCTTCTCCTCCTCTTCCTCCTCCTACCTCCTCCTCCTCGATCCTCCTCCTCCTCCTCCTCCTACCTCCTCCTCCTCCTCCTCCTCCTCGACCTCCTCCTCGATCCTCCTCGATCCTCCTCGATCCCCCTCCCCCCCCTCCTCCTCCACCTCCCTCCTCCTCCTCCTCCTCCGTAGCCATTTTGGCTCAAGATGCCTAGTTCCGCAGGGGGACAAGTGGATGCCGCTAGTCCGCGGCCAGTGCCAGGGCTCTCTAGCCCGACAGTTTTGTTCAACGCTCCGTGTGCCTCCTGCTGCCCGCAGGTGAGCTTTCTCTGTTCCTCAGCTCGTCCATGGCACCTCCGCAGCAGCGCAGCGGCTACGTCAAGTGCTACTCCTGCTCGTACGCCTGGAACTGGAAGACCAAGCAGACGTGCTACTGGTGTGGCAAAGCTTTGGCGCCGTGGACAGATGCCCCGCCTCCGGTGCAAGGTGCTTGGGCGGCCCGTGTCTCAGCCGCAGCCCAGGCCGAGGCCAAGTGCACCCAGCAGTCCAGCCCCGTGGGAGGTTGGGAGCCGTGGTCATCATGGCCCAATTCCCGCCGCCGCCGTGGCAAGGGCAACGGCAAGGACCAAGACGACGACTGTTGGGCCAGCAAGAACGATACCCCCAAGGCTCGCTCCGCCGAGGACATCTTGGCGGAGCTCCAGGCGATCGCCCCCCACATCGACAAGGCAGCCATTGACGGCATCAAGTCGCAGATTCCGCCGCCCCAGCCGCAGAAGCCAGCCGACCTCAACGACATCTACAGCCGCGCCCAGGCTACGGAGCGCCGCTGCAAGAACAACCTGGAGAGGCTGCTGGAGAGCGAGCAGAAGGCGCTCAGCTGGTACACAGAGCGCAAGCAGGCGTCGGAGGAGGCCGCCTACAAGTTGGCTGAAGCCCAGGCGGAGGCCCAAGCGGCTCTCGACGCACTCCAAGCCGCCCGCAAGGGCGGCACAGCTACTTCTACGCCGTCGCAGCAGAACCCGACCTTCAACCTCACCAGCCTCCTCGAGGACGGCGACATCTCCATCGAAGCGGGTGCAGCGTTCGATCTCCAAGGCCTCGACATCGACGACAGCGACCGCCAGGCATGGGAATCCCTGCAACAGCGCTTTGCCACGGAGCTCAAGGCCAAGGTCACTGAGCTCTTCGGCAACACCGCCAGCCGCATCAGCCAGCTCCGAGCAGAGGCCAGCACCATGCGCACGCGCTTCGCCTCCAAGCGGCAGCGCGCTGACGAGGATGGGCACGCCAGAGAGGGAGGTGGATCACCGCCCGCCGCCTCGGCTGCAGCAGGCGAACCCCCAGCGGCAGCCGCAGCGGATGCTGAGGGCACTGCGCCCTCTCCGCCAGCGGCGCCAAGCGATGAGCCTCCCGCACCTGCTGCTGGCGCTTCTTCTGACGGCGGCTACGCCACACAGCCTGTGCCTGCACTCAACAAGGACCCCGACCTCGAAGACAAGGCACAGAAGATGCTCAGCCAGATGCGCAAGCCCACTGCTGCCGCCGCCGCTGGACCGCAGCAGCCTCTTTAGCCGACTACAACCCGACCCTGGACGGAATGGTGAGACGGGACGCCTCCCGTCAGAGATCACGATCTACGACAACCCACCGATCATCAATACAGTGGACGCAGTCCTCGACCCGTTCGACGAGCTGGCCGAGTTGGACGCCCACATCGATTTCGCAGTTTCCGAGCAGTACGCTACCGCCCCGCCCGAGACGCTGTCCTCGGTAGGGGGCGATGAGGCGGCGCAGACCGTCGACCCCGTGGTATGGGACCCAGGGCAGCCGCAGCGTGCTACGCGGTCCGACCCTGATGCCGCTCCGCCCGAGACGCTGTCCTCGGTAGGGAGCGATGGGACGGCACAAGCTGTCGACGTGCATGTGGTACAGGAACCAGGGGAGCCTTCGCCAAAGGCAAACCCTGATGCCGCTCCGCCCAAGACGCAGTCCTTGGTAGGGGGCGATGAGATGGCGAAAGCTGTCGACACGCCCGCAGGGAAAGGGCCATGGGAGCCCAGCAGCCCGAGAGCCGACCCTAGTCCCGCCTACCAAGACGAAGGCCCTACGAAGCCCCCGCTGTCAGACCATTCCCTGTTCTTCTCCAACATTACTCAATGGGGGCCACAGTCGGAGAAATGGTTGGCAGGACCAGGCAAACAATATCAGATGGTAGCATTAGTTGAAACACACATCTCGCCTGGAAAAGCGCCGCCCATCTACGACAAGCTAGCAGCGGATGGTTGGAGAATATCATCGACTACGGCCACTCCTACCAGTAGATCAGACGGCGGCAACACGGGTGGCGAGATCATCTTATCCAGGTACCATGTCCAGGCCACCACGTTCAACCACCTCCGTGACCTTGCCATCTCCCAGCGCAGGCCTGACCCGTTCCTCGGCTTCACGCCCATGGTATGGCACAGACGTTCTGGCAACTTGGTTGTTATTGCCGCGTATCTGGAACCCCACAGGCAGATCGAGGGTGCAGTACACGATAAGCTACTTTCGCTGGGAGCGTTCGTTACTATGCTCACAGACCCTTGGATCATCCTGGCCGATTGGAACATGACACCTGAGCAGCTTGCAGCGACAGAGTGGCTCGCCAAATGGAATGCTACCATCGTGCGAGCACCTGGATCCGCCACTTGCGACAAGGGCCAGGGACTCACGCTTGATTTCGCATTGGTCAAGACTGGCATCGAGCACACGATCTCCATTCGCCAGTGCCCCACAGTACCCTGGGCCACCCACGTTGGCCTTGAAGTTCGAGCAGGCAGTGCAGACCCCTGGTGGTATCAGTCGATCGATACCCCCAAGTCCTTCCCCATAGTGGACAGGCCCAGGATTCCGCCAGACCCCAACAGCAAGACCGCCATCAAGAAACGTAACGCAGCTGAAGCTCGAGCAGCACGTCTCCGTGATCTACCTCCTGAACTCCAACAAGCAGCAGCACAGCTTCAGCCACAAGACGAGCCCGCAGCACAGGAACCTATCCCCTATGCCATCCCGATGGACTTGTGGGAAAAACAATGGCAGGAAGCGGTACCCACACGTTGTAAGCAGCCACACGCGCACTTCGTGTGCAGACACTGGGTGCACGACGCCGACGTCCTCAACCTCAAGTACGCCAAATGGGTCACGGCGCTCGAGAACACCATGATCAGCCACCACCAGATTGACCCGAAGGAAGCTGCAGCATACACTGGCCGAGCTCAGGGCTACCAGTTATCTTGGAAGAAGACAGCTGCTGCCCCAGGCCGCGTACACGTACACGACCCACATTCGGAATGGTGGGCAATTACGCTCACCCTCATCAAGCGCTACGCCGCGCTTCACGACAAGCCCACGCACACAGCGCTTATGCAGCAGCAGACCACCATCATCCAGCAGCGCGCGGACCACTTCAACACTCACATGCACGACCTTCAGTCCGAGAAGGATGAGGACACCATCTTCCGCTGGTTTGCGCTCGTCTGGGCCCCGCGCCTGGACAAGGATGACACCGACGACCTGGTCACCATTACCGCTACCTGGGCCTCCAGAGCCCTCTCGGCCGCCCTCGCCAAGTCCAAGAGGGCCTACGGGGCTTGGCTCGCCCAGCAATGGAAGTACCGCCCTGGAGTACTACACGCCCATGTCAAGCCAGCACCCGCACGTCACATCGAGGCCTACACGGCCAACCTGACCATCGCTGACCCCACCGTCATCATGGACAACAAGAAGCAACACTGGCAGCAAGTATGGCAAGCCACCGAGACCTCCGACGACATCCTCCAGGCCCTGTCAAAGGCCAAGGCAGCAGCTGCTCATCAACCGCTCGAGCCCATCACAGCCGAGATCGTACACCGCATTCACGGCCGCATGCCACCCAGTAAAGCACACGGAGTTGACGCCCTAGGACCTCGCGACCTCCATCGATTACCAGAACCAGCAGTCGAAGCTTATGCAGATATCCTCAACTCAGTGGAGCGAGCAGGCATCTGGCCACTACAAATTTCAGGCACCATTGCAGCTCTCGCCGCCAAGAAGTCTGGAGGCGACAGGGTCCTCGGCATGCTCCCTCATATGGCCAGACTCTGGTCTCGCATTAGATCTACCGCATCGGCAGCCTGGACGCAAGGTCTGGACGACTTTTGGACTACAGCCATCAAAGGCTCTTCAGCTCTCCAAGCCGCCCTACATAGGGCTTTGTTAGACGAGACAGCCTCAGCACTTGGCATACAGTCGGCCACCTTGCTATTAGACATCCAGAGGTTCTACGAC
>CAUYUJ010004536.1:410350-415350 GCA_963575745.1 Prorocentrum cordatum | reverse complement strand
CGAGCTGCGCGCTGCTGGGGCCAAAAGTCGGTTTCCTCGGACACGATCCTAGCAACTCCAGAGTCGAGCCTGCGCGCGCAATGGTGCGTGGGCGACAAACCTACATGTTCTGTAAGCCCTGCGGTGGGTGGGTCTACGATTAGAAGCTCGAGACGTCGGGCGGCTGGTGCAACAAGTGCCAAGCGGTGCTCCCAGGTTGGATGCCACTCGTCAAACGAGACCCAGGCTACGGCGCGGTCGGCAAGAGCAAGGGAGGTAAGGGGCCTCCCTGGCGCAAGCCGACGGCGGTGCATGGCTTACTGGCAGAGCTCAGCAGCATGCTGGTGCGGGTCGAAGCACTCACGGCGCAGATGGCCCCACAAGTCGACCTGGGGCCAGTCAAGGCGGTGCCGTCGCAGGTGCAGGCGGCGGCGCAGGCCCCCAAGAAGGAGGTCTCGAAGGAGCTGGAGTTGCGACAGGCGATCAAGAAGCTCAACAGGTGCCAGCTGGAGGTGGAGAAAACTTCGTCCACCCTGCAGGATGCGGAGGAGAAGATCCTGCAACTGTGCACCAACAGCGAGAAGGCTATCGAGGAAGCGGCCGACGCGGTGCTGTAGCACAAGCGCGCGTTGGCGGCTTACCAGGCTGAGACGGCCTGTCAGCCCCCAGACCCGCCTCTGGCGGAGTGGCAGGCTCCAGCGGTCGGCGACCTGTTCGACGACCTGGGCGACTACGAGGAGGAGGACAGGACCAAGCTCAAGAAGTTCAAAGCGAACATGGAGGCGCTGGACAAGCTGCTCCAGGCGGCGGCGGGTCAGTACCGCCAGTTCAGCGAACTCAAGCAGGAGGCGGCCAGCTTGCGTCGACAGGCCCAGAAGAGGCGCAAGACGGTGGACGCCACGGACGACGGCCAGAAGGGGGTGCAGGAGGCGCAGGCCGCAGACGCCACGGGCGGCGGCACCGCGCCCGCGTCGGCGGCCTCAGGTGGTGCCAGTGGCCAGGCCTCGCCTGGCTCCTCTTCGGAACAGAGTCGCGAACGGCGGGGTATCATCGACAAAATCAAGC
Organism: Prorocentrum cordatum; assembly: GCA_963575745.1. Classification (NCBI taxonomy): domain Eukaryota; class Dinophyceae; order Prorocentrales; family Prorocentraceae; genus Prorocentrum; species Prorocentrum cordatum. Next base: position 414,306 of record CAUYUJ010004536.1, on the reverse strand, counting down.
AGCAGACGGAGCAGAAGGCCCAGACAGCCAAGGGCAAGACAGCCTCGACTTACAAGGAGGTGGTGCTCGGCGCTGATGTTTCTGGGCAGCCTGATGGGGATGACCTTTAGCTTTTTCTTCTCCAACAGTACTATGTGGGGCCCAAGGCCCACGAGTTCACAGCGGAAGAGGGCAAGCATAATGATATTATCATGATGTGCGAGACGCATGTGGATCGCACCAAGTTGGAGCAGGTGCGTGAGGAGGTTTCGCGCGACGGCTGGAAGTTATCGGGCGCATCAGCGGTGCCCGCCGAGCGCTCGGAGACAGGCGCTTCGGGCGGTGAGTTCATCTTGGCCAAGAGCCACCTGGCCTGCGCGGGCTACGACGTGCTGCGGCAGCGGGTTGTGGGCGACGGCGACCCCGACCCGTTCAGGGGCTTGAGGGCGCTCAATGTCCACGCGCGCTCTGGCAATATCATCCTCGTATCGGCGTACTTGGTCCCAGGCGAAGGCTTCGCAGGGCCGAATTACCTCAGGATTCCCCCCCCCCCCCCCCCCCCCTCCCCCCGTCAGGTTTCATCAAAGCTCTCGCGGGCCATGGGAGATTCTGGCGGATGGGAATATTCCACTTGAACAGATGGTGAGAGCTGAGCTACCTGGTAGGCTTGGCGGAGTTGTTATCCGCCCTGATATTGATATCGCGTGCGACAAGGGCAAGGGCAGCCTAATCGATTACGGCATTGCGAGGGCAGATTTTGCGACCAGGCTCAAGCTACTTGCGGAGGGCCGAGTACCATGGCGCACGCACTGTGGATTACAGCTGGTGATAGAGGGGACGAAGCAGGAGTGGTGGCATCGGCAGATGGAGGTGCCGAAGGCACTCCCGTATCATGGGCGACCTCAGAAGGTGGCGGGCCCAGACTCTCGAAGGCTAGCAAGAGGAAACAGGCGGCGCGGCAGAGGGCTCAGCACGCCATGGAGGGGCACTTGCAGGAGGCCTACGCGGAGGCCATAATGTTCGAGGAGGCGGCGACCGACAGCCAGACCAATTCGGTGCCGCAGAGGCCCTACAATAGCACGGAAGAGATCTGAGAACAGGTCAGCTTCATGGATCACAAGCTGGAGTTGACGGAGGAGATGCGCAACATAGGTGACAAGATGATCATCAGAGACGCGAGGCGCCAGGAGGATGAGTACCAGCTGGCGGAGCAGTACGGCGCGTGGGTCGTGAAGGTGGAGGAGGCCCTCCTCACGAATGAGCAGATGGGAAGCGCGAGGCTCAGTGGTGCAAGGGGCGCGCGTCAGGTTTTGGCATGCGCTGGGTGCGTGCGAAGCCCGCGCCTGGACGGACGCACGTGGGATATGGACCAGCGGAGGAATGTGGCATATTGGCAGCAGATTTGGTTCGATACCAGTCTCTGGTGGTGAATGGCACTGACGGCAAGCAGCGGAGGATGTGTGGCAATCGCGTCCTTAAGCAGATCGGTGTACTGAGAGGCATCACACACAGGGGCGCCTTTAGCAGGCACGTTACGGAGTCTAGCAGCAGCACGTACTTCCACCTGGCGGAGGACACATGGGACTTAGATGAGGGTCAGCTGGCAAATCTGGTTGCCCAAACGGAGAAGCACCTGGTCTCTGCAGCCTCCAGATCGATGACGGCGGCGAGGAAAAGCTTTGCGACCTGGGCGAAGACGGCCTGGCAGTCCAAGGCGGGGGTCTTGCGCAGGCGCGTCAGGCCGAAGGAGGCTCCTAGGTATGAGATGGCGGTACGACCCGATTTTGTGAGGGCGGACCCCACCATCACCATGAGCGCGAAGGCCAGTAAATGGGAGACGATTTGGGCGGACCCAGTTGACACTCGCAATAGCATTATTGAGCAGCTGGAGAGCACGCGGCGCAGAGCGTGGCAAGAGGACCTGGGCCCCATTGACATTGACATGCTGAACGGCGCGCTGCGGGTCATTTCAGCTTCGAAGGCGAAAGGATTGGATCAACTGGGCCCCACGGGCATTGACAGGCTCCCCACGAAGGCAAAGGGCGAGTGATTGTGCATGCCGAAACGAAGTGAAAGCACACTGACGTGGCCACGGCAGTTGCCGGAGACCAAGTGTGCTGTGGTGGCCAAACCTGGTCCTGCTGCGGGGGATCGGGTGCTGGGCATGTTACCTCTCCCAGTCAAGTTGTGGTCTAGAGCGCGAGGCGGGGTGTGCTCAATGTGGAGTACTGGATTATCCGAGCATTGGGACACGGCTGTCAAGGGCAGTTCGGCACTCAGAGCAGCACTGCTGCGCGTTATATTGGACGAGACGGGGATGGAGATAGGTGCTTCGGCCATGACGTTGTTGTTAGATACCGAGAAATTCTATGACACGGTCTCCTTGGTTATTTTGATGCAGATAGCATGCACGGCAGGATTTCCAGCAGTGGCAGTGGGATTGGAAGTGGTCACGTTCCTTGGGCCGCGGTATCTGCAGGAGCGATCCATCATCAGTGAGGCCATCTGGCCTACCAGATCGCTGGTGGCAGGATCAGCTCGAGGCGTGACGTTGGCAAAGCTATTTCTCCACCCAGTGCTAGAATTGGCTCATTGGAGAACCCCGTCAGCAGGATTATGGACCTTCGTTGATGATACGGTGGCCAGATGCGAGGGCAGCGTCGACACGATGGGCGAGCAGCTGGTGGAAGTCTCGACCGATGTATGCACGGGACTGGCACGCCAGAGAATGACAATGTCGGGTAGGACCACAGTGATTGGCTCTGATTTGGAACAAGTGAAGAAGCTGCACTGACATTACGACGGCGTGGCATACCAGCTAAAGCCACGGGGGTGGCAACGGACCTGGGGTTTCACACTGCAGGAGGACGTAGAAGGGACACGACGAAGAGCAAGCAGAGGTAAGGCGCGCAAGAGGTTCGCCACGATTGTCAAGCGCAGGAAGATTGCAGCGCTTAAGAAGGAGTCCCAGGGCCTCTACGACGTGGGAGCGCTGCCGCAGGCGATCTACGGTCAGCAGACGTTCGGCATGTCCAAGCAAGAGATCACGCAGCTTCGTCGCCAGGCAGGCAAAGTGGCTGGAGGCAGTGCAGGAGGACGGTGTCTCACGACCACGCTGGGCATGGAGCTGGGACTACGTGGCCCTGCGGTGGACTTTCGCCTGGGTGTGATACGTGAATGGATAGGCATGTGGCAGAAATTCCCACACATTCATCGACGAGTTGCTAAGGCGTGGCAGGCCATAAAGTCAAGATTCCACAGCCTCGGGGCGAAGCGGTGGCAGGCTGTACGTGGACCCGCTGGCGCGGTCATGGCCACGCTGATGGATGCAGGATGGACACCTAAGACGGCGACTCCATGGCATCGCCCTGGACCTGGAGAGATGGAGATGTGGGGGCGGCCGACCTCCGAGGGCGGCGCCTTTGTTGGCACGGGCTGCTTCCAGGAACTTCTGGATGACCTGGAGGGCGACCAGGGGAGAGACTTATGGACGGAAGCCGCCAAGCACGAGTTCGGAGACAACCTGCAGGCGGGCGGAGACCTGTGGCCCATAGTCATGGAGCAGCGGCGTCTCGAGCGCAAGGGGATGCTCGACCAGCTGGCGCTCAACGTGACGGTGGTCGCTGGTGGCCAGTGGCCGAGAGTCCGCTGCAGGGTAAAAGGATATCAGGTCACTTCGGATTGCCCGAGATGTAAAGCAGCCCCAGAAACTTTGAAGCACAGAGTTTGGGAATGTTCTAGGAACGTTGGACACGAGGGTTATAGTAAAAGCGAACCTTAGCAGCTGCTTTAGCGCAAGCAGGAGCCGAGCCAGCCTTATGGCTGCGCGGTTTCCCCCCTGCTCGCTTCGCTCACCCCCTCTTCGATGACGGGCAGTTGGAGGGGCGGGGGCTTAGGCTGGGGGGGGGGGGGGGGACTTTGAGGCCTCTCGAGGAAGCGACGGGATTTTAAAGGTTTACGGCGATGGCTCGGGGGGG
>CAUYUJ010004536.1:406826-410250 GCA_963575745.1 Prorocentrum cordatum | reverse complement strand
CCTCCTCCTCCTCCCCCTCCTCCTCCTCCTCCTCCTCCTCCTCCGGGTCGGATGAAAGGGGGGGATTGGGAAAGGGGGGGGTACGAAATCTGCTGCGTGCAGCTGGTTTCGGCCCCACCGAGGGGCCCATTCCTCGATGCATAGCCGCCCCCGGCGCCGGGAGGCGCCGGGAAAATCAGCTACGTGAGCTGATTCTCAAACCCCCCCTTTGCTATCCCCCCCTTTCGCCCGACCCGAGCAGGGGAGGGAAAGGTGCCCACATCGGGAGGGGCTGGGACGAGGACAAGTCCGTTCCAGAGCGTTCCGTGACGCTCCCAGAGTGTTCCGGGACAGTGCGAGAAGGCCGCTGCGCCCGAGCTGTCCTCCAGACCCGCTGTATCTCAGAGAATCTCGATGTACCCTTGCCCGATGTTGTCCTCGTCCTCGCTTCGTCTTGCGAATACGGTTGGGGCGTTCCTTAGGGAATGTGTCCAGGAGCGTCGCGGTTCTAGTGTTGAGGTTTTTCTGGACGTCTTCGTCGGTTCAAGGCGGTTTATCAGCATCGATATGCCTTCCAGCAGCTGCGTTTCGCCGAGGGCACTCTGGGGGTGCCCGGATCGTCCCGAACGGCCGCTGGAGCGCCGACTTATGACCCGCAAGCCGCATATACGTGCCGCTGGCCTGGATGGGAGAATAATCACCCCGAAAGCTTCAGTGGCAGGGTCCGCATGGCGGCCCCGCCTCATTTCGGCGCACACCTCACGCTTCGTGGACCTTCAAGAAATTCCACGGAAGGTCCCAGCGGCAGGGTCCGCATCGCGGCCCCGCATCCGATTTCGGCACAACCATCACACGCTTCGTGGCCCCACCGAAGGCCCCAGCGGCAGGGTCCGCGTGGCGGCCTCGCATCCGATTCGGCGCACCCCTCACACGTTTCGTGGCCCCGTAGGGAGCTCCACCGAAGGCCCCAGCGGTAGGGTCCGCGTGGCGGCCGCGCGCCAACTTCGGCACACCCCTCACGCGTTTTGCTCTCCCATTGGGCTTCTGCCTCTCCTGCCTCCCGCCCACCTGCCTCTCGCGGCACTCGCCCCCGCAAATGCTCGGGTCCTTCGCCCAGATCGTTCCATAGGTCGGCGCTTGGCCCCCCCCCTCGGAGGGCACCAACTATACACCAACACCGATCCTGGCCCAGGATCACCCTGGGCCCAGGATCGGTGTATATGCCTTCTTGCGCAAGGCAGGAGGGCGTATACACCGATCCTGGGCCCAGGGTGATCCTGGCCAGGATCGGTGTTGGTGTATAGTTGGTGCCTTCCTACCCCCACCCCCGGCGCGCTCCGCGCCTCCGCAAAAGCGGGGGCCCAGGGCCGACCCAAGAAATACGGTCAACGCGCCCAGTAAGGACGCGCGCCTCCATCTAGGATGCCCTTGCGTCCTTGCCTCTGTGGCCCGCCCTTTGCCGTTTTCACTGGTCGCCGCCGCCCCAAAAAATCCCAACTTCAGCCTCCAAGGGTCGCGCGCCCTTGCCACGCGTCCTTACTATACGTTTTGACTGTATCCGCGCGGGCCTTCGAGAGCTCGTGCTCATGCCGCCGCTGCCCACGACGACGCCGCCGACCCACTCCGCAGGCGCCCGGCCGGCCTCGCGAGCCCGGTCTCCAAGGCCAAGCCGCCCTCGGCCGCGAGGCACGGCGGGGTGAAGTCCTTCGAGAACGCCCGGGCCCGGGAGCTGCTGCTGTCCGGGCTGTCGGAGTCCCGCTTCAACAGCGACCCGCCCCTCGGCTCGAAGACCCTCGGCGACGTCGCACGGAACCCGACGCCCCCGGCGACCAGGCCGAAGATCGGCATCCACGGATCCAGAATGCTGTCGGTGATGATGATGATGCTGATGCTGCTGCTGATGATGATGATGCTGATGATGATGCTGATGATGATGATGATGCTGATGATGATGCTGCTGCTGATGATGATGATGACGATGATGATGATGATGATGATGATGATGATGATCGTCATCATCATCATCCTCATGCTGTTGCTGTCGATGCTGTGAATGGTTATGCGGATGTTGACGATGGCCATAGCTATGATGGTGGTGATGTTGATGACGATGATGATGGTGTTGGTGATGGTGATGGTGTTGGTGATGGTGCTGGTGATGGTGATGATTATAGTGATGATGATGCTGTTGATGATGTTGATGATGCTGCTGATGCTGACGATGACGATGATGATGATGATGATGATGATGCTGATGATGATGATGATGACAATGATGATGATGATGATGATGATGATGATGATGAACATGCTGATGATGGTGATGATGATGGTGAGCATGATGATGAGGATTATGAGGATGAGGTAATGATGCTGATGATGATCATGGTGATGATCATGGTGATGATGATCATGGTGGTGATGATGCTAATGATGATGCTGTTGCTGATGATGCTGCTGATGATGATGGTGGTGATGATGGTCATGATGACGACGACGATGATGCTGATGATGCTGATGATGATGATGATGATGATGATGATGGTGATGATGATCATGATGATGACGACGACGACGGTGATGATGATGATGATGATGATGATGATGATGATGATGATGATGATAATGATGATGATGATGTTGATGTTGATGATGGTAATGGTTATGATTGTGGTGATGATGGTGATTGTGATTGTGTTGATGATGGTGACGGTGGGTAGGAGGAGGAGGAGGAGGAAGAGACTGTTGCCGACGATGAGGATGATGCTGCTGCTGCTGATGATGATCATGATGATGATCATGATCATGATCATGATCGTGATGCTGCTGATGATGATGATGATGATGATGATGATGATGATGATGATGATGATGATGATGATGATGATGATGATGATGATGATGATGATGATGATGATGATGATAATGATGATGATGACGACGACGAGGCTGAACTTCAACATCCAGGGCTCGATGAGCTCCCCGTCGCTGAAGTTCCCGCCCGTGCTGCTGGACGCCGAGCCGCCCGCGCCGTCCTCCGTCGACGACCCGTCGAGGGCCGGCCCGCCCCCCGACGCGGCAGCGCCGGAGGCGCCCGCCGCGGCGGAGGCGGGCGGCCCCGACGGCGGGCGCGCCGCGCGCGCGGCGGAGGCCCCGCGCACGCCGCCGCCCGGGGGGGCCCGCACGCCGGGCCGCCGGGCCAGGCCCGGAGGGAGTGCCGGGCGGCGTGGGACCTCCCCTCACTCAGGAGGGGGAAAAACACACAGACACAACCCAGACCCCCTCGAGTAATGAAAAAGTCATGACGGGAGGTTTTTCGCCTTTTTTGGCCTCTGGGGGCCCTCACCGGGCCTCGGGAGCGTCAAAAAATGACTCAGGATGACAAACCGGTCCTGGGGAAGGGGTCGAGAACTCTGGGGTCGACGTAATGAAAAATTCATTACGT
>CAUYUJ010004536.1:399326-401826 GCA_963575745.1 Prorocentrum cordatum | reverse complement strand
GATGATGACAATGATGATGCTGATGATGATGCTGACGACGATGATGATGCTGATGCGGATGCTGATTGTGATGATGATGCTGATGCTGCTGCTGATGATGTTGATGATGATGATGATGAGGATGAGGAGGAGGAGGAGGAGGAGATGGAAGATGAGGAGGACGAGGAGTAGGAGGTGGTGGCGGACTTGGAGGAGGATGAGGAGGAGGAGGAGGAGGAGGAGGAGGAAGAGGAGGAGGAGGAGGGGAGGAGGAAGGGGAGGAGGAGGTGGAGGGGGGGGAGGAGGAGGAGGAGGAGGAGGAGGAGGAGGAGGAGGAGGAGGAGGAGGAGGAGGAGGAGGAGGAGGAGGAAGAGGAGCAGGAGGAGGAGGAGGACCAGTGTAAATCCAAGAGTCATCAACGATGTTGGAATTCACCCTCCCTCCAAGCTCCCTCTTCATAGGCCCCCACAACGGCTCATTTCCATTGAGGGAAGTGTTTCGTTGGAAGACAACCGTTTGAAGACCTTGGAGCAGGCCAAAACATTGTTCTCGGGATTTCCGCGCCACGGATCACCCTTACTGCTGCGTCCTGACGATCTGGAATCGTGCCAGAACGCCATTTTTTGGACCTCAACACCGCGAATCAACATAACAGTTGCACTGGCATATTCCTGAATCTTTCCAACAGACCATTTCTGGTTTGTTGATCAGGGGAACCCGTGAAACTCTTGCAATCGTTTACAACGAAAGTGCGCGGCGCTAAGGCTAGAGCTACATTTTGAAAAGGAACCGCCCTCAATCCGTGAAGCTCTAGCAACTTGTAAAAACGAGTGTGTGCGGCGCTACGGCGAGAGCCTTTTTTTGAAAACGACCCGCCCTCAATCCGTGAAGCTCTTGCAAATTTTGAAAAACGAATGTGCGCGGAGCTGAGGCGAGAGCCACATGTTGAACACCACCCGCCCTCAATCCGTGAAATTCTTGCAAATGTTAAAAAAAACGAGTGTGCGCGGCGTTAAGGAGAGAGCCACATTTTGAAAACGACCCGCCCTCAATCTGTGAAGCTCTTGCAAATTGTTCAAATGAGTGTGCGCGGCGCTAAGGCGAGAGCCACATTTTGAAAACCACCCGCCCTCCATCTGTGAAGCTTCAGAGTCATAATTGGTGAGGAAGTCTCATGCGAAACGCCCGGCCAACCCTAAGAACTGGCCTCGGGGTGCGACAGGGAGCAGTTATTTCGAAGGAAAAGAAATGGAGGAGGAGGCGGAGGAGGAGGAGGAGGCGGAGGAGGAGGAGGAGGAAGAGGAGGAGGAGGAGGAGGAGGAGGTGGAGAAGGAGGAGGAGGAGGAGGAGGAGTGGGGGGTGGGGAGAAGGAGGAGGAGGAGGAGGAGGAGGAGGAGGAAGTGCAAGAGGAGGAGGAGGAGGCCGAGGAGGAAAGTGAGGAAGAGGAGGAGGCGGAGGAGGAGGAGGAAGAAGCAGAAGAAGAGGAATTAGAGTACCAGTAAGGGACGCACATAACAATAGTGATAATATTCATAATAAGAGACACACAACTGTTCATACGAACCAGAAGACTTATGCAACTACTTGTCATATTAACCATACTAGTGCAGTGAATGCTACGAATACTACTAGTACACTTCACAGGAATACTGATGGCAATCTTCATAATGACACTAACGCGAATGCTAGCAGTCATAATTTTTCAACAACAGCATCAGTGCCAATACTCTTGTTAAAACTCAGAGGATGCGGAGGAGGAGCAGGAGGAGGATATCCGAGCAGCGATGAGGACCGAGGAGCAGGAAGAGGATCGAGGACGGAGGGAGGGTGGGATGGGGGAGGTGAGGTCGGAGGAGGCAGGTGTGCCGACACCGCTGCCCTCGCCTCGAGTCCTGGCAAAGTCACGGCGGGAGCTTTGCGACCACTTTCGGCCTCCTGGGGCTCTCGCCGAGCCCTGGGGCCGTCAGCAAACGTCTCGGTGTGACGACCCCGTCCCAGGGAACGGGTGGAGACTTCTGGGGGTCGACGTCGTGAAACAATGTAAGCGTCCTGGGTCTGGGGATACCGCTATACCTTCTGCCTCGCTTTCGCCTTTTTGGGCCTCCTGGGAGCGCCTCGTGGCTACGGCGGGATTCGCCTCGAACTCTTGGTGAGAACGCACCCCTGGAGAGGTCCGGGGAGCAGCGCTATTGGCATCTTCCCTGAGATCCGACGCCACGAGAAAGTTGTTGCGTCGTGTCGAGATTCGACCAGAGCCCTGGACCCCATCCTTCTGCACCGTTTCTCGAGCTGGACCGATGCCCGTGCAGGATCGATCCCCGTGAGGGCCTCCTGGGAGGCCAACGTCGCCACGGCCGGATTCGACACGCAATCCTGGTCAGAGCGCGCCCCAGGAGAGGTCGGTCGGGGCAGTAGCGGTATCGGAGCCTTTTGGTTTCCCCTGAGGCGCTGGCCGAGGCCGGGCGCGGGGGCGACGGAGGCAGCGATCGGGCGCACGAAGCTGCCCAGACCTAGCACGCGT
>CAUYUJ010004536.1:359326-396826 GCA_963575745.1 Prorocentrum cordatum | reverse complement strand
GCCGAAATGGGTGTCGGGGACGCATATAAACTGCACGACTGGGGCCGTTGTTGGGGCTCCCTATGGGGCTTGGGAGGGGGGAAGGGGAGGGAAGGGGGGGAGGAACGAGGCGGGAGGAGAACGCGGGGCGCCGTCTCTTCAAAACGAGGACCCAACACCACAGGATGGTTGGGAAAAACAAGATGGTAACTAACACAGTGTTTAGGTCGACCCCGTAGTGGGCCCCGGAAACAGCAGGGCCGTTATTCCACCGTTTTCGAAAAAGTGTTTCTTGAAAGTGGAACGGTGAAACAACGGCGACTGGCAACGGCAACGCAAATGGCCCCAGGATTGGTACTGGAACCAGAACCGGAACAACAAAAACGGCGTCGGAACCGACAAGAACACGGCGACGGAACTGGCAAAAAGCGGGAAACCGAAACCAGTACAAAATAGGCCTCGTCCCCTGAACGTCCAGGGTGCTAGAAAATAGCCTTCTTGACCCATGGAACTCTAAAGGAGGTTGGGGCAAAAGCGAGACACATCGAACGTTTGTCTGAGGCCGTTTGTGCTCAAGCGGCCAGCGGCCAACATATGATTGTGCCTCATCGCGAGGCACACTACTTGCCATTGAGACCAAACACATCTTCGCTGGACATGGCCCGTCGCTCCCGCGACAATTTCCTACATCTGGGGCTGTCGTTACTACGGTACAGCAGAGTTGAATATGGGCTTCGCCTTGGGCGAAGCGTCTGGTTGGGCTTCCCAGCCGCCGTCAAACTTGGTAGCGGAGCTGGCCTATGGTGGTCAGCTCTAGCTCAACTCCTCGCCATCCACGGCACTATCTGGTGAATCGTTGTCATGGTGGAACATCAGTGTGCAGTGGGTCTGCGCGAAGGAATGTACATATCCACGCACAACCGCAAGGACACTTGCAATACTACCTCCGTTCTCGCGGAGGCCTCTTACATGAGTCCAACGTCTCTGCGCTAGTTCACTCCTGAAGTTTACCCTCCTACTCCAATTGGAAAGTTTTTGGAAGACGCGATGCAAGGCAACATGCGATACGATATTGTGCCGCCTCCCCCCCCACGCAGGTTAACGACGTCACATCATAACCCACAGCCACAAACATCCGACCACGACCTATGTGGCCATTGGATTGGTATTGCCATATTTGGCCTCCTAAAGGGTCGCTATCGGGTGCGCTGTTGGGCACGTGCAGGGTGGCGGAGACGACGAGCGTGCTACCGGCCCCCAGTGGACCCTGCCGGTCACGAACCTTATCCGCGAATTCGCTCGCGAGGTACATGCGCCTGGATCTGCGTGACTACAGGCAACATGATCCCCTCTCTACAGGCCGCGGCATTACAGCGTGGTCTGGGAAGGCTCGCAAGGACCATGGCCACGAGAGAGCCTTCCGCCATCATTTAGCTTTGGCGTGAATATTGGTGGTTGCCACACTGGCGCGTCACCTCCATCGTGCTTCTCATCACCATTAAGGTCGTGAGCCTAGAGGAGGAACGCCAAGTTAATTCAGTTACGGCTCTCATCGATTTGCGCGCCCATGCGGGAGAGCGGATCGACCAGGCGTTAGCGCGCTTTGGGACGGCGCGTTTTGAGGTCGAGACTGCAGGCTTCAATAGTTACCTGGTTCAGAGCTCTGGGTGTTGGTGCGTCGCGTGCACAGCAGCTACTACAATCGCTAAACAACCATATGCCAAGGGCCCAGCAACAGTTCGACTCTCAAATGGAGCGCATGAGGTCTTCTGCCCACATTGCTGACCGAACCCCTGGCAACGCTGGTGGTATATTTAGCTGCGGTCATCGCGCCGAAATCTGTCGCGCTGACGCTGACGCAGGGCAACGTGCTAGCAGCGTCTGGAACGACGATCCAGGACGAATTGAGGCCACCACCTACTTAAGCCAACAATGTGGCCAGCCTGCGGGGTCGCAAGACTCCTGGGCTCGCTATCAGGGGCCGTCGGCAACGGCGGCCCCTGTCCAAGCCGCTGCCCTTGTGGGCTCTGCGGGGCAACCCGCCGAGTCTGAATTTGACTCTGGTGCTGACGCCGACGCCTCGTCAGATGAGGGCGCTGTTGCCCTGGATTATTCCGACATGCCTGTGTATCTCACCGAAGAGCAGCAGGCGCAGTGGTTATTCTTAGGAAGCCAGAGACACACATGCCGATGGAAACGCTTTGTGAAGAAGCCAGTTCGTAGGGCGCGACGCGCGGTCCGACGGGCGTTTAGGTCGCGGAGAAAGGGTCGAGGTAAGGGTGAAGGCAAACGACGGCGATTACATGGCAGGTGCATGTTGGCATTCTTGGCATCCCTTACGGGGCCACAACACGGAGACGTGCTCCTGGGGACAGGTAGAGGCCGTAGGCGCACCTTGGGACAAGGGCAAGGGGCGCCGGGGTGACCCGAAGGGCGCCGATGGGAAAACCATGACATGTGATATCTGCCGTAGCGCGCGAAATTCCGGTCGTGAACGCCCCCCGAGGCGATGGGGGAGGCAGGGGTCCGTCGATGCATGGGGCTCGCGCCGATTCGGACATTCGGTATGTCGATTGGGAGACGCTTTTCGCCGAGCTTGAGGACAACCCTGCTGCCGCTGTCCACTTCGCGGCCGCGAAGTACTTGAGCGCCGGCGTGTCCCTCGAGAGATGTGCCGTTGAGCTCTCTGAGGAGATCCACGTCTGCCGCGACGGGGTCGACCTGGCGGACCGGTTAGGCATTCCTATCGCGAGGCAACGTGCGCAGATTGAGTTCGTTGAGGATTGCCGCGCGCCCGCCGATTCGGACCGTGAAATGGCGGGGGCACCTGCGGGCTCTGATGCGACGATGCCAGCTACGGAAGAGGAGCTCCAACAGATCCTCCGTCCGCAGGTCATTGGTGGCCATGCGTGCGGGGAACCTTGCGGCGGAGATCCTCTGCGGGGCAGCCCGCGAGATGTTGGCGACCTTATCTGAACGCATACAATATAAACTCGGGCATGGCGAAGGCGCTCGCTTCGCGTTCGCAATGCGCGACCGACCCGCGAGCCGCCCAGCTTGGGGGCGAATGCGTCGCAGCGGTGGCGACGATGAGGAGCGGTGAGCTGAGGGCCATCATTCGCGACGTCATGGGCGGAGTCGCTCGCGCAGGCGCTCGCGCGCTCGTTCCAGCGGCTCGCGGCGTCCACGTGCGCCCGGCCAGGTGACTCCAAGAACTTCGCCCAGAAGTGAACGCTCGCGGGGGGGCCCGCCTCAAGACGACGATATTGAAGGTGGGCCCGAAGGCCGGCGCCTGCATCGACTCGTCAGTTAGAAGATCGTGGGATTGCCCGCCAATGTGTCTCAGCCGCAGACATGCGGCATTGGCTCGACCGAGGCTTCACCGAGCACGACGTCCGCCACTGCTATGCGCTCCACGACGCCACGCGGAATGATCGCGGCAAAATCGCCCGTGCCAGCAGAGGTTATGGTGCTATGGCCTGCCCCCGCGCTTGAAAGAATGGACGCAGAAAAGGGCCATCGTGAAGGGTCGAGAAGAATGCCGAGGCCAGTTCTGCAGCTGCGACCACTCTGCGGACCATGGGCCGAACTGTCCGATGGGGCGTTCTTCAAGGGGCCCTAACTTTGAAAAGATTCCGTGGTTCTGGTCTCATGGAGACGGCCTGCGTCGCACCGCAGTTCCGACCTGCGATCCTCATGAATTGCGTTTGACCAAGGATGGTGGCCAGCCGCTCGCAAAGGATGGGGTAGAACGCGCTGAGCAACAGTGGGAGAACCTCGATGAAGAACAGTGGAAGAAAATCGGTGATATCATGAAGTGATGCCCGCGGCGGCATCTGCCAGGGAACCCGCTTCTTCCTCTCGCGAAGGCGCTGGTAACTCGATGGTCGACAAAGAGAGTGGCGATCCTGTCCTTGCTCAGGCAGTTGACCCCGCTGTTGCTGCTCATGATTCAGAGTGGACCGACGAGACTGAAAGCGGCGATCCAACGGATGCAGAGATAGACGCCTCTAGAAACATAACAGAGGACACGAACCTTGCCCCAGGTACGACAATTTCATACAAGCGCAGAGGACTTGGCTGGATATCCAGCGTTGTATTCAGCAAATGCGAAGATGCACGATATGATTCGGATTGTAAAACAGGGCCAAGATCAAGGACAAGGTGCTCTACTGGCCACGATGCCAGGTTCGGCGAGACAGGTCATCGCCCCATGACGCGGGGGAACTTGCTGCATCTTCCAGCGCGGGGGCACCCGCTGAGAAACCGCTCGCGGCCCGAATTCCCCGAAGAAAGAAGCTTGTCGAGAAAGAACGTGATTTGTCTTGACCATCAAGATCCTCAAAGTCAAGGTCGCCAGCTCCAGCGTCACCGAATTAAGCAGAAGAAGAGCACCGGCTCGGCAGAGGCCGACCCTGGAAGTGACAAATCACAAATACCTGCGGGGAAACCTGCCCGCAGACGGTGCTCCAGGGCGCGCGCTGTGGCTGCTGCAACATCAGTGTTCAAGGGCAGCAGTGCGCCCGCGCCGAAGGGACTTGCATTCCTGCGTGGCCCAACTCCTGGCAGGCTCCGTAGGGGGGCTGGCTGGGCGCCATCATTGGAGGGTGCATCCAGGGCGCGCTCCTCGCAGCGAGATGAAGGTGAAGGCGCCCCAGACTGCGTCCAAAGCTCCAGCAGCTGCTCCGAAGATCACTGAATGCCTGTCCTATGATATTCGCGAAGGGAAGAAGCCATCTGGGAGGGCAAGCGCATCCGCGGCGCCAGCTGCGACAGTGACTCCTGCGGGGGCACCCGCTGAACCGTCATCTCCGTCAGCAGATGATGGTCAACCCAGCATGCAGGCCCCGTGCCGCCGACGGTTCAGAGCGCTACAGGGTGGTGCAATGCGAGACAGTACGTGCCGCCACGTACGCTGATAAAGATGCCCTCGGACGCCAGCGTGTCCGCAACTTCTCGCGGACACAGCCTGCCCTCAGCTACAGCACCGAGGCTGAATGCCTATCGCAGATTCTGTATCATGGGCACGCTCGCACGAAGTTTCCGAGAGATAGAGACCAGCGTTGCTGTTCGGAGTGGTTCACCACAGCCGCCTGGCACAAGCCTTTTTACGTGGACAAGGTCTCTGGTCGGTATGCGGACTGTGTCAACTCGTTCGACGAATTAGACGGCCGGGTAGGTCTCAGCGACTTGCCGTAACATTGGCCGCCGAAGAGACACGACGCATGGCAGCGTCATCGAGAAATGCCTCCGAGGCCGGCACTGGGCATGGCAGACGCTGTCCGTGCTTAAAGTATGCGAGATGTTCGACAATTCCGGCATGAAAAATAACCGAAACCAGGTGAAGAAGCATCATCTTTGCGGGGAAACCAGCCCGACGATTTCCCGCGGCCCAACGCGCAGCAGTCCAGGCATCAAATGCCCAGAATCATTGTACTCACGGGTAACAAACCTGAGCGAACAGGGAGCGCCGTGCCACTTTATGCACGGGACCCAATGGACGTCCATCCCGAACATGCTACATGTCGGTCTGTCCTGCCGTAGCGAAGACGCTCCTAAGGGGAAAGGCAGGCAGGTGATTCATGGGCGCCCATACTTACCTGCAGACGGGCGGATTCAGTCAGGCCTGCTGATGGAATCCGAAGCTTTGACCATGGTGGGCCTCAAGAACCTGCTTCGCGACA
Organism: Prorocentrum cordatum; assembly: GCA_963575745.1. Lineage (NCBI taxonomy): Eukaryota > Dinophyceae > Prorocentrales > Prorocentraceae > Prorocentrum > Prorocentrum cordatum. The sequence goes on along the minus strand of CAUYUJ010004536.1, from coordinate 391,163 downwards.
ACATCCTGGTCCGACGGCCTGCCAGCGACGTCGTTTTGACGTCGGGTATCAACGGCAGGATTCCGCCGGGTCGCATTGTCCAACTCATTGGCATCAAGCCCAGCATTGTCCAATGCAGGTACGACCGAGTTGGGCAAGTTTGAGTCAAAAAAGTGTATCTTGACGACACTCAGCGGGGTAATTTGCAAAGTCCCAGGCCTGTGCACAAGAAATGGTATGAATAGGCGTGTGACGCTGCCACATGAAAGCCAGATGCCCCTTAGGACCTGCGAGTCCCTAATCCGACACCTGCGGCGGGGGTGCAGCATGCCTCGATATCTATGATGCAAGAGGTGTATCAAGCGGGGGCGCCTGCAGGAGGCTCGGATGGGTCGTGGATTCACGCTCAGAGCGCTGATGCGTCTGGCATGACGTCCAGCGGGGTTGCGCCGAACGACGGACTTTACGCGAGCGACCCGTGCCGTAATCAGGCGCAACAGCTGCCCGTGCCCGCGGGGCGACCCGCTGCGTTCGCGCCCATGAGCTGGGCCGCAACCCCATTTGGCACTCCGCAAAGTACTGGGGGTGCAATTAGCCAGCAGGCCAGGCCCCAAAGCATTGGGATGGACCCCCAGCTCTACCAAGCCTTGCAGGCCACATCGCCCTTTGCATCTCCGGGTGCTGTTGCGGGGCGACCTGCCATTGCGGGCCGGGAGGCTGCCCGGAGGGCCGAGAGCCCATCGGGGCAGCAGCAGTGGATGCATAGGCAGATGCGAGAGGCCATGGAGAGCATGGGGCGGGACGGAATACATCTTCCGAGCGCCAACTGGACTCCGCCCTGGGAGTATGTTCCAGATTCTAACAGGCATGGATACATACCGGCGTGTTTCAGCCATCCCATCTATGATCCGACGGCTGCCGAGCGGCCTGTGGCACCACAAATGGATTCACCCATGTTTCCTGATCGCTATGCACTATGTTCACCCATGGGTCGGTAGTCAGCCCGAAAACCCGTGCGTACGGGCGACAGCAGACGATTGCTATAGGTCCCAGCTATCACGGGGAGCTGGATACGAGGCCAGTATCCCTGGCCAGGTGCCCCACAATGGGTACCTGGCAGTCCCCATGGACCAAGAAGGGAATCAACGCGGTCCAGAGCTGGCAGTACCTACATCGATGGGAGAGCTGCGCCCCGAAATATCTGCCATCCGTGAGGCGCAGCAGGCCCACCTATCAATACAAGTTGCTCGCCATTGGCGTAATCAGCAGCGACGGCTACGCCGCGTGATGAATCTTGCGGGGGCACCCGCTGCTCTTCCAGCTGCGGGGCAACCCGCCATGAGTCTTTCCGCAATGGTTGCGATGGGGTCAATGCTTGTGGGGCCACCAGGTGCACTTGCAATCTCACCTAGCCGATATGAAATGAGAGAATCCACACCTGAGCGGCAGGCGTGCATTCGGTCGTCAGTAGCGCCGCCGATCATCATTGACGGTGATTTCACCAAATGTGCCATTTGCCTTGTGGAGTTCGTGTACCACGACAAGGTGTGGCGGCTTCAATGTGGCCATATTTTCCATGCGCGCCAACATATGATTGTGCCTCATCGCGAGGTGCACTACCTGCCACTGGGACCGAACACGTCTTCGTTTGACATGCCCCGTCGCTCCCGCGACGATCTCCTACTACGGTGCAGCAGGGTTGGATATGGGCTTCGCCTGAGGCGACGCGTATGGTTGGGCCGAAGAAAACACACACAAACAGAAACTTTTGATGACGCTCCGCGCGGATTTCTTGGATCCGCGCCTGCGCCTCCCGGCGGCGCCTTCGGCGCCGCCCCTGGCGCGCTCCGCGCGCCAGCGAGGGGGGTCCAGCGCGAATCCGAGAAATCTGCACGGAGCGCCAAAAGTTAATGTTCATGTTTTTGGTTTGTTATAGATGTAAGCAGAAAAGGAAACGACCCATAAGAAACAAAACTGTCAGGGGCATGGCGCGCGTTATGCCACCCTCCTCTTCTCCCCCCCCATAATTGCTCTACCCCCCCACTCCGTACACTATACGCCTCAGGATTTTTTTCTATGTGATCTTCCCCTTCCCCCCTTCCAGTGCGTCCGTAGCACTGCCGCAGAGCGTCCGGCCTCGCAGCCTGTCACGGCGGGGGGCCGCGGCGTTACGCTACGCGCCCCCCGCCCCCCCCCTCCAGCCCCCCCATATTTTGCCCGCTATCGCCGCGAATTAACAAATGCCCCCGCGCATGGGCACAGTTCCCTGCCCTCCAGGTGAGGGGAGTCGGTCTTCCTCCCACTCCGCTGGGAGCTCCCAGGACACCCGAGAAAGAAGGGATACCGCCACCGCTGCTCGTTCGGGAGGGTTCGTCGTTGCGGCGGGATCGTCAAAACGTAAGACTCGAGTTCGCCGAAGGTCGGGTTCGCCGACGCTTTTTGAGGGGATCGTCCTGGATTCTGACGGTCCCGTTTTCGTTGGATGTTGCTGCCATTTTCGGTTTTTGCGGGGGCTTTCGCCAGGCCTCGGGACCTTCAGCGAACGCGACTCGGGACGAAGAGCCTGCCCTGGGGAGTTGGTCGAGACTTTGGGGGGTCGACGTTGTGAGAAAAAATGTAGCGTTGGGGGTCTGGGGGTCCTGCTGTATCCTTGCCTCGCTTGGTGCCGTTTTCGTGGGACGTTGGCAGCGGGAGCTCGCGCCAAACTTCGGACTGTGCCTCGTCATTTTCCTTCGGCCCCGTCAGGCCGCTTCGAGCCCCCCGACCCCGAGTCTTACACCTTCCCGACGGGATTCTCATCGAAGTTTTGGTCCGAGCGCGGCCCCGGAGAGGTCCGCGGAGCGGCGGTGGCTGTGTATGTGCTGCGATTCCCCGCAGGACAGCCTGCAGCCGATGGATCGCAGCGAAACGGTCATGGTCATGCGCCTCGTCAACGACGAGGTCGTCCCGACCCCCAGCAACGACTTCCCCTTCAGGGAGGAGCAGGAGCCACACGGAGGAGGAGGAGGAGGAGGAGGAGGAGGAGGAGGAGGAGGTGGAGGAGGAGGAGGAGGAGGAGGAGGCACAGATCCGGGCCCCCAGGGTATACACCACCACCACCTCCGTCACCCCCTCCCTCTCCCAGGAACGAAGAGAGGAAGATGAAGGTGGAGGAGGGAGGGGGAGTGGAGGTGGTGGTGGTGGTGTATGTTACTGGCCGTGCCTCGCGCCGCCCTCTCTCGGCCTGGGGGGCCCTCGCCGCCACGGCCGGGTTGGCCTCGAGGCCCTGGCCAGACCGCAGGCCCGGGAGAGGTCCGCGGGACCTCGGTGTCGGCATCTCCCCGGGGCGGAAAAGAGGGGGGTGATGACTAGGGGGTGGTGGATATCATGGCGGGGGCCATGATATTTCCCCAGATCTCATAGCGCCTCTTATTTCATTACGTCTCTGGCCCCCCCGCTGGGCCGCGCACATGCCGCCGGTCATGATTTGCGCCCCCCCCCTTTTGGACACCCCCCTCTTGGCCGCTCCCGAATCTCCCCTGAGAGCCGACGCCACGAGAAAGCTGCAGCATCGTCCAAGGATTCGGCCGGAGCCCTGGGCCCCACCCTTCGGCGCCATGCCTCGAGCGGGATCGATCCTACGGGGATCGATCCCTGTCGAGGCATATCTCCTTGGGCGAGGGATCCCAGGGCCCCCAGCGCCGCCGGCGGTGGAAACCGTGGCGCCATGATTTCGGGGCTTGAGGGAGGGAGGGAGGGGGGGATGCAGCGTCGACCCCCGAGTGTCTCGACCCGTTTCCGCACCACCCACCAAACCACCCCAGCCCAAGCCGCAGGCCTCAGCTTGCCCTCCATTCCCAGGTGTGGGGGGGGTCGGGGAGCACTGACAGAACCACAGATGGGAACCGTACGCCCCCCCCCCCAACCCGAAATTGGGGTCTTTGGTCTTCGGGTTGGGTTGGGGTGGTCATTTCCTGGGGCCGGCTCTTCGTCCTCGGTCGTTCCCTGGCAGTCCCCTGGGCCCCAGGGAGGGCGGGGAAGAACACTTCCGTCTTGTTTCTCCAGCGCGGGCGCCTTTCCCCCTCCTCCCGTCGCGCGGCCGCCCTCGTCTTCGTCTCTTCCTCTTCCTCTTGCACGTCGGGCAATTTGCCCTTCGGTCGCCTCGATTGGCCCCACGTCGGTGCGGACTGCCTCTGCCTCGCCGCCGACGAGAACCATGTGTTTGTTTCCAGCACGTTGGTCAGATGAGAAGTCGCGGATGTTTGTCCTCCTCCTCCTCCTCCTCCTCCTCCTCCTTCCCCCTTCCCCTCCTTGGATTTGGCGCCGCCAAGGCCCCCGGCCGGTCCCCTGCTGGGCGCAGCAGCTGTGCACACGTCCTCCTGACCGAGCTGGAATTGGCTTAGCGTATACGCTGGCCGCGGGTAACCGCGGTCGCGGCCTCGGCAGGGTACCCTTGTGTCCTGTGGTTTGGGAGGCCATGTTGCCGTCGGAAGAGTCTTGTGTCCTGTCGCGCGTCCTGTGCGCAATAACCCGCCTGTACGCCGTTGCTGGTTCAGGATCGATTTCGTCGCCCTCTCTTGGCCTCCCAGAGGAGGGTGCCGCCGGCCTCCGCACGGAGGTTCTGATCGGCAGCGAGGACCTGGACCTGGCGGCGGGGGCGCCCCTGGGAGTGGACGTGCAAGAGGGCCGCGGAGGGCTCCTGATCCTCTCCATCTCGGGCAGTGCCAGGGGGGGCCACCACTCAGGGCTCCTCTCGATTCCCTCGGCTCGATCCGATTCCTTTCGAGGGAAGCACTCGCGGCGGGAGGTCCTTCCAATTCTCGCCTTCTCGGGCCAGCAGACGACCCAGGATGAAAAACCGGTCCCGGGGAAGGGGTCGAGACTTCTGGCGGTCGGCGTTACGAGAAGGTATGACCGTGGGGGTCTGGGTCTCGGGCAGTGCAAGGGGGGGGGGTCACCACTGCCCAGACCCCCCAGGGCATATTTTCGAATCGATCGATCCGATCGGATACCGTTTCGGATCGGCCCGGTCCGATTCGATGCCGATGTGCCCACGGTCCGATTTTCAGCCCGATTCTTGCACGGCGCTGCTGTGCATCCTGGCGCAGTCATCCGCTTCGATTCCGTCTCCGCCGATGCGGCCCGATTCTATGCACGATGCGACCCGTTCCGATTTCCCGATTCGATGCTGACCTTGCCTGGACGCCTTCGGGCCACGGTAAAACGCAGCGCTTTTTGTTTCTGCCTGTTTGTTTTTTGGGGTCGAGATTTCCGCGGGTCTTCGTCGTTATAAGACTTGTGATGTCGGGGATTTGGGGCGGGGCCACCTTTGGGGGGGAGGGTCACTGGCTCCTCCTTGAAGGCGAGGCCCCAGGATCGAGAGGCCGAGGAGGGTTCCGGACGTCTGGGGCCCTTTTTTGGAGGACTCTGGAGTTCCCCTTCCCTCCTCCCTCCTCCTCCTCCCTCCTCCTCCTCCTCCTCCTCCTCCTCCTCCTCCTCCTCCTCCTCCTCCTCCTCCCTCCTCCTTTTCCCGCCTCCTCCTCCTCCTCCTTCCTCCTCCACGTGGCTCCCCAGCGTGGCCCCGGCCCGCCCCCGCGCAGCCTTTTGCCCGCGGGGCGGCGCCGCGGGGCCCGCGCCATCGGGGGCCCCCAGGCCCACGGAGGGCCGCCTAGGCCAGGAGAGGCCTCCATCGCCCGCCTGGCACAGGCGCCTCAGACGGGCGCGAGGCCAGGCCCGCAGGCGGCTTCGAGCAGAGCGCTACCGTCAGCTGCCCAACTCCCACCACGGCAGTATGGCGCCGAAGCCGCAGGAAGACTGGAGCAGGTGCAAGCGGTGCCATCAGTGGTGGTGGAATCAGCAGCTGTACGAGAATGACTGCTGGTGCACATGCGGATGCTGTATCGCCCGGCCGAAGAGTTGGAAACACACGGCTGCAGCATCGGACTACGGCGACAGCTGCGGCGAGGTCCAGTACGCAAGCTACCACAACATCAGCTACGGCGCCAAGGCCCAGGGCGGCAAGCGCGCCATCGGCCAGCAGCAGAAGCATGACGTGGAACAGCTCGCGACGGCCTTGAAGACGGTCACATCCATGCTTGGCTCCATGCATGTGGCGACCGCGGACAAAAACGGGGTCGCCAGGCAGCTGGAGGGGGCAGCCACAGCACTACAGAAGGCAGCGAGCTCCTCTTTGGCACCGCCAGCGCCAACGAAGTCCAAAACACGACGATTGGCAGAGGCGGCTAAGTCCTCGGAGGAGGCCAACAAGAAGTACAAGTCGGCTTTCGAGGCGAAGCAGCAGGCAGACGCCCAAGCGGCGAAAGCCAACGAGGTGCTCAACCAGAGGGCCGACGAGGTGCTGAAGACGGAGCAGCTCATCGAGTCCATCCAGGCAGAGGGCGAGGAGATGAACAAGAGCATCTTCTACGCGATCCTCGAGGCGGACACAGAAATCGTGCGCCCGTCCGGGATCCAGTTCTTTGCGTTTGAGGATCAAGTCGAATGCGACGAGGGCATGGGCGCCGAAGGGAGAGCAGCGGTCGACAACGCCACGGTGCAAGTCTTGGCGGAGCTCAAGACGACGGCGCTCACGTTCAATGGGGCAATTCGCGGAGCACTTGCAGAAGGCGAAAGCGCAGGCAGAGGGGAACCGCGCCATCATCGCGCGGGCTTTTAGGAAACGGAAAGCAGACCAAGCGGAGGATATCCAGGAGGCGAAGACAGCGGGCCGAGCGGCGGTGACACCGACGGCACCAACATGGAGGTTTACGGCCATGGCTGCGACAGCGCGGAGGGGGCCAAGAACACCAGCAAGAGCGAGGCCGAGGAGTACCTCGAGCGCCGCAGGTCAGCGGCCGTCGGGATGGGCGAAGGTGCCCCTCCCGACGACCGCCAGGAACTGCAGCGGAGGGGCAGGCGACCTTTCGGCGACGCCGAACCCCTGGACCGCGCCATCTTTTTCGCCGACATCACCGCGTGGGGGCCCAAGGTCATGAGCTGGGTGCGACGCGGCGGACTTCGTGAAGGGTGCGACGTCTACGCGCTGTGGGAGACGCGCGTGCCCTGGGCGCAGATCGACATCGCGGGGCGTGACTTGCAGAAGGCGGGCTTCGCGAGCACCTGCACCGCGGTGCGGCGGAGCGGGAAGAGCACGACGCGCGCCAGAGGTGGCACAGCTGTCGCCGCGAAAGGGCACCTGAAGGCGACGTCGTTCAAGCACCGCGCGAGGCCAGGGGCCGCCTCCAACTCGCGCAGCCGCGCTGAGCCAGGGGGCCTGGACATGTGCGACTGGGCCCCAGTCGCGCTGCACCTGAAGGGGGTGTCGATGGTCATCATCTCCTTCTACCTCGACCCGAAGCAGCGCGCGCCGCGGCGCAAACGCGCGCCAGTTGACGTCGCTGGCCTCTTTCCTGAACTCCTCTCTATGCCGTGGCCCGTCTGCGGCACTAGGATGGCGATAACTGAAGGAGATGATGTGGCAAGCAGCGCAGACAGTTCGACGTCAGCATAGACAGTGCAGCTCGACGAACAGAAGCCATCGCCACAAAACCAGCAGCACGACGACCACCATCATCGCCAGGACAGCTAGAAGGAGAGCAGCTCAGTATTGCCCCGCTCGCCGCAGCCGGACGGGAGTGGAGAGGGGGTGGGCCCCAGGGCCGCGACCCCCCCGAGAGGAGGGCGCCACGGCGACGGCGGCGGACGACCGCGCCCAACAGCACGACGGACAGCACCCGACCGACGACGGCTTGGAAACCACCCAGCGGGCACGCACCACACCACCTCACGCGATGATGATCGCGAGCGCCGACCCGAGTGGCAGTTCGTCGCCCGCGTTTTGCCGAACGCCACTCCCGCCCGCAACGGCCAAGGGTGACCGGCTTGACTTAGTCAAACCCAAACCAGAAGCGCGACAGCATGACCACATCCGGCAGCACGAGGGACAGCGCTCGACCGACAGCGGCTCGAAAACCAGCCAGCGTGCACGCACCGCGCCACCTCCCATGAGGATGGGCGCGAGTACCGACCCGACTGAAATTTCGTCGCCCACCTTTTTGCCGATCACCGCTCCCGACCGCAGCAGCAGAGAGTGCGGAAGACTGACGGAGACGGTGGGTATTGCGTCTCCTGGCTGCTGCCAGCAAGCCCGTCGATCAGCGCGACGGGCAGCAGCGCGACGAGAACCGGCAGCACCAATCGCAGCTCCTCCAGAGCAGCACCAATCGAAGCTCCTCCAGAGCAGCAGCAACAGAGCGACTAGAGCCACAGTCGAATACAAGCTGAAGTGCTACCGGATGGCGATCGCAGCAGGGGATGTTGTGGTCAGCGGTGCAGACAGTTCGACGCTGGCACAGAAAGTGCAGCACGTCGGACAGCAGCCAGCACCGCAGCACCAGCAGCACGACGTCCAGCAACAGCGCAAGGACAGCTGGAAGGAGAGCAGCTGAGCACTGCTCCGCTCGCCTCAGCCAGACGCGAGTGGAGAGGGAGTGGGCCCCAGGGCCGCGACCCGCCGAGAGGAAGCCGCCGCGGCGACGGCGGCGGGCGCGGCCTACGCTGGCCGAGCGACTCGCGTGGAGCGAGAGGCGAAACAGCTAAAACAATTCCTCCTCCCTCCTCCTCCTTCCTCCTCTTCCTCCACCTCCTCCCTCTCGTGCGCTCTGCGGGACCCCTTGCCGGAGGAAGTGGCGCTGCCTCGAGGAAGTGGCGATCCTCCCTGCCTGGATCACCGGACTTTGCTGGACTTCTCACAGTCGCGACTGGTAGCGACCGAGTGGACCGAAAGATCCGCGACCAATCGCGACCGATCGCAGCCGCGCGCGACCGTTCGTGACCGTTCGTGGCCGTCGGCGACCGACCTCGACCGATCTCGACCGGTCGCAACCGATCTCGACCGATCGCGACCGATTGGTCGCGACCGGTTTCGAAGCAAATCGGTCGCGACGGATCTCGGAATTTGCGGCTAAATCGGTGGCGACCGATTTCGTCCCATACATTTCCGGTATCTAGTGATCAGGGTTGGTAAGACTCCGGGTTGCGAACGAAGCCCCCTAATGTAGTCCCGGCTGGCCTCAGCAGGCCCCCCGAGTAGCACCTGGTGACCTCAACGTGACCCCCGAGTAGTCTCGGGCGGGAGCGCCGCCAGAGGTGGCGGGTAGCGCCAAGGCGTGGAGACCGCCCTGGACTGTTCAAGGCCCGCTGGGATCCTTCGAGGTCAGCTGGGGCACTTCGAGGCCAGTGGGGCCTGCTGAGGCCAGCCGGGGCCCTTCGGCGCCAGCTGGGGCTGCTTGGGGGGGGTTGCCTGTGCGCTACCCGAAGACGCGCCGACCAGGATAGTGGTGGCCCCCCGTTGGCACTGCCCCTCCATCCAGAGCGGCGGGCTCATCGCCGCCTGGAACGGGCGCAACCCCGAGCGCGAGCTGCGCGCGGGGGACTGCCAGGGAAGAGAGGTAATCATATGGTTAACATTACGTACTATACTTTTACTACGTAGCATAATAAGTTACTGGGCACTTCGGAATAGAACCAATCATACTTATACGATGCAGAAGAATAATTGGAATACGAGTGATACGTTTAGAAGCAGAAGCGTTCCACTTAGACTATTCGGAGAAGACACATCGCAAGACTACTTGCAGTCGCGCTAGCACTACGAATAAGTGCATTGCTATTACTGGAAATAAGAGGAGCATCGTGCGAATGATAAGAATCATACGAACGAGACGACTACTCATACTGATACGAATCAGACTCAACACGCGACCACACAACATAACCATACGTCTACAATTCCATCTTTTGAGTAGCAAGCACAAGACGAGCCTGACAACACACGTTGACGAGGCATACCAGTAACAAGCAATATTAGTGCTGCTATCCTTAAAGATCAATAGGAGGTATTCGAGGGGGCTCGTATGTTCTCGGTGGTTTTCGAGCCTCGGGATGCTTTCCAGCAGCTGCGCCTCTCTGAGAGCGCTCAGGGGGTGCCTGTATCGTCCCGAACGGCCGCTGGAACGCCGAGTTATGACCAGAAAGCCTCACGGGGTTGGTCGACCCTTCGATCCTGGCTTCGCGTTTTTCCCCCCCTCTTTTCGCAGCGGGCGATTTTGGGCCCCAGGACCCTCACGGGTCAATCTGGCTCGGAAAGTGCTGGAAGGTGGGGCCCAGGGCTCCAGTGGGGTTTTGCGCTGCGATGCTGCATGTTTGTCGTGACGTCGGATCCCAGGGGAGAAGCAGCACAGGCATCAACACTGTTGGATGTGCGTGTCGTCCTCCTCTCATCGGCGCTGGGCCCCCCTGGCGGCTCCCGCAGCCACCCCCCCGTGGCGCGCCCCGCGCGAGGAGGAGGAGGAGGAGGAGGAGGAGGAGGAGGAGGAGGAGGAGGAGGAGGAGGAGGAGGAGGAGGAGGAGGAGGAGGAGGAGGAGGAGGAGAGGGGGCCAGCGCCAATCCAAGGGGTCCGCTCGGGCCTCCGGGAGTTTGTGCTTGGCCAGCTTTTCCTGCCCGGCAGGCGGAGGATGGTCGACTTGCCGGAGGGAGCTCCCGACCCGCTTGGCACACCCGGCGTACCGTGGCCGCCGGGCCCAAAAGTGTTCTGGTGCTCCCTGGGTATCCTGCCCGGCGCTCTCGGGGTGCGGATCCATCGGAGCAGGGTGCTTTCTTCTCCAGGACTGGATCGCCGAGGTCAACGGCCAGTCCGAGAACATGCTCTGGTTCTCCGCCACGAGAATATGCACACAGACATCCCCCAGTGGATTTTCCTTGGCCTCAGCGGAGGGTTGTGGTCCTGGTGCGTAAACTATCACCACTGGCCAGCGATTTTACATACCACCGCCCTCCCTGCAGGCGATGGGCAAACTCGTCGGCGCGTGTCTTTGTATGCCGGAAGGAACTTTGGCTCAGCGTGTTGTCCCGCCGGTTCGGGCCGACTACGCTTCGGCGCGACACGCTGTCCACGTCCCCATTCCCAAGCGCCAGCGTCTCGAGCTGTTCCCAGCCTCCCGCCCCGCGGAGCGGGGCGACACGCTATCCGCTTGCAAGGCATAACGTGTCGCCAGGGCCGACGCCGCGTCACGCCACGCAGAATTTCCTGACTGTAAACGTTCGTGTCGGGGAAATGTAAGTCTCGAGTTAGTCGGAACTCGGTTTTGCCGACGCTTTCTGGGCCCACCTTGAATTTTGTTTGCCGAGTTTCCGTGGGATGTTTGCAGCGTGAGCTCGTGCCAGATTTCAGACTGTGTCTCGTCGGTTTCCTGGCGGTCTCCCCTGGCGATGATAGGCGGGACCGGGGAGCGGGAGGGGGGATGGGGGCCGGTCACGTCAAGATGCGCGCCGGCGCTGTCGAGGAATGCTGCTGGGAGTTGCCAATGCCCACCTGGCGCTGGCGCGCATCTCATCGTAGCCAGGGGAATGGGGGAGGGGGGCGGGGGCGGGGCAGGTCACGGGCGTTCGTTTTTGAAGGGGCCCTGGGACACACAAATAAATACACACAAATGAAAAGATTCCCAATGTTTTCCCATATTTTCTGAGCTTTTGCCTTCCCCACCACTTCCTATATTTTCCCATATTCTTGGGGGGATCGACGATTCATCGTGTCTGTGTGTGTTTTTTCCCTCCTGAGTTTTCGCGGAGTCCAGCAAGGTTGGCTCGGATCGGCCCGGGGTCGGCATCCCGCCCGTGTGGGCCCTGGCAGTCTGGGAGGGGCCCAGAGACCGCTTTCGATCGACCCTCGGCCGCCAGCTGCGCCGACGCGTCGGCCGCCGCCGCCGCCGCCGTCGCCGTCGCCCTCGCCGTCGTCGTCGCCGCCGCCGCCGCTGCCCTCGTCGGCGGCGTCGTCGTCGTCGACGCCGCCGCCGCCGCCCTCGCCGTCGTCGTCGGCGCCGCCGCCGTCGCCGACGTCGCCGCCGCAGGCTCCTCCACGACCTCGTCGGCCGCCGCGCGCCCATGGGCCTCGTCGCCGTGCGCACGGGCGCCGCCAGGGGCGAGGGCGGCGGCGCGCCGGCGGGATCCCTGGGCGCGAGCGAGGGCCGCGCGCCCACCGTGGAGGTGGGCGAGGAGGAGCGACGGCCGAAGAGAGAGCGGCGCCTCGAGGCGTGTCGCCTGCTCCTTCGGCGGCGGGCGAGGGGGGGGGGGGGGAGTCTCCGCAGAGGCCCCCCCCTCTCGCGCCCTCCGAGAGGCTCCCCCCCCGCTGCCCTCGTGGGGACGGCGCCCTGGAGCGCCCTCCCCTCGGGGAGCCTTGGGGGGGGGGGGGGGGGGCTCTCCGAGGCTTCGAAGAGCAGGCCTCCTCCTCCGAGGGCCCCCTCTCCTGCCCTTCCTTCCCCTCCGCGGGCCCTCCTCCCTCCGAGGGCCCCCCCTCTCCCTCGCGGGCCCTCGCTCCCCTCGGAGGCCCCCTCGCTCTCCCTCGGGGGGCCCTCTCCTGCTCGGTCCTCTCCCCTCCCCTCCTCCCCCCCCCGCTCGCCGCCGAGGGGAGCGGCACGCACGGGCGGGCGCGTCGGAGAGGGGGGGCTCCTCGTCCTCGGTAGCGCCGGCGGAGGTTAGCGTTACGTCGGGCCTGTCCCCCTACAGGGGGGACCTTCGACGAAGAGTAAGACATACCCCAAACATAGTCCAAACATAGTTCAAACATAGTCTGGGGATTATTTTTTGAGTATTTTTTAAACCTTTTTGGGGTATTTGTTGGGGTATTCTTTATTTTTCGTCGAAAGTCCCTCTGTAGGGGGACACGCCCGATATAAGGTTAGCGGCTATGCCGGCGTCCTCGGCGGGGAGGCGGGCGAACGGGGCACGGAGAGAATGCCCCAAAGAGGCCCCCGGGGCGCCCCAAGGGGGCTCCGAAGGGACCTCCAAGAGAGGCCACAGTCTTGGAGCTGTCTTCGTGCTTCCCTGCTCTCATCGTGCTCTCCGTTTCGGGCTTCCGGTCCGACGCCCCAGCTCATTTTGAGCAGGGCTCGCCGTCCACGCCGCCGCGGCCTGTGTCCATTCGAGACAGGAGGCCGCCTGCCCAACGGCGGCCGCTGTGGGTTTGGGACAACATCTGTTGTTGGGCATTGTACCCATTCTTTCCGTACCCATTTCGGGCTTCCGTCGTCTTCGGTGGGGAGGCGGGCGAGAGGGCGGCGGGAGTTGGCGGAAATAGCATTAGGTCGGGCCTGTCCCCCTACAGACGAATTCTGGACGGAAAGTAACAAGTAGTCGAAAAGTAGCCCAGAGTGGCCAACAATAGTCAAAACATCGTGCCCATATTGTTTTTTGTGTAACAATTTTTGAGTTTTCCTCCTGTATAGAGGGACATGCCCGACTCAAACGTAGCATTACGTCGGGCCTGTCCCTGTGCAGGGGGACTCTTCAAAGGTAGTCAAAGAATAGTCTGGGGACGATGTTTTGACGACTTTTGAGGCATGTTGGTGCATTTTTTTTTTTTCGCCCGACATCCGCCTGTAAGGGGGACGTGCCCGACCGGAAAGCGGCACGCTGCCCGCGGAAGCCGGCGGAAACCGGCGGGAGGCCAGCGGAAGCGGGCGCAGCAGTAGGAGCTGCGCCCCCAAAAAGTTGGCACGGGAGCGGCAGAGGCGCAGCATCTCTCTCTCGTGGTTGCCGCCATCCAGGGCAAGGTTTATGTCGGGCGTGTCCCCCTACAGGGGGATTTTCGACGACAAATAAAAATACCTCCAAAATGCCCTTAATATGAAAAAATGCTAAGCAAAATTGTCCCCAGACTATTCTTGGAATATTGAATCGCTTCGCTCATTCCGCCGGCCCGTATTGTGCCATCGCGGGCGTTTGCTTGCGCGGTCGCGAGCCAGGCGGCGCTGGTGGGCGGTGGTCGTTTTCCAGAGGCGTTGCGGCAGAACGCATGGGGATGCAGCAGTTTGTTTGGAGCTTGTTGTGGGGGCTTCGGCCTCTACTGTCTTACGAGGTGGCTATCGAAGACGCCTACGGCGAATCACCGCCGCCCCCTGCCTTTTTGGAAGCGCCTATGTGGCCGAACGTTGAGGCCAGACCTGCCAAGCTATCGGACCACGTGTTCCCCGAATCGGTTTGGAAAGCCTTCGGGGAACACGTGGGCATCTTGAAGGTCATCTTGGCCGTCTTGGAGGCCTCTTGGGCAAGCTTTGGGCGATCTTTGGGGCTTTTTGGGCCGTCTCGGGCCAGCTTCGAGCCAACTTCGGCCATCTTGGTGGGTTCCTGGCACGTCTGAAGCCGTCGGAAGCCGTTTGGGGGGCCTCTATGGGCCGACTTGGGGCCCGCTTGGAATGCTCCAGGGCCGTCTTGGAGGCCATCTTGGGCGTCTGGGAGGCCATCTTGGGCGTGTTGGAGGCCTCTTGGGCCCTCTTGGGGCCCTCTAGGGGCCATCTTGGAGGCCACTTGGGCCATCATGGGGCTCTCTTGGGGGCCTCTTGGGCGATCTTGGGGGCTTCTTGGGCCGTCTTGAGCCGTCGGAGAGCCGAAAAGGCGCAAATGCCAAAATCCTTCAAAAACCAAGGGAAAATCAATGATTTTGGCCTCTTCGGACTCTCCTGGAGGACCTCTTGGAGGCCTCTTGGGCCGTCTGGGAGGCCTCTGGGGGGCCTCTTGGGCCGTCTTGGGCCGTCTTGGACTCTCTTGGGCCGTTTTGGAGGCCGTCTTGGACCATCTCGGGCGGACTTGGAGGCCATCTTGGGCCATCTTCGCGATTTTTTGAGGATGTCCCGAGCGAAACGGCCGTTTTTGGGCATTGACAGATGGGTTTTATGAGATTTACGGGTGGCCGGCGGGACGGGCCGAAGCCCACTGGGGAGTTCTTTTAGAAAAAGAACAAAAACCAAAACCTGAATCGTCCAGCACGCCGTGCACCCCTGCAAGCAGGGGGCGGCGGATCTAGTGGTTTTCGGCCCATCCCGCCACCATGCCTGGGTTGTAGCAGTTTGTTTGGAGCTTGTTGTGGGGGCTTCGGCCTCTACTGTCTTACGATGTGGCTATCTAGTGGTTTTCGGCCCATCCCGCCACCGTGCCTGGGTTGTAGGTCAGAGGCCTCTTGGACGTTCGTTGATATATCGTGGCAGGCCTTTCGGGGTTTTTTTTGGAGGCAGTTTTGAGGGCTCTTGGGGGCCGTCGGGGGGCTTCTTGGGGCTTCCGTTCAGGCCTCTTGGGGTCTCTTCCTGGCCTCTTGGGGCCTCATGGGGGCTGCTTGGGGCGGAAGTCTCGAATTGTCGGCTCGTGTTCCCTCTCTTGGGTCCCTCTTGGGGCTCTCTTGGGCCGTTCGGGCGTCTCGTGGGCCGTTGTGGAGCCCTCTGGGGTCGTCTTGGGGTTCTCTTGGGGGCCTCCTGGGCTGTCTTGGGGCGGTTTTTGAGGGCTCGTGGTCTGTCTCGGAGCGTCGGAAGCTCGAAAAGGCGAGAACCCCCAGAACCATTGAAAACACCAAATGGAAATCAATGGTTTGGGCATCTTGCAGCCCTCTTGGTTGTGTTTACAGAAGACATGCGACCGACAACCTTTCAGAATTCACGCTGACCTCCAGAGCCCCCCCCACGCATTTCCAGGACCATCCCAAGCTCATCCTCATCCAATCGAAATTGGAGGGAAACGAAGGGAAGGATCCAATGGTGAGGGACGCGAGAAAAAACTGAGTGTTGGGGATATTTGGGGAGGGGGCATCTCGGAGAGCTCATGGATGCTTCTGGGAGTCTTCTGGGAGCATTAAGGAGCTTCTCAGGAGGAGTACTTGTGACCCTCTTGGGAGCCCTTGGAGGCTTCTGGGAAGCTTCTTGGGAGCTCTTGGAGGCCTCGTGGGGTCTTGGGGGCCCTTGGAAGCTTCGTGGGAGCTTCTTGGGAACTTTGGGAGGCCTCGTGGATGGCTCTGGGTGGGCCCTCTTGGTGGTCTCTTGGGGGGGTCTGCCTGGCCTCTTGGGGGCCTCCTGGGAGCTTCCTGGGTGTCTCTTGGGGGCCTCTTGGGGCTTTCTTGCGGCCTGTTGGGGGCCTCTTGGGGCTCTCTTGGGGGCTTCATGGGGCTACTTCGGGGCTTGTGGGGGCCTTTCGGGGGCGTGTTTGGGCGGGAGGCTTAACATTTCCGCTCAGGTTGCCCCTGTGGACCTCAATCATGGGGCCGTCTTGGGGCCTCTTGGACCGTCTTCAGGGTTTCTTCGGCCT
The DNA here is from genome assembly GCA_963575745.1 of Prorocentrum cordatum. Lineage (NCBI taxonomy): Eukaryota > Dinophyceae > Prorocentrales > Prorocentraceae > Prorocentrum > Prorocentrum cordatum. The sequence goes on along the minus strand of CAUYUJ010004536.1, from coordinate 375,082 downwards.
TGTTGGAGCGTTCTTGGGCCGTCTTTGAGCGGTCTTGAGGGTCTGTCGGGCCGTCTTGGGGTGATCTTGGGGGCCTCTTGGACCGCTTTGAAAAGTGTGAAAGGCGAAGAGGCGGATATGTTAAGCATGCGCGCTGTTCTCAGGGAGTGAGACGATTTTTGCTTGTGGGAGCCCTCTTGGGACGCCGCTTAGGGACCTCTTAGGGGCCTCTTTTCGTATTAGTTTTTTTGCGAGTATTTCGGGGGTATTTATATTTGTTCGTGGAAAATCCCCCTGTGGGGGGACAGGCCCGACTTAAGGCAATGTTTTTGGCTCGATCTTGGAGCCGGCTGGGGGCCTGGGGTGGCCGAGCATCGGTCCAGGGCGGGCGGGGGCCCAACATCGGTCCAGGGCCTGGCAGGCAGGGGTGGGGGGGTGGGGGGGGGGACGAGGGTTGAGGTTTTTGGGCTCGAGTTTTTGTGTTTGTTGTTGTTGTTGTTGTTGTTGTTGTCGTTGTCGTTGTCGTTGTCGTTGTCGTTGTTGTTGTTGTTGTTGAACATTATTTATTCTAAAGAATAATTATTGTTGGGCCCCCTGGTGCGCGCCCCCCCTGCGCCGCCTAGGCCGCAGCTACATTTTCATCATTTTCGTGAGGAAGCCTCAGAAAAGAGGGTGTGTACAGGATCCGGTTGTTTTGTTGTAATCCGCTTTCCCTTGCAAAAAACAATAGAAAATGACATTTCTTGTTCTAATATAATCAAATTTCAAGAATCCCTTGCAAAAAATAAGGTAAAGTGGACATTCGCGCGCGCAAGACGAAATCCTTCCAAAACCTTAGTGTTCGCAGCGATTTTAACATAAAAACATAAAAAAACCAATGGTTTTTCAACCAAAAAATGTCAAAATCTCATCCCGCGCGCTCTTGCGGATTCGTAGGAAACCATCAGGACAACCATCAGGACAACCATCAGGAAACCATCAGGACAACGATCGGGACAAGCACAACCATCAGGACAACCATCGGGACAATCATCGGGACAACGATCGGGACAACCACAACCATCAGGACAACCATCGGGACAACCATCGAGACAACCATCGGGACAACCATATCCTCTCTCTCTTGTGTATTCCCACATCCCTCAGGAATTTGCCCTAAAGATGTGATCAACTATCTTGTGAGTACGTATCATGTGTATCATGTGTATCATGTACCATATGCATCATATGCAACAGATGTTCTGTGGAAGGCTTAACAACTTCTGTGGGTTAACAAGGCTTAACAACTTCTGTGGGTGTACGAACGTAGGCTTAACAACTTCTGTGGGTGTGTACTCCACGCCAGTGTAGTAGCCACGGTCGTCCGCAGGCCACGAAGTGAAGTGTCCGAACGTCATAGGGCGGGAAGCTGGGTGTGGGTGGTGGCGAAGAGTCGTGTGGATATTTGGTAGAGCTTGCACTGCCCCCCCCACAAAGTGGGGGTATTGGCTGGCGTCGCATGAAAACCCTGGCACTGGTGAGAACACTGAGCGTTCGGGTAAAGTGATTGTTGTTGTTGTTGTTGTTACCTTTTTCAGTGTGCGGGGGCCGTTTTCGGGGTCCGGGGCCATGAGACACGAATCCAGGATGGTCCATCGCACCACGTGGACCCCGGGAGCTGTCCGGGGACCGACTTGTTATCGCCGTGGTCACAAATCGACTAGTCGTAAGAGCGACCCTTTGCCGAGTGACCTTTGGTGCGGGCTCATCGGGGTCCCCCCGATTGCTGAGCTCGATGCTTTAGCGGCTCTCTGCGCGCTTGGATTTGGCCACCTTGCGCCCCCCTAGTCCGCGCAAAAAAAGGGCACTCTTGCTTAGGGCCACTCTTGCGTGTAGCTGGACACATCGGGGAAAAGGCGTTTGTCAGGAGTGGCATGGCATGCTTCTTCCCATGCCCCCTCCGCTCTGCACGTGTAGGCGTGGCTCATCATTGGCACTCAGGCTACAGATGGTTGTCAGTGTATGTCCAATTTTGGGGCTCCCGCCTGTTAAGTTATCGGCGGCGGGCGAGGGGGGAAGTGAGAAGGAGAAGGCCTTCTCAGAAGGCGGCGGGACTTCTCAGAAGCACTCGCTCCTTCCGAGATTTTTACCTAACAGCGAAGACTGATAGGTTTCTAGTGGTGTCAAAAGAGCTCACAGATCACTCCACAGGGGGGTCCGGGCAGGTGTTGGGGCGTTTCCGGGCGGCATGAGCCGGGCTCGTTTTTCACCAACAGTCACACACTTCGTGCTCTTCGCCTTCCCAGAACTCCATTCCCAGGCCACATTCTGGGGGGCCGGATGCAACAGTCACCACAAAGTGCTCTTCGACATCCCAGAACGCCATTCCCGGGCCACATTCTGGTCCGGATGCAACAGTCACACACTTCGTGCTCTTCGAGTTCCCAGAACTCCATTCCCGGGCCACATTTTGGATGCCCGGAGCCAACTGTAGGCCACTTCGTGCTCTTCGAGTTCCCAGAACTCCATTCCCGGGCCACATTTTGAATGCCCGGAGCCAACCGTAGGCCACTTCGTGGTCTTCGAGTCCCCAGAACTCCATTCCCGGGCCACATTTTGAATGCCCGGAGCCAACTGTAGGCCACTTCGTGCTCTTCGAGTTCCCAGAACTCCATTCCCGGGCCACATTTTGAATGCCCGTAGCCAACTGTAGGCAACTTCGTGCTCTTCGACTTCCCAGAACTCCCATTCCTGGGCCACATTTTCAGCAGGGGCAAGAGCACGACGAGGAGGAGGACGAGCAAGACCAGGAGGACGAGGACGAGCAGGAGCAGGACGAGGAGCAGGAGGAGCAGGAGAAGAAGGACGAGCAGGAGGAGGAGGAGGAGGACGAGCAGGAGGAGGAGGACGACCAGGGGGAGGCGGACGACCAAGGAAGAGGAGAGCGAGGAGGAGGAGGGAGGGGAGGAGTACCCAGGAGGAGGAGGAGGAGGAGGAGAGGAGGAGGAAGGAGATGAGGGAGGAGGAAGAGGAGGAGGAGGAGGAGGAGGACGAGGACGAGGAGGAGGAGGAGGACGGGGGGGGGGAGAGTACCAGGAGTAGGAGAACGAGGACACCAGTAGGAGGAGGAGGAGGAGGAGGAGGAGGAGGAGGAGGAGGAGGGGAGGAGAAGGAGAGAACACAGGAGGAGAAAGGACGAGCAAGACGAGGAGGACGAGAACGAGGAACCGACCAGGAAGAGGAGGAGGAGGAGGAGGAGGAAGGGAGGGGGAGGATACCAGGAGGAGGAGGAGGAGGAGGAGGAGGAGGAGGAGGAGGAAGAGGAGGAGGAGGACGAGGAGGAGGAGGAGGAGGAGGACGAGGAGGAGGAGGTGGGGGGAGAGCACCAGGAGGAGGAGAACGAGGACCACCAGGAGGAGGAGGAGGAGGAGGAGGAGGAGGAGGAGGAGGAGGAGGAGAGAGAGAGCACCAGGAGGAGGAGGACGAGCAAGACGAGGAGGACGAGAACGAGGACGAGCAGGAGGAAGAGGAGGAGGAGGAGGAGGAGGAGGAGGGAGCAGGAGGAGGAGGAGGAGGAGGAGGAGGAGGAGGAGGCAGGCTGAGGCTGAGGCTGTGACTGCGACTGCCGTTGCCGCTGCGACTGTCATCGCGAATGCGACTACGACTGCGAGAACAGCAGAATTCGACAACTGGATTTTCATCTGAATCTTAAGGGGAATGCTTTCAGATATGCTTCTACACATCGCTGTTAGGTTGCTTTGCCGGGATAATTTTTTGTGGTCGGCTCTCAGCAGGCTGGAGGACTTCCGAGCCTTCTGAGAAGGTCTTCTTCTTCTCACTTTCCCCCTTGCTCGCCGCCGAAATCAGGGGCCGATGAGCACGCAACCAGCATAAGGAACCAACTTGTCCGACGCTCTTCGCCATGCAGGGCGGAACTCTGCATCCGTCCATTCTAGTGAGCGGTTTTTTGTTGTTGGTGTTTTGCCGATCGGCGCGGGCCCTCGCACCCCCCCCTCCCCCCCTCCCTGGAGTGGATCTTGGCTGTTTTTGGGCGCCTGTTTCGAGCCCCGAGGGTCCGCACTCTTGCAAGGACCCACTGCTGCAAACAGTCGCACTAGGCAGAGGTCCTGAGCCCTGAGCCAGACCCCCCCCTCCCCCCCCCCTTCCGCCCACTGTCGAAACGCCGAATCAAACAAAAACGCCCACTGTGGCAGCGCGGAGGGAAGGGGGAGGAGGAGGAGGAGGAGGAGGCGTAGGAGGAAGAATGGGAGAGGAGGAGGAGGAGGAGGAGGGGATGATGAGGATGATAGGAGGGAGGCTGAGGAGGGAGGAGGAGGAGGATGAGTGAGGAGGGAAGGCGGCGTTTCGACAGTGGGCGGAACTCTGCCTCCGTCCACTCCGGGTTTTTCTGCCTCCGAGGCCCGGGGGCTCTATCCTCCAGAGAGCGGAGGGCCTCGATCCTTCTATGTGCCGGGGCGAGGAGGGTGTAGGAGGGAAGAGAAACGCACAGGCGCTCCGCTTCGCTTATGTTACCTAACAGCGAAGACTGATAGGTTTCTAGTGGTGTCAAAAGAGCTCACAGATCACTCCACAGGGGGGTCCGGGCAGGTGTTGGGGCGTTTCCGGGCGGCATGAGCCGGGCTCGTTTTTCACCAACAGTCACACACTTCGTGCTCTTCGCCTTCCCAGAACTCCACTCCCAGGCCACATTCTGGGGGGCCGGATGCAACTGTAGGCCACTTCGTGCTCTTCCATTTCCCAGAACTCCATTCCCGGGCCACATTTTGGATGCCCGGAGCCAACTGTAGGCCACTTCGTGCTCTTCCATTTCCCAGAACTCCATTCCCGGGCCACATTTTGTATGCCCGGAGCCAACTGTAGGCCATTTCGTGCTCTTCTATTTCCCAGAATTCCATTCCCGGGCCACATTTTGGATGCCCGGAGCCAACTGTAGGCCACTTCGTGCTTTTCGAGTTCCCAGAACTCCATTCCCGGGCCACATTTTGAATGCCCGGAGCCAACTGTAGGCCACTTCGTGCTCTTCGAGTTCCCAGAACTCCATTCCCGGGCCACATTTTGAATGCCCGTAGCCAACTGTAGGCAACTTCGTGCTCTTCGACTTCCCAGAACTCCCATTCCTGGGCCACATTTTCAGCAGTGGCAAGAGCACGACGAGGAGGAGGACGAGCAAGACCAGGAGGACGAGGACGAGCAGGAGCAGGACGAGGAGCAGGAGGAGCAGGAGAATAAGGACGAGCAGGAGGAGGAGGAGGACGAGCAGGAGGAGGAGGACGACCAGGAGGAGGAGGACGACCAGGAAGAGGAGGAGGAGGAGGAGGAGGAGGAGGGGAGGGGGAGGAGTACCAGGAGGAGGAGGAGGAGGAGGAGGAGGAGGAGGAGGAGGAGGAAGAGGAGGAGGAGGAGGAGGAGGACGAGGACGAGGAGGAGGAGGAGGAGGGGGGGGGGAGAGTACCAGGAGGAGGAGAACGAGGACCACCAGGAGGAGGAGGAGGAGGAGGAGGAGGAGGAGGAGAGAACACCAGGAGGAGAAGGACGAGCAAGACGAGGAGGACGAGAACGAGGACGACCAGGAAGAGAGGACGGATGAGGAGGAGGGGAGGGGATGACTACCATGAGTAGGAGGAGGAGGAGGGAGGAGGAGGAGGAGGAGAGGAGGAAGATGAGGGAGGAGGAGGACGAGGGAGGAGGAAGGAGAAAGAGGAGGTGACGAGTAGGAGGGGGGGGGAGAGCACCCCGGGGAGGAGAACGAGGACCACCAGGAGGATGAGGATGGAGGAGGGGAGGAGTAGGAGGAGGAGGGGGAGGAGGGGGGAGAGACAAACCAAGGAGGAGGGGCGGGAGCAAGACTGAGGAAGGACGAGACGAGGACGCATGGAGGGCGATTGCGGAGAGAGTTGGAGTGGAGGAGGAGTAGGTAGTATGATCAGGAAAAAGCGGGAGGCTGAGGCTGAGGCAGGCTGAGGCTGATGCTGTGACTGCGACTGCCGTTGCCGCTGCGACTGTCATCGCGAATGCGACTACGACTGCGAGAACAGCAGAATTCGACAACTGGATTTTCATCTGAATCTTAAGGGGAATGCTTTCAGATATGCTTCTACACATCGCTGTTAGGTTGCTTTGCCGGGATAATTTTTTTTGTTGAGTCGGGCATGTTCCTGTACAGGAGGAGCATTCGAACAGAGTGAACAAATGTATGGGGACGATGTGTTAAACTATGTTTGACGACTTGCTTGTATTTGTTGTTTTTGCATTTCTTATTTCATCGCTTCGCTCATTCCGCCGGCCCTGGAGCGCTATTTGGGGCCTCTTGGGGCCGTCTTGGGGGCTTCTTGGGGGCTTCTTGGGAGCGTCTTGGGCTCCTTGGCGGCGTATTGGGCTCCCCTAGGGCCTCTTGGGGGGCTCTTGGGGGCCCCTTGGGGCGGGAGGGGGGGTAGTCGTTGGCAGCCCCCCCCCTCGGAGGCCCCGATCCTTGTGAGGGGTGGCGATAGCCGGGGATCGGCCGGGGTACTTTTCGTCCGGGGCCCCCCCGGAGCCGCACCGCGCGCGCGAACTAGAAATATTGTTAAGTAGTTACCGTTGGGCCGGCGAGTTTTCCGTCCAATATCTGCATGTCGGAGGACATGCCCGACCTAATTGTTTGGCTGCCATCCAGGAACTCTAAAGTCCTGGCATTGTTGTTGTTGTTGTTGAACATTATTAATTCTAAAGAATAATTATTGTTGGGCCCCCTGGTGCACGCCCCCCCCCCCGCGCCTAGGCCGCAGCCACATTTTCATAATTTTCGTGAGGAAGTCTCAGGTAAAACGTTGTCATCCAGATCCGGTTGTTTTGTTGACGCCCGCTTTCCCTGTCAAAAAACACTATAAAATGACATGTCTTGTTCTAACATAACCAAACTTCAAGAATCCTTTGCAAAAAATGTCACGAAGTGCACACTCGCGCGCGCAAGATGAAATCCTCCCAAAACCTTAGTTTTCGTAGCGATTTTAATATAAAAACATGAAAAACCCAATGGTTTTTCAAAAAAAAGTTTCAAAAATTCATCTTGCGCGCTCTTGCGGATTTCTGAGGAAACCCAATATTTTTTCAACATTTCTGTCAAACGGGCTCTTGCGAGCAACTTTTTCACGTGCTTCGAACTTCTGCAACAACGGTTGCGCGCATGCCAGGGCCATCATCCCTGTCAAATAAGACCATATTGGACACATTCGTTTTTTCTTCGCGCGCGCACGCCGTCGTCGTCGGCCGCGGGGCCCTGAATAGTAGCCACGGTCGTCCGCATGCCACGAAGTGAAGTGTCCGAACGTCATAGGGCGGGAAGCTGGGTGTGGGTGGTGGCGAAGAGTCGTTTGGAAATTTGGTAGAGCTTGAACCGGCCCCCCCACAAGTGGGGGTATTGCCCGCCTCCTATGAAAACCCTGGCACTGGTGAGAACGGAGTGTCCCCAGTCTTAAATGATTGTTGTTGTTGTTGTTGTTGTTGTTGTTGTTGTTGTTGTTGTTGTTGTTATTGTGATTGTTGTTGAGCGCTCATTGCGGAAGACTGCTTGTGGATGATCCCCACCCTCCGGGCCACCTGGTGTTTTTTCCCAACCCTCCTGCGTTGGGTACTCGTTTTGAATAGAGCACTGTGGTCTCCAACTCCCTCCTCCTCCCGCCTCCTCCCGCCTGTGGTCGCCATCCCTGGGTGGCTGCGATCTGTGAAACTGTCGCCACTTTCGAGGGCTGCTGGGGGGGCCAGCGGAGTGACGCCCCACGGGGACTCAGATTAGACCTCGCCATCCCTGGGGGGCTGCGATCTGTGAAACTGTCGCCACTTTCGAGGCTGCTGGGGGGCCCAGCGGAGTGACGCCCTACGGGGATACAGATTAGACCTCGCCATCCCTGGGGGGCTGCGATCTGTGAAACTGTTGCCACTTTCGAGGACTGCTGGGGTGGCCAGCGGAGTGACGCCCTACGGGGACTCAGATTAGACCTCGCCATCCCTGGGGGGCTGCGATCTGCGAAACTGTCGCCGCTTTCGAGGGCTGCTGGGGTGGCCAGCGGAGTGACGCCCTACGGTGACTCAGATTAGACCTCGCCATCCCTGGGGGGCTGCGATTTGTGAAACGGTCGCCACTTTCGAGGGCTGCTGGGGTGGCCAGCGGAGTGACGCCCTACGGGGACTCAGATTAGACCTCGCCATCCCTGGGGGGCTGCGATCTGTGAAACTGTCGCCACTTTCGAAGGCTGCTGGGGTGGCCAGCGGAGTGACGCCCCACGGGGACTCAGATTAGACACCGCCATCTCTGGGGGGCTGCGATCTGTGAAACTGTCGCTAGCTTCGAGGGCTGCTGGGGTGGCCAGCGGAGTGACGCCCTACGGGGACTCAGATTAGACCTCGCCATCCCTGGGGGGCTGCGATCTGTGAAACTGTCGCCACTTTCGAGGCCTGCTGGGGGGCCCAGCGGAGTGATGCCCTACGGGGATTCAGATTAGACCTCGCCATCCCTGGGGGGCTGCGATCTGTGAAACTGTCGCCACTTTCGAGGCTGCTGGGGGGCCCAGCGGAGTGACGCCCTGCGGGGATTCAGATTAGACCTCGCCATCCCTGGGGGGCTGCGATCTGTGAAACTGTCGCCACTTTCGAGGGATGCTGGGGGACCCAGCGGAGTGACGCCCTACTTGGACCCAGATTAGACCTCGCCGTCCCTGGGGGGCTGCGATCTGTGAAACTGTCGCCACTTTCGAGGGCTGCTGGGGGGCCCAGCGGAGTGACGCCCTACGGGGATTCAGATTAGACCTCGCCATTCCTGGGGGGCTGCGATCTGTGAAACTGTCGCCACTTTCGAGGGCTGCTGGGGTGGCCAGCGGAGTGACGCCCTACGGGGATTCAGATTAGACCTCGCCATCCCTGGGGGGCTGCGATCTGTGAAACTGTCGCCACTTTCGAAGGCTGCGTGGGGGGCCCAGCGGAGTGACGCCCTACGGGGATACATATTAGACCTCGCCATCCCTGGGGGGCTGCGATCTGTGAAACTGTCGCCACTTTCGAGGGCTGCTTTGGGGGCCAGCGGAGTGACGTCCTACGGGGACTCAGATTAGACCTCGCCAGCGCTGGGGGGCTACGATCTGTGAAACTGTCGCCACTTTCGAGGGCTGCTGTGGGGCCCACGAAACTGTCGCCACTTTCGAGACCTGCTGCGGGGTCCAGCATAGTGACGTCCTACGCGGACGCAGATTGGACCCGTCGTTCTACTTCGATTATCCCGCATCTGCGATCGACTGTATGTGTGCGAGGAACTAGACATGGAGTGGTCTGGCACTGACTGGCGTCAAATCGTTGTGCGCCAGTGTCTCCTGGGGTGATGCAGCTCGTCGGCGCTGCGACTCGAGCTGGCGGTCGTCCTTCGGGCCCGCAGAAACATCTGCTGAGCTCGATGAGCTAGGGGAACTACAGGAAAGAGGTGCAGGAAAAGGAGGCCGGTCATGCACTCGCCGATACCTCGTTGCTCTGTCATCGTCTTGGCTGTTGCATGATCCTTAGCTGGCCAGCCGGCGCCGCGGCTCGAGCTGGCGGTCGCCCTTCGGGCCCGCGGGAACATCTTCTGAGACAAGTGGACGCCGCCGCCTTACTTGCAGGCAGCGCATTGCATTCGCGGACAGCAGCATGGCAGACCGCAGTGAGATCTTCAATCGCGTGGTGTTGCCAAGCCTGGTGGAGACGCGCGTGATCGACCTGAAGTCCCAATCGCGCGTGCACTGTACCTGCGTGGCGTTCAGGCACGCGCGTGATGCTGCTCGCTCCGCGTTCAACCAGTACGTCGCCAGTGCAACTTTGGACGATGGACAACCGATTGATGATGCGCGACCCCGCCCTTGAGTTTCTTTCCCGCGGGCCGCCCGCAGACCTGGCGGCGCGCCTGCGAGCGTTCAGCTCCCGCGCTGAAATGTGCGGGAAGGAGGCGGAGAAGCTAGCGGGCGAGCTGCGCCTCGCTCGTTCCTTGCACTCTAAACAAGTTTTATCATGTGGAACTCTGCGACGACATGGCGCAGGCAGCGCTGCGGGTTTAGCTCGCGCTTGAAAAACGCGGCAGTCTTCTGTCTCCTCCCGCCACTTTCATCGTCGTCCTATTCCCCGCCTCTCCTTCTCCATGCATGCTGCTGCTTCCGCGATGGCCTTTCGCCCCCCCGCCCTCCATTCCACCCCTCTCCTTCCCCTCGTTCCCGTACCCGTTATTCTTCGATCCTGGGGCCTCAAGCCTCGTTCTTCCGATCGGGGGGGGGGGGGGGGGGGTCGTCGTCCTGTGAATCGTGCAACGCATGCGCATCCCATGTAGCTTGCACAGCAAATCGCCGCGTCTACACTGTCGTTGTTCCTGCTAGTATTGGCATACTCTTCTTGCCATTTGATGCGCGTGGGTTGGGTACGTCGCAGGGTAATTTTCCCGTGCCACTCGGGTTTTATTGTGGAGAGGGCGCGGGGACTGCACTTGATAATCCCCGGGGGAGGTTGCGAATCGAAGTGGCTATCATCTCATGTTGACTCGCAACAGCAGCAAACACGCTGAGCATGGCAGTGGTGGTCTCACCATTTCAGCTTCCGCAATCACGAGCGTGTGGCAGTGCTATGGGGTTCTCACCATTTCAGTTTCCCCAAGTCACGAACGTGCGGCAGGGCCATGGGATTCTAACTTTCTCAGCCTTTTCCCGGATCAGGAACGCGTGGCAGGGCCAAGAGTGGTTTGAGGTCGTGCGCAAGAGAGGTTTCTTGGCCAGGAACGCCAATGAACTCTATTGCGCTGCCAAGTTGTAGCCACGAGCCCCGAGATCTCTCGAACCAGTCTTTTGCCAAGATCTACAAGGTAAGTCTACACGAGCGCCCAGGATCATCATCATCATCATCATCATCATCATCATCATCATCATCATCATCACAACATCACCTTCGCCAGGACAATCGTTGATTACCCCCGCCAGAACCCCATACCTTATTATCCACATGGGGACTATTACCGGGAGCGGTCGGTCAGGCAAGGGGCATGCTTCCACGCCTGGTTGTAAGTCGGGCGTGTCCCTCTACAGGAAGCATGTTCGACAAATAATCAAGCAATACTATCGCGACGTTTTTCCAAAAACTTGTTGTAGTTTTTCCCAACCCTCCTGCGTTGGGTACTCGTTTTGAATAGAGCACTGTGGTCTTCCACCTTATTCCTCCTCCCGCCTCCGCCTCTGCTCATCCCTCTTCGTTCGCTTGCCTTTAACCTACCTAGCTTGCCGCCGCCATCCGCTGGGGGGCGGCGATCGGAAACTGTCGCCAGTTTCGAGGGTTGCTGGGGTGGCCAGCGGAGTGGCGCCCCACGGGGACTCAGATTAGACCTCGCCGTCTCTGGGGGGCTGCGATCTGTGAAACTGTCGCCAGTTTCGAGGGTTGCTGGGGTCCAGCGGAGTGACGCCCCACGGGGACTTAGATTAGACCTCGCCATCTCTGGGGGGCTGCGATCTGTGAAACTGTCGCCACTTTCGAGGGCTGCTGGGGGGCCCAGCGGAGTGACGCCCTACGGGGACTCAGATTGGACACCGCCATCCCTGGGGGGCTGCGATCTGCGAAATTGTCGCTAGCTTCGAGGGCGGCAGGGGTGGCCAGCGGAGTGACGCCCCACGGGGGCTCATACTAGACCTCGCCATCGCTGGGGGGCTGCGATCTGTGAAACTGTCGCCGCTTTCGAGGGCTGCTGGGGTAGCCAGCGGAGTGACGCCCTACGGGGACTCAGATTAGACCTCGCCATCATTGGGGGGCTGCGATTTGTGAAACTGTCGCCACTTTCGAGGGCTGCTGGGGTGGCCAGCGGAGTGACGCCCTACGGGGACTCAGATTCGACCTCGCCATCATTGGGGGGCTGCGATCTGTGAAACTGTCGCCACTTTCGAAGGCTGCTGGGGTGGCCAGCGGAGTGACGCCCCACGGGGACTTAGATTAGACCTCGCCATCTCTGGGGGGCTGCGATCTGCGAAACTGTCGCCACTTTCGAGGCTGCTGGGGGGCCCAGCGGAGTGACGCCCTACGGGGATTCAGATTAGACCTCGCCATCCCTGGGGGGCTGCGATCTGTGAAACTGTCGCCACTTTCGAGGCTGCTGGGGGGCCCAGCGGAGTGACGCCCTACGGGGATTCAGATTAGACTCGCCATCCCTGGGGGGCTGCGATCTGTGAAACTGTCGCCACTTTCGAGGAATGCCGGGGGGCCCAGCGGAGTGACGCCCTACGGGGATTCAGATTAGACCTCGCCATCCCTGGGGGGCTGCGATCTGTGAAACTGTCGCCACTTTCGAGTGCTGCTGAGGGGCACAGCACAGTGGGTACCCACCGCAGATTCAAATTAGACCTCGCCATCCCTGGGGGGCTGCGATCTGTGAAACTGTCGCCACTTTCGAAGGCTGCTGGGGGGCCAGCGGAGTGACGTCCTACGGGGACTCAGATTAGACCTCGCCATCCCTGGGGGGCTGCGATCTGTGAAACTGTCGCCACTTTCGAGGGCTGCTGGGGGGCCCAGCGGAGTGACGCCCTACGGGGATTCAGACTAGACCTCGGCATCCCTGGGGGGCTACGATCTGTGAAACTGTCGCCACTTTCGAAGGCTGCGTGGGGGGCCCAGCGGAGTGACGCCCTACGGGGATTCAGATTAGACCTCGCCATCCCTGGGGGGGTGCGATCTGTGAAACTGTCGCCACTTTCGAAGGCTGCTGGGGGGCCAGCGGAGTGACGTCCTACGGGGACTCAGATTAGACCTCGCCATCCCTGGGGGGCTACGATCTGTGAAACTGTCGCCACTTTCGAGGGCTGCTGTGGGGCCCATGAAACTGTCGCCACTTTCGAGACCTGCTGCGGGGTCCAGCATAGTGACGTCCTACGCGGACGCAGATTGGACCCGTCATTCTACTTCGATTATCCCGCATCTGCGATCGACTGTATGTGTGCGAGGAACTAGACATGGAGTGGTCTGGCACTGACTGACGTCAAATCGTTGTGTGCCAGTGTCTCCTGGGGTGTTGCCTGATGTGGATGCAGCTCGTCGGCGCTGCGACTCGAGCTGGCGGTCGTCCTTCGGACCCGCAGAAACATCTGCTGAGCTCGATGAGCTAGGGGAACTACAGGAAAGAAGTGCAGGAAACGGAGGCCGGTCATGCACTCGCCGATACCTCGTTGCTCTGTCATCGTCTTTGCTGTTGCATGATCCTTATCTGGCCTGCCGGCGCCGCGGCTCGAGCTGGCGGTCGCCCTTCGGGCCCGCGGGAACATCTTCTGAGACAAGTGGACGCCGCCGCCTTACTTGCAGGCAGCGCATTGCATTCGCGGACAGCAGCATGGCAGACCGCAGTGAGATCCTCAGTCGCGTGGTGTTGCCAAGCCTGGTGGAGACGCGCGTGATCGACCTGAAGTCCCAATCGCGCGTGCACTGTACCTGCGTGGCGTTCAGGCACGCGCGTGATGCTGCTCGCTCCGCGTTCAACCAGTACGTCGCCAGTGCAACTTTGGACGATGGACAACCGATTGATGATACGCGACCCCGGCCTTGAGTTTCTTTCCCGCGGGCCGCCCGCAGACCTGGCGGCGCGCCTGCGAGCGTTCAGCTCCCGCGCTGAAATGTGCGGGAAGGAGGCGGAGAAGCTAGCGGGCGAGCTACGCCTCGCTCGTTCCTTGCGCTCTAAACAAGTTTTATCATGTGGAATTCTGCGACGACATGGCGCAGGCAGCGCTGCGGGTTTAGCTCGCACTTGAAAAACGCGGCAGTCTTCTGTCTCCTCCCGCCACTTTCATCGTCGTCCTATTCCCCGCCTCACCTTCTCCATGCATGCTGCTGCTTCCGCGATGGCCTTTTCGCCCCCCCCCGCCCTCCATTCCATCCCTCTCCTACCCCTCGTTCCCGTGCCCGTTTTTCTTCGATCCTGGGGCCTCAAGCCTCGTTCTTTCGATCGTCGTCCTGTGAATCGTGCAACGCATGCGCATCCCATGTAGCTTGCACAGCAAATCGCCGCGTCTACACTGTCGTTGTTCCTGCTAGTATTGGCATACTCTTCTTGCCATTTGATGCGCGTGGGTTGGGTACGTCGCAGGGTAATTTTCCCGTGTCACTCGGGTTTTATTGTGGAGAGGGCGCGGAAACTGCACTTGATAATCCCCGGGGGAGGTTGCGAATCGAAGTGGCTATCATCTCATGTTGACTCGCAACAGCAGCAAACACGCTGAGCATGGCAGTGGTGGTCTCACCATTTCAGCTTCCGCAATCACGAGCGTGTGGCAGTGCTATGGGGTTCTCACCATTTCAGTTTCCCCAAGTCACGAACGTGCGGCAGGGCCACGGGATTCTAACTTTCTCAGCCTGTTCCCGGATCAGGAACGTGTGGCAGGGCCAAGAGTGGTTTGAGGTCGTGCGCAAGAGAGGTTTCTTGGCCAGGAACGCCAATGAACTCTATTGCGCTGCCAAGTTGTAACCACGAACCCCGAGATCTCTCGAGCCAGTCTTTTGCCAAGATCTACAAGGTAAGTCTACACGAGCGCCCAGGATCATCATCATCATCATCATCATCATCATCGTCATCATCATCATCACAACATCACCTTCGCCAGGACAATCGTTGATTACCCCCGCCAGAACCCCATGCCTTATTATCCACATGGGGACTATTACCGGGAGCGGTCGGTCAGGCAAGGGGCATGCTTCCACGCCTGGTTGTAAGTCGGGCGTGTCCCTCTACAGGAAGCATGTTCGACAGATAATCAAGCAATACTATCGCGACGTTTTTCCAAAAACTTGTTGTAGTTTTTCCCAACCCTCCTGCGTTGGGTACTCGTTTTGAATAGAGCACTGTGGTTTCCACCTTCTTCCTCCCGCCTCCCGCCTCCTCTCTCCCCTCTTCGTCTCGCTTGCCTTTACCTACCTAGCTTGCCGCTCGCCATCCCTGGGGGGCGGCGATCTGTGAAACTGTCGCCAGTTTCGAGGGTTGCTGGGGTGGCCAGCGGAGTGGCGCCCCACGGGGACTCAGATTAGACCTCGCCGTCTCTGGGGGGCTGCGATCTGTGAAACTGTCGCCAGTTTCGAGGGTTGCTGGGGTGGCCAGCGGAGTGACGCCCCACGGGGACTTAGATTAGACCTCGCCATCCCTGGGGGGCTGCGATCTGTGAAACTGTCGCCACTTTCGAGGGCTGCTGGGGGGGCCAGCGGAGTGACGCCCTACGGGGACTCAGATTAGACACCGCCATCCCTGGGGGGCTGCGATCTGCGAAATTGTCGCTAGCTTCGAGGGCGGCAGGGGTGGCCAGCGGAGTGACGCCCCACGGGGACTCATATTAGACCTCGCCATCGCTGGGGGGCTGCGATCTGCGAAACTGTCGCCGCTTTCGAGGGCTGCTGGGGTAGCCAGCGGAGTGACGCCCTACGGGGACTCAGATTAGACCTCGCCATCTCTGGGGGGCTGCGATCTGTGAAACTGTCGCCACTTTCGAGGGCTGCTGGGGGGCCCAGCGGAGTGACGCCCTTCGGGAATTCAGATTCGACCTCGCCATCCCTGGGGGGCTGCGATCTGTGAAACTGTCGCCACTTTCGAGGGCTGCTGGGGTGGCCAGCGGAGTGACGCCCTACGCAGACTCAGATTAGACCTCGCCATCCCTGGGGGGCAGCGATCTGTGAAACTGTCGCCATTTTCGAGGGCTGCTGGAGGGTCCAGCGGAGTGACGCCCTACGCAGACTCAGATTAGACCTCGCCATCCCTGGGGGTCTGCGATCTGTGAAACTGTCGCC